>JAOTON010000927.1:0-360672 GCA_034440635.1 Lepas anatifera
TTTGTTCAGAATGGCATAATTACCATGCTCTGCGATGTGTGAGCTGAACGTATCGGTATTTTTTTCGTTCTCAGTCAGGCTTTACGGAATTGAATTGCTCGGTTTGACCTGGTCTAGGGCCATATTTTTTTCGAATACTCTGGCACCCTGTTTTTCAATGCGCACTGTGAATCAAGTGTCCAATGTTGCCAGTTCCTGAGAGAACAGGCGTCCACGCAAAGCACTGGCCTTTCACAACCACCCGCCGCTCTCCCAGACAGATACACTTTCAACAATTGTAGAGCCTTATCAGTTTTGGTACAACTTAGCCATAAACGAATGGTAAGATTCTACCAAAACATTGTTACCGGCAGCGGCGAACTTCAAACCGCGGTGCATTGACTTGCAGCCCGTGGTAGGCCAGCTCCCGATACAGCGGTGTGGGGTTCATCTGTGGACTCCTGCCACGGTGCTGCATTTCATGCGGCAACTTCTGCCACTGGCAGCACCAGCCTTCTGTCGAGGTAAGGCGCCCAGATGCTTACTTGGATGCGAAGGTATAGCTGGTACATTTTCCGCGCGAAATGCTCAAAGACCGCTCACCAATTTACCATTCTGCTCATAATTCAATTATCTTTCAAAAGGACATGGACATTTGAAAATCCACGTTGCGCCCCAGGGGCGGCGAAGTGCCACATCTAGTTCATCAGTCCAGCCACGTTCAGAGTCTCTTGTCCAGTGGACTGAGATGCCTACGCCCTCGAAGCAGTCAAGTCCCACCATTCAGCAGACTTCCTGAGATATCCTCATATAGAAACAGTCCGGGCAGTAACATAAAGCTGTTGTACCGCTGTGCTTGCCGTGATCAGTGGCGATGCAGAACCTGTGGCAGGGCTGCGACATAGAAAGCTGTGCGTGGCTCGATGGTGTATGACACTGAGCCTTATCCTCCGCTACCGTATGACTCGGACAGAACAGTCTATAAAGTTGGCTTCTCTGGCGCGCTACATTACCTGCCTCTACGTTACAATGGTCATGGGAATATCAAACAAGCCAGACGTGCTAGACGCCCTGTCCCGCACCTGTGAGGCCTTTCTGACGTCAAAAGAAATTCCTTCATGTAGAGCTACTGGGAGCAGTCATTGAAAGCATGGAGGGGAACGCCTACACGGCTCACCCAGAGCATGAGCCTTTACCCGGCCGGTGGCCATGCTGGCTGATCACAGACAGGGGCCACCGGGCCGAAAGGGGCGTTGACAAGCTGAACAGAGCAGCTATGTTGGACGGAAGGCACGAAAGCAAAGCCATCCGCCATTCAAGTTTGGCTCCAGGTCGAAAAAGTTCGACAATACAGTACGTATTTAATGATGCTCTGGTTTTCTCGTAGACGGTGGGAACCAGCTGTATTTGCGACCGCATGGGCTTCTTCATGGTGTATTTTTGCTATAATGTGTTAAACATGTGTGACTAAGAATGCCCTAATGGTCATTTGTGCTTTTTATCCAATACAAATCCAGTTTTAGTATGATTTGAATGCATTGAGTGGAAAATAAGCTATACGTCACCTGGTGGTGAAAGCTGGAACTAGTACTTGACAGATGAGCCGATGGCAGTGAAGACGGGTACATGCATCAGGGTCAATAAAAATTTTGCGTCATCGGTAATGTATAATGAAAATCCTTTGAATGCCAAAAGACGGCTTTGAGGTACGTGGTATATTCAGTAGGGAAGATTATCATGTCATGCCATAAACACCGGGTCCAGGAGGCCTTGTTTGCTGAATAATGACGAAAAACGAAAAAATACGTATCTTCATTCGCTTCCTGGGACCTCAAAAATAATTTTTCTAATTTGCAAGTATTCAAGTCTTCATTAGCGTCCTCGATGACATCTAAATTGACTAGGAAAGGGAGCGTGCTTGAAAAAGTGTACATCGGGGGTCACCCTAGTGTACGTTTCTCCCTCTAGATATTTGCTCAGCGGAGCTAGAGAAAATATTTATGCATAGTTGATTCCTGTCATCGGGGGCGAATCGAATAATATATAATATAACCTTGCCTTTGATCATGACCTTGGTCAAATTGTGAAAATTAAATGACCTCGAGCTACGTCAGGGCCACAGGACGATATGGCATGGTCATGTTGCATATCAATCGACTCCCCGTGACGATATAAGCACAATGCAAGCAAAGTAAGAGCGTTATCTCACTTCAGTGAGAATTTATTGGCAAAACAATCACTGTATGCTCCCGTGACGTGACATGACCTTATTCATCCTATGTTGCTCCTGAATGTAGTCCAACTGAAATTTCATTCGTCCGGTGATTTCCTATATACCCTTCTGTGTCCTATAATCCTGCGTGCCAACCCTAATCCTCCTCCTTCCTCCTCCTTCCACCCTAGATAATGAAGCTGAAGGAGCTCGCCGCAAGAAACAAGCCAGAATATCTGAGTTTCTGGAAGAATGCATTAGGATCAAGAGCAGCGAAAAATCAAAAGCAGCGAAGATATAGGAAAGGGCTCTGCAAGCATTACGCGGACAAAGTGAAGAGGGACGCGGCTTTCAACCGCTTCCTGGACAGCATCCTGTACTGCGACCTCTTGGTGGAGTCTTTTGCCATTTGGATAGTGCGGCTTGGCGAAGAACAGTCACCAGCACCCAGTCCAGCACAGGCAGACTCACCAGTGCCCAGCCCAGCACAGGCAGACTCACCCAGTGCCCAGCCCAGCACAGTCAGACTCACCAGTGCCCAGCCCAGCACAGGCAGACTCACCAGTGCCCAGCCCAGCACAGGCAGACTCACCAGTGCCCAGCCCAGCACAGGCAGACTCACCAGTGCCCAGCCCAGCACAGGCAGACTCACCAGTGCCCAGTCCAGCACAGGCAGACTCACCAGTGCCCAGTCCAGCACAGGCAGACTCACCAGTGCCCAGTCCAGCACAGGCAGACTCATCAGTGCCCAGTCCAGCACAGGCAGACTCACCAGTGCCCAGTCCAGCACAGGCAGACTCACCAGTGCCCAGCCCAGCACAGGCAGACTCACCAGTGCCCAGTCCAGCACAGGCAGACTCACCAGTGCCCAGTCCAGCACAGGCAGACTCACCAGTGCCCAGTCCAGCACAGGCAGACTCATCAGTGCCCAGTCCAGCACAGGCAGACTCACCAGTGCCCAGTCCAGCACAGGCAGACTCACCAGTGCCCAGTCCCAGCACAGGCAGACTCACCAGTGCCCAGCCCAGCACAGGCAGACTCACCAGTGCCCAGCCCAGCACAGGCAGACTCACCAGTGCCCAGCCCAGCACAGGCAGACTCACCAGTGCCCAGCCCAGCACAGGCAGACTCACCAGTGCCCAGCCCAGCACCAAACCAGCCAGAGTCATCACGTCTGCCGTCTTCTTCGCGGGCGAAGTCCACTTGTAATAGTAAGCTGATGCTATCCAAGACAACCTGGCTGGAAATGACATCTGGGGAGACAGGATCCAACAACCTAGCCTCCGGTTGGACGGACAAGCTGTAGTGAGGCATATGCTGCAAATCAGAAACGTCCGTGTGTCCTCATTTTTAAGCGTGGACATTTGAAGACTTGTTACTCACGTAAGACGAAAGGACCTCTATTCTCAGCCAACGCCACGTGCAAGTTCCCGACGTGTAGAAACGTGATTAACTTTAAACTCACGCGCAGGACCAGAACTGATCACGTGATTCTCAATGTTACTCAGAAGGAGTTATAAAGCACGGCGGAGGAAGTTGGGGCCGCCACCTCTCCGGCAAGCATCGCGCCAGTGTCGCTGATAGTGTACAGTTGCGAGGACCTCATAGAGTCCGGAACAAGATGCTGGTGACAGCTCCTGCTGAACAACTCCAGGATGGAAATACCACAGCGGTTCCCAGCAGTGAAGTTCTGCGTACAGCTGCTGCCGAGTCGCGCGCAAGACAACGTTACTCAGTCAAGCTCATTGAAGACCTCAACCTTCTAAAACGAGTGTCAGCTGCCCTCGACTCTTCAAGCAGCGTCATGAAAGGTGACGTACATGTTCTCGCAGACTCACCACTGATGGTGCATATCTACGGTGAGTACGGCCTCAAACGTCTTACAACGGCGCGGTGGACGATACACCTAGATGCGACTGGGTCAGTCACCAAGCAGGTTGGAGAAAAAGACCGTACCTTTACTCCCTCGTCGCCTCGCTACCAAACGAGTCATTTCCGTCGGTCATATGCTGGCGGAATGCCACAACGTAGCCGGCCATCAGGTTCTTCCTGCATCAGCTCGAGTGGGACTACCGTCGCTGCACCGGAAAGGGAGAGCCGCTCCAACCTCCCCGTGTGGTTTGCGACCTATCATGGGCCCTCCTTCACGCGATCAGCTTGACATTTGCCGGTGCAACGCTGCCATCATACCTGGATTCGGCCTGGCAGGCGGCCTGCGGTGAGCCCCACAGCGTACCTCCAGCCACCATCATATCACTGTGCGTGTGTCATATCTCGCACGATGTAGCGCGGGCTACCGTTACCCATCTTGGACGGGCGAAAACTGCAGAGCGGAGGACAGTGATGTGGCTGTTCGACAAATGCAAGGTGCCCAGTCGGTGTCAGCGTTAGAAGCTGGCTTTCGGGACATGTGCCGCCTTCTCCTCTCCAAGAACGAGCCAGTACTTCTTCTGCCAGCCGGAAACGTCAACGAGGAGGTGTCCGCACCAGACGAGGAGGATGAGAGACATGAAGACTGGCACTCATACCGCAGGAGCACAAGGTCAGGGCGCCACTTTGATCTGGTGCGCCAGCAGGAAGAGGCTGGGCTGGAAGAAACCACAGTGGTGAGCAACTCAGCGTACTGTCCCAGGCTGGCAGACTTCCTCAGCACTAGAATAATGCCACTGTCGCCCTTATGGTCCTGCATCCTCGCTGAAAGTTGCGCGAGCAATGCCTGCGTGGAAAGTTGGTTCCGGACCCTGAAAAAAACATCCTTCACAATCAGAAGAAGCTGTCTCCAGCGGACTTGATTGAACTAATCATGGAAGACATGGCTGCCCGCCGGAAGCTGGACCTCATACCTCCAAAGAAGTGCAGTGCAAAAAGCGAAAGGCTCCAGAAGACCACAGGGATGCGCAAGAGAAGTGGGGCTCGCGACGACCAAAGCGGGGTTTTTCGTACCGAACAGCGCGATGTGATATTCCCGCGAGCAGCAGCTGGTCTGTGGGCCACACCGCAGCCCAGAAACGCATCGAACCGGCGTCGCTGCAGCCCACCGTGACGTCGGATACACGTGGAAATCTGGCACCTCGGCCTGACGTCCCGGCGAGCAGCAGCTGGTCTGTGGGCCACACCGCAGCCCAGAAACGCACCGAACCGGCGTCGCTGCAGCCCACCGTGACGTCGGATACACGTGGAAATCTGGCACCTCGGCCTGACGTCCCGGCGAGCAGCAGCTGGTCTGTGGGCCACACCGCAGCCCAGAAACGCACCGAACCGGCGTCGCTGCAGCCCACCGTGACGTCGGATACACGTGGAAATCTGGCACCTCGGCCTGACGTCCCGGCGAGCAGCAGCTGGTCTGTGGGCCACACCGCAGCCCAGAAACGCACCGAACCGGCGTCGCTGCAGCCCACCGTGACGTCCGATACACGTGGAAATCTGGCACCTCGGCCTGACGTCCCGGCGAGCAGCAGCTGGTCTGTGGGCCACACCGCAGCCCAGAAACGCACCGAACCGGCGTCGCTGCAGCCCACCGTGACGTCGGATACACGTGGAAATCTGGCACCTCGGCCTGACGTCCCGGCGAGCAGCAGCTGGTCTGTGGGCCACACCGCAGCCCAGAAACGCACCGGAACCGGCGTCGCTGCAGCCCACCGTGACGTCGGATACACGTGGAAATCTGGCACCTCGGCCTGACGTCCCGGCGAGCAGCAGCTGGTCTGTGGGCCACACCGCAGCCCAGAAACGCACCGAACCGGCGTCGCTGCAGCCCACCGTGACGTCGGATACACGTGGAAATCTGGCACCTCGGCCTGACGTCCCGGCGAGCAGCAGCTGGTCTGTGGGCCACACCGCAGCCCAGAAACGCACCGAACCGGCGTCGCTGCAGCCCACCGTGACGTCGGATACACGTGGAAATCTGGCACCTCGGCCTGACGTCCCGGCGAGCAGCAGCTGGTCTGTGGGCCACACCGCAGCCCAGAAACGCACCGAACCGGCGTCGCTGCAGCCCACCGTGACGTCGGATACACGTGGAAATCTGGCACCTCGGCCTGACGTCCCGGCGAGCAGCAGCTGGTCTGTGGGCCACACCGCAGCCCAGAAACGCACCGAACCGGCGTCGCTGCAGCCCACCGTGACGTCGGATACACGTGGAAGCGGGCACCTCGGCCTGACGTCCCGGCGAGCAGCAGCTGGTCTGTGGGCCACACCGCAGCCCAGAAACGCATCGAACCGGCGTCGCTGCAGCCCACCGTGAAGTCGGATACACGTGGAAATCTGGCACCTCGGCCTGACGTCCCGGCGAGCAGCAGCTGGTCTGTGGGCCACACCGCAGCCCAGAAACGCACCGAACCGGCGTCGCTGCAGCCCACCGTGACGTCGGATACACGCAAGAAAAGCTGCGTTAACCTTATCTGTTTAGAGGGGCAGAATTGGTTGGACGACACCATCATCGATGCTTTTTCTGCGGCGGTTGCGTTCAACAGGCCGGAAAGACTAGCTTTTTCTGTCTTTTGGAGAGCGGCAATGGAAGTGGCTTGCTGGGAATGCGTGCGTCGCTTCCTAGAGCACCGCAGGGCAGCCGTATGGATGCTGCCCATAAACATCGCAGGCTGCCACTGGGCTCTGTATGTGGTGCTCTGGGATTCCCAGAAAATCGTGTACCTCGATTCCTTGCGAAAGTCACCATCAGAAAAAGACCTCCAAGTGCTTCAACTCATGATGAAAGCTGGAAATCCGAAGTTGAAGTGGGGACAGTGGAGTGTAGTGGTGCCCGAGCAAACACCGCTCCAGGATGACGGCAGTTCATGCGGCTTGTATGTCTGTTGGCATGTAGAGGCGGTGGCCACTGCATCCACTAGACGTTTCGACAAGGATTTGATGCGGCAGCGAGTTCGACGCATCATCGAACAAGTTAGTCCTCTTTCCAAATGAAACGGCAACAGAGAGTTTCAACAGCAGTTTTTTTACTGCAATATGATGCATTGAACATTTGATTGTACTCGTGCAATTAAAGATTTGTGTACGTATCAAACATTTTTGTTCATTCCTGTAACACATCATTACTTTAGCTGCGCAATTCAGGCAATTTTGTAAGCACATCCGCGCAAGTCTTCAAAATTTTCCGAAAAAATTATATGCTAAAAATGTTTGGGTGCTGGCGTACGTATCTTCTTCTTTCGGCACTCGGATACGGGATCCATGGGGGGGGTGTTAAAGACGTCTCAGACACCTAAGGTAAGACAGCACCCGTGGTGCGCCACGCTGCTTCGTCACGTTGGGTGCTCTCATCGCCGTGGCGACTCCGGTTAGGTTGGCGGCCGTTTGATTGGCCGGATTTCCACTGTCGTGGTGCTCCGGGCGTAACCCATGCCCATTGGCCACCTGTCCGGTCCTACTCGTCTCGTTATAATTCGTTGTATTTGAGATCAGATGGTGACTGACCTGACTGGGTCCGATTATGTTTACCGATTAGCCTAACATGATCACGTTACTCATCATTTCATTTTTCAAAACCCCATTATAAATCTATGGTCAAAAATATAATGGGCTCGTTTTCAGTAAATACTGAATAGATAAAGCTAAAAAATCCTCGAACAGTCTATTCCTACCACGATCTTGACCATACAGTTGAGTTTTGGAGCATCTGATCTCTCAAAGGTCATATCAGGTCACGGGAGCAGAGAGTGATTGTTTTGCCAATAACTTCTCACTGAATTGGGATAAAGCTCCCATTTTGCTTTCATTGTGCTTATATTGTCACGGGGAGTCGATTGATATGCAACATGACCATACCAGGTCACTCTGTGACCCTGACCTAGGTCGAGGTCATGTCATTTTGACTATTTGACCTAGCAAGGTCATATTATACATCATTCGATTTGCCGCGATGAGAGGAATCCAATGATGCATAAAGATTTGCTCTAGCTCCTGAGGGCAGATCTAGAGAGGGAAACAAACACTGCTCTGTTGTAAGCCTTCTTTGACCTATGCTGACATCAAGATTGACCTGTCATAAAAAAATTATTCGTATGAAATATTTTTGTCTTTTCAAGAGCTTTCGAATGCCGACCGTAATTTTCCTTTATCTTTCGTGGGGAACGAGATACGGAGGGAGGGGGCGCAAAACGCCCCCAGCGGGGCGCGTCATGCAAGGGACCCCAGCGGGGCGCGTGTTAACACCACTATCTTGTTGACAGGCCATGGCTGCAGAGCAGAAGCCCCTGCCTACATGTCTGCCCCCCATGAGCTGCGCCTGTATGGATTTCGGGCAGCGGCGGTGTCGTCAGCCCCCCTCGCCTTGCCGTGAAGTCTCAAGTTGGCCTGCGCTCGGATGTGTTCCTGGCGCTCATCGTGGACTCCAAACGCTAGGTGAAGACTGTGCCGGAATATAGAATGCAAGTGCATTTCATATCAAGGATTCGAGGAGACAGAGCAGTACATACCTCGTCAGCTTATAATCATGCTCTTCGCCTCAGCTCCCCAAAACCTTATAACCAGGAACTAGTTGTGATTATGGAAAAACTCGGCACCCTCTGGTGTCAAGTGCATGTGGGAATTTTTAGCGTTTTCAAGACTGTACATGTTTGTGATAATAGTGTTTTCAGTTCTGACAGACTTTTCCTCTGAGTTCCTAGCTTACAATCTGCTGTGTTAACCATTGTGTGCTCCACTGGAGTCGGTGAAGTGGTGGTGTATCGCCCCTGAGCCTCACTCTGCTTTTCGGGTGCGAGTAGTCAAGCGTAAGCAGACAGCATTAAGGACGGAAAATGGTCATGTGAGGTTATAAACAAGAACTAGTTTGATTATGGAAGAGCTCCTCACCTCCTGGTTTGAGGTGTATCAAGTACTTTTTAGCGTTTTTAAGACTGTATGTAAATGTATTAGTGATACAAGGGCTTTAAGGGCATACCATTGAATAAGGTTTACAAGATTGAAAGAATGCCTAATTTTCGGCCTTTTCCTTTTTATCAAATAAAGGGAAAAAGATTAAACTGAGTTGACAAGGAAAATGAAATTTATAACTTTTGGTAATACAAAACAGGTTTTGAATTGAAATAAGTATTCGAGAGAACTATCTGAAAAGCAGGGTTCGGGACGAGTCATGTAAGGGACAGTCGAGTATGAAATGTACTACAGTTTCAGATCGATGACCGCAGTTGCATTTTGGAGAGTGAGTTAAGTTGAATTGGTAAAGATGAGAGTTTAATGTGGATGCACCAACCTGCAGCCGAGTATGTAGCCGATTACCTGTTTTTGAACCTAGTGTGAAGTATTTGGGTGGAGGAGGCTGACCGTAGTATTTTGAGTTCTTGCTTTTGAAAGATTGGCAATCATTTTGCCTGATGGTTAATGGCGATGTGTTCCAATCTCGCGTGTCAGGTACGAGTGAATTTCGAAATAATTTTTGTATGATAGCTCGGTGCAGTTTGTTTTTGTGCGTTTTGTAGGGTTCTACCGGCGTCGTGGGGTCTTGTGGGAGGAATGAGAGATCTAATCGTCTTGTAGCCAAAGATGTCCATGCAAGTGCTTTGTATAATTTTGCAGTCGGTGTTCTCAACATTGCTCCTCTGATGGGCCTAACTGCTTAGTTTTGTGTGCGTTCTATTCGCATTGCGTCTGTCATCGTGATAGAGCCGTCAATGATTGTGTCACAGTAGTCAAAGTAAAGTCTGGCGTAAATGGTGTAAATCTGGTCAAGAGTGGGCCTAGGTATGCATGAAGCAATTGAATACTATGGCTCAAGTGCTCTGTTTAGTTGCTTAATTACGTGATTAATGTGCCCATGAAACTTCAGATCATCGGGCAAAATTGTTTCTAAGTATTTATGATTTGTGCTCGGGTGTACGTCTGTTCCACTAAAATTTAAATGGAGTTTGACTGTTTCCTGTTGTAGACCAATTTTTTGGACTGTTTGTGCAGAGGATCTCGTTCGGACTTCCTCCACAAGAAGATATTGGGGGTCGGAGCTTTCGTACTGTATTACAGTGCTTCGTCAGCGATGATCGTTCGGAATATAAGGGGGATAAAAAGACGCTTTTTAGTGTCTTTTTAAAAGACACTTTTTAGTGTCTTTTTATCCCCCTTATATTCCGAACGATCATCGCTGACAAAGCACTGTAATACAGTACGAAAGCTCCGACCCCCAATATCTTCTTGTGGAGGAAGTCCGAACGAGATCCTACGAAAATCGACTCCACATTATGGCATTTAAAGATGTTTGTGCAGAATTGTATGTGATGACCCGTTCTTGCCCACATTTGTGAATTTCGTCGAGGTCTTTCTACAGAAATGTTTGACTTGTATCTATGTCATTGGGTGTATGAGGTTTCTAAAGTGAAGTATCGGCGGCGAAAAAACAGAGTCGCGTTTGCCGTTCGTGTCGCAAATCTGTTTAGGTATGTACATGATAGCAAATAAAGGGCCAAGCACGGATCCTTGGGGATAGCCAATGTCAAGCGTTTTGAATTATGATGATGTTGGAGAAGACGATCACGTCGGAGGTGATTCGCAGAGTGAGCTGCCCCCTCCCCACATAACAACTCTTTGTACTGTGCTTTTCGGGTGCGAATAGTCAAGCGTAAGAGACGAAAGTGTTATTGTAGAGTCCGCAGTTCCGTGTACTCGTAATGCACGTTCCGTGCAGGATCAGACTGTGGGTCGCAATCGGCCACAACCCCGACGCCGGCGCACCAGCGGTGGCAGTACGTTTCGGACAGTGGTCACTGAGAGTGTACCCCTAGGCTGTGTCGCGTCACTGGAAAGGTTTTTCTCTCATAGCACAAAGCCGCTATGATTGTATCATGCCCGACAGATATAGCAACAATTCTGCATTGTTATATTTTTTCTACCTGAAATCTCCAGCCTGCTCTGAGCAGAAGTGTATTTCCTGATGTCTTTAACATTGGCACACTGCCTCCGCAAAGCGGAAATGTCGTGAATTTAAGACTTTCTAACGCTTTGACGAGCCTATCATACACGTTAAGAGCTCTATAAGAGTATCTAGAGAATATCAGCAACACTCGGGGTATTTCAAAGCTTCTGACAGCAAAATCAAATACGCACTTCGCCGTCTTTTGAGAGAACTGTCCTGAAAAAAGCGCCCAAGTACGCGTCGTATTGTAATTCTTATGCTTAAGGAGGCATCAACAGCAGAGGTCATACGCCAACGGAGGGAGAAGGGCGATGAGCTAGGCTTGAGCTAGGGCAGGGCACCAAACCTGCCTCTTCGTGGGATGGAACCCACGACACCTTGCGCATACAGAATGTCGGGCCATGCCTAGTGCGCGCGCAAACCGACTGCGCCACCCAGACACCCATATGTATTGCATACATCCTAATCAATCACTAATGTGTATGATACATGTTAACACGCGCATTGACGGGGGCGGGTACCCGCCCCCTCGGGTTTTTCGGAGACAGCAGAAAAACGGCGGGGCGCAGCGCCGCCGTACTTGATATACCTTTTCCCTCATCATTTTTGCAACTTCTGTGAAAATTTTAAGGATAGGTCATCTCAGGTCAGGTCACCAGTACAGGTCAAGTGACCCGACCTCAAAAAAAAGTTAAAGATAGCTTAAGTCGGAGCAGGGTGAACTTATCCAATTGAAACGCATATCACATAATGGGCTCACCGAGTTCTCTAAAATATGTTCCGCTATTTTTGATATCGATGACCTAAGGTCAGGTACGAAGCGTGACCTCTCCATTGGTAATACATGGGAAATATGGTTTTTACTGAATAACTCAGTAACAGATGGTGATAGAGCGTTTATTTTAGCTTCATTAGACTCGCCTTGGCTTTGCAGTTCTAATGATATGCATTTTATATAATTTGACCCTGACCTGACCTCAGGTCAGGTCAAATCTTTGATTTGACCTAGCAAGGTCAAATCATATATCATTCGATTCGGCTTGCTGCGAAGATTCATATAGTTCAAGTCGTTTTGCTCTATCTTTACTCGTTCAGATGTAATGGCCGAAAAACTTAATTTACATGTTATCCCTATGACGGCATGTGACGGCATGTTTTTGATCTCTGGTGACCTTAAATGCGACCTGACAAAAAAATGGTCCAATATTTTCGATGGAGAAGCGGATGGGCTACCCAACGCCGTTTACCGTTTTTTGCTACCTACCGTGGTTTTCGAGATCTTAGGGGGCGGGTACCCGCCCCTCGTCAATCCGAAGGTGGCTCAGATCCCAATCAATGCGCGTGTTAAGCTCACTTCCCTTTCGCGGATCAATCCATGCGCCAATTGGCCTGCTTGCTGCTAGTAAGGAAATCTTACTCTGAACGGCTGGCAGCTGCTGGCGATGTCTGAAGCGGCTGCAGCAATACCCAAGTACTATTATTAGGCTTTGAGGCCCCCCGAGGCCCCTTATTTATCAATGCCCCATATGGTTTCTTCAGCCAGATTTCTCCAATGGACCTAAGCATCACGCATGCCGATTTTCAAAAAATCGAAGGGGTCCGCCCTATTCGCCAAAATTTTCAAAAGTGCCCTGAGGGGCCCCTATGGGCCCCACCCTAAAAAACAATTTTGCACTGTTTTTGGAAAATGCAGCCCTTTCTGATGGTGAAGAAAAAAATTCCAAGTTTTCGTAAACTGGTGCCCACAAGTACTATTATTAGGCTTTGAGGCCCCCGAGGCCCCTTATTTATCAATGCCCCATATGGTTTCTTCAGCCAGATTTCTCCAATGGACGTAAGCATCACGCATGCCGATTTTCAAGAAAATCGAAGGGGTCCGCCCTATTCGCCAAAATTTTCAAAAGTGCCCTGAGGGGCCCCTATGGGCCCCACCCTAAAAAAATTTTCGCACTGTTTTTGGAAAATGCAGCCCTTTCTGATGGTGAAGAAAAAATTCCAAGTTTTCGTAAACTGGTGCCCACAAGTACTATTATTAGGCTTTGAGGCCCCCGAGGCCCCTTATTTATCAATGCCCCATATGGTTTCTTCAGCCAGATTTCTCCAATGGACGTAAGCATCACGCATGCCGATTTTCAAGAAAATCGAAGGGGTCCGCCCTATTCGCCAAAATTTTCAAAAGTGCCCTGAGGGGCCCCTATGGGCCTCACCCTAAAAAAAATTTGCACTGTTTTTGGAAAATGCAGCCCTTTCTGATGGTGAAGAAAAAATCCCAAGTTTTCGTAAACTGGTGCCCACAAGTACTATTATTAGGCTTTGAGGCCCCCCGAGGCCCCTTATTTATCAATGCCCCATATGGTTTCTTCAGCCAGATTTCTCCAATGGACGTAAGCATCACGCATGCCGATTTTGAAGAAAATCGAAGGGGTCCGCCCTATTCGCCAAAATTTTCAAAAGTGCCCTGAGGGGCCCCTATGGGCCCCACCCTAAAAAAAATTTTGCACTATTTTTGGAAAATGCAGCCCTTTCTGATGGTGAAGAAAAAATCCCAAGTTTTCGTAAACTGGTGCCCACAAGTACTATTATTAGGCTTTGAGGCCCCCGAGGCCCCTTATTTATCAATGCCCCATATGGTTTCTTCAGCCAGATTTCTCCAATGGACGTAAGCATCACGCATGCCGATTTTCAAGAAAATCGAAGGGGTCCGCCCTATTCGCCAAAATTTTCAAAAGTGCCCTGAGGGGCCCCTATGGGCCCCACCCTAAAAAAAATTTTGCACTGTTTTTGGAAACTGCAGCCCTTTCCGATGGTGAAGAAAAAAATTCCAAGTTTTCGTAAACTGGTGCCCACAAGTACTATTATTAGGCTTTGAGGCCCCCGAGGCCCCTTATTTATCAATGCCCCATATGGTTTCTTCAGCCAGATTTCTCCAATGGACGTAAGCATCACGCATGCCGATTTTGAAGAAAATCGAAGGGGTCCGCCCTATTCGCCAAAATTTTCAAAAGTGCCCTGAGGGGCCCCTATGGGCCCCACCCTAAAAAAAATTTTGCACTGTTTTTGGAAAATGCAGCCCTTTCTGATGGTGAAGAAAAAAATTCCAAGTTTTCGTAAACTGGTGCCCACAAGTACTATTATTAGGCTTTGAGGCCCCCGAGGCCCCTTATTTATCAATGCCCCATATGGTTTCTTCAGCCAGATTTCTCCAATGGACGTAAGCATCACGCATGCCGATTTTCAAGAAAATCGAAGGGGTCCGCCCTATTCGCCAAAATTTTCAAAAGTGCCCTGAGGGGCCCCTATGGGCCCCACCCTAAAAAAATTTTTGCACTGTTTTTGGAAAATGCAGCCCTTTCTGATGGTGAAGAAAAAATTCCAAGTTTTCGTAAACTGGTGCCCACAAGTACTATTATTAGGCTTTGAGGCCCCCGAGGCCCCTTATTTATCAATGCCCCATATGGTTTCTTCAGCCAGATTTCTCCAATGGACGTAAGCATCACGCATGCCGATTTTCAAGAAAATCGAAGGGGTCCGCCCTATTCGCCAAAATTTTCAAAAGTGCCCTGAGGGGCCCCTATGGGCCCCACCCTAAAAACAATTTTGCACTGTTTTTGGAAAATGCAGCCCTTTCTGATGGTGAAGAAAAAATTCCAAGTTTTCGTAAACTGGTGCCCACAAGTACTATTATTAGGCTTTGAGGCCCCCGAGGCCCCTTATTTATCAATGCCCCATATGGTTTCTTCAGCTAGATTTCTCCAATGGACGTAAGCATCACGCATGCCGATTTTCAAGAAAATCGAAGGGGTCCGCCCTATTCGCCAAAATTTTCAAAAGTGCCCTGAGGGGCCCCTATGGGCCCCACCCTAAAAAAAATTTTTGCACTGTTTTTGGAAAATGCAGCCCTTTCTGATGGTGAAGAAAAAATCCCAAGTTTTCGTAAACTGGTGCCCACAAGTACTATTATTAGGCTTTGAGGCCCCCGAGGCCCCTTATTTATCAATGCCCCATATGGTTTCTTCAGCCAGATTTCTCCAATGGACGTAAGCATCACGCATGCCGATTTTCAAGAAAATCGAAGGGGTCCGCCCTATTCGCCAAAATTTTCAAAAGTGCCCTGAGGGGCCCCTATGGGCCCCACCCTAAAAAAATTTTGCACTGTTTTTGGAAAATGCAGCCCTTTCTGATGGTGAAGAAAAAATCCCATGTTTTCGTAAACTGGTGCCCACAAGTACTATTATTAGGCTTTGAGGCCCCCTGAGGCCCCTTATTTATCAATGCCCCATATGGTTTCTTCAGCCCGATTTCTCCAATGGACGTAAGCATCACGCATGCCGATTTTGAAGAAAATCGAAGGGGTCCGCCCTATTCGCCAAAATTTTCAAAAGTGCCCTGAGGAGCCCCTATGGGCCCCACCCTAAAAAAATTTTGCACTATTTTTGGAAACTGCAGCCCTTTCTGATGGTGAAGAAAAAATCCCAAGTTTTCGTAAACTGGTGCCCACAAGTACTATTATTAGGCTTTGAGGCCCCCGAGGCCCCTTATTTATCAATGCCCCATATGGTTTCTTCAGCCAGATTTCTCCAATGGACGTAAGCATCACGCATGCCGATTTAGAAGAAAATCGTAGGGGTCCGCCCTATTCGCAAAAATTTTCAAAAGTGCCCTGAGGGGCCCCTATGGGCCCCACCCTAAAAAAATTTTTGCACTGTTTTTGGAAAATGCAGCCCTTTCTGATGGTGAAGAAAAAAATCCCAAGTTTTCGTAAACTGGTGCCCACAAGTACTATTATTAGGCTTTGAGGCCCCCCGAGGCCCCTTATTTATCAATGCCCCATATGGTTTCTTCAGCCAGATTTCTCCAATGGACGTAAGCATCACGCATGCCGATTTTCAAGAAAATCGAAGGGGTCCGCCCTATTCGCCAAAATTTTCAAAAGTGCCCTGAGGGGCCCCTATGGGCCCCACCCTAAAAAAAATTTTGCACTGTTTTTGGAAAATGCAGCCCTTTCTGATGGTGAAGAAAAAATTCCAAGTTTTCGTAAACTGGTGCCCACAAGTACTATTATTAGGCTTTGAGGCCCCCGAGGCCCCTTATTTATCAATGCCCCATATGGTTTCTTCAGCCAGATTTCTCCAATGGACGTAAGCATCACGCATGCCGATTTTGAAGAAAATCGAAGGGGTCCGCCCTATTCGCCAAAATTTTCAAAAGTGCCCTGAGGGGCCCCTATGGGCCCCACCCTAAAAAAAATTTTGCACTGTTTTTGGAAAATGCAGCCCTTTCTGATGGTGAAGAAAAAATCCCAAGTTTTCGTAAACTGGTGCCCACAAGTACTATTATTAGGCTTTGAGGCCCCCGAGGCCCCTTATTTATCAATGCCCCATATGGTTTCTTCAGCCAGATTTCTCCAATGGACGTAAGCATCACGCATGCCGATTTTGAAGAAAATCGAAGGGGTCCGCCCTATTCGCCAAAATTTTCAAAAGTGCCCTGAGGGGCCCCTATGGGCCCCACCCTAAAAAAAATTTTTGCACTGTTTTTGGAAAATGCAGCCCTTTCTGATGGTGAAGAAAAAAATTCCAAGTTTTCGTAAACTGGTGCCCACAAGTACTATTATTAGGCTTTGAGGCCCCCTGAGGCCCCTTATTTATCAATGCCCCATATGGTTTCTTCAGCCAGATTTCTCCAATGGACGTAAGCATCACGCATGCCGATTTTCAAGAAAATCGAAGGGGTCCGCCCTATTCGCCAAAATTTTCAAAAGTGCCCTGAGGGGCCCCTATGGGCCCCACCCTAAAAAACAATTTTGCACTGTTTTTGGAAAATGCAGCCCTTTCTGATGGTGAAGAAAAAAATTCCAAGTTTTCGTAAACTGGTGCCCACAAGTACTATTATTAGGCTTTGAGGCCCCCCGAGGCCCCTTATTTATCAATGCCCCATATGGTTTCTTCAGCCAGATTTCTCCAATGGACGTAAGCATCACGCATGCCGATTTTCAAGAAAATCGAAGGGGTCCGCCCTATTCGCCAAAATTTTCAAAAGTGCCCTGAGGGGCCCCTATGGGCCCCACCCTAAAAAAAATTTTTGCACTGTTTTTGGAAAATGCAGCCCTTTCTGATGGTGAAGAAAAAATCCCAAGTTTTCGTAAACTGGTGCCCACAAGTACTATTATTAGGCTTTGAGGCCCCCCGAGGCCCCTTATTTATCAATGCCCCATATGGTTTCTTCAGCCAGATTTCTCCAATGGACGTAAGCATCACGCATGCCGATTTTCAAGAAAATCGAAGGGGTCCGCCCTATTCGCCAAAATTTTCAAAAGTGCCCTGAGGGGCCCCTATGGGCCCCACCCTAAAAAAATTTTGCACTGTTTTTGGAAAATGCAGCCCTTTCTGATGGTGAAGAAAAAATCCCAAGTTTTCGTAAACTGGTGCCCACAAGTACTATTATTAGGCTTTGAGGCCCCCGAGGCCCCTTATTTATCAATGCCCCATATGGTTTCTTCAGCCCGATTTCTCCAATGGACGTAAGCATCACGCATGCCGATTTTGAAGAAAATCGAAGGGGTCCGCCCTATTCGCCAAAATTTTCAAAAGTGCCCTGAGGGGCCCCTATGGGCCCCACCCTAAAAAAATTTTGCACTATTTTTGGAAACTGCAGCCCTTTCTGATGGTGAAGAAAAAATCCCAAGTTTTCGTAAACTGGTGCCCACAAGTACTATTATTAGGCTTTGAGGCCCCCGAGGCCCCTTATTTATCAATGCCCCATATGGTTTCTTCAGCCAGATTTCTCCAATGGACGTAAGCATCACGCATGCCGATTTTCAAAAGAAAATCGAAGGGGTCCGCCCTATTCGCCAAAATTTTCAAAAGTGCCCTGAGGGGCCCCTATGGGCCCCACCCTAAAAAAATTTTCGCACTGTTTTTGGAAAATGCAGCCCTTTCTGATGGTGAAGAAAAAATCCCAAGTTTTCGTAAACTGGTGCCCACAAATACTATTATTAGGCTTTGAGGCCCCCGAGGCCCCTTATTTATCAATGCCCCATATGGTTTCTTCAGCCAGATTTCTCCAATGGACGTAAGCATCACGCATGCCGATTTTCAAGAAAATCGAAGGGGTCCGCCCTATTCGCCAAAATTTTCAAAAGTGCCCTGAGGGGCCCCTATGGGCCCCACCCTAAAAAAAAATTTTTGCACTGTTTTTGGAAAATGCAGCCCTTTCTGATGGTGAAGAAAAAATCCCAAGTTTTCGTAAACTGGTGCCCACAAGTACTATTATTAGGCTTTGAGGCCCCCCGAGGCCCCTTATTTATCAATGCCCCATATGGTTTCTTCAGCCAGATTTCTCCAATGGACGTAAGCATCACGCATGCCGATTTTGAAGAAAATCGTAGGGGTCCGCCCTATTCGCCAAAATTTTCAAAAGTGCCCTGAGGGGCCCCTATGGGCCCCACTCTAAAAAAAATTTTGCACTGTTTTTGGAAAATGCAGCCCTTTCTGATGGTGAAGAAAAAAATCCCAAGTTTTTGTAAACTGGTGCCCACAAGTACTATTATTAGGCTTTGAGGCCCCCGAGGCCCCTTATTTATCAATGCCCCATATGGTTTCTTCAGCCAGATTTCTCCAATGGACGTAAGCATCACGCATGCCGATTTTGAAGAAAATCGTAGGGGTCCGCCCTATTCGCAAAAATTTTCAAAAGTGCCCTGAGGGGCCCCTATGGGCCCCACCCTAAAAAAATTTTGCACTGTTTTTGGAAAATGCAGCCCTTTCTGATGGTGAAGAAAAAAATTCCAAGTTTTCGTAAACTGGTGCCCACAAGTACTATTATTAGGCTTTGAGGCCCCCGAGGCCCCTTATTTATCAATGCCCCATATGGTTTCTTCAGCCAGATTTCTCCAATGGACGTAAGCATCACGCATGCCGATTTTCAAGAAAATCGAAGGGGTCCGCCCTATTCGCCAAAATTTTCAAAAGTGCCCTGAGGGGCCCCTATGGGCCCCACCCTAAAAAAATTTTGCACTGTTTTTGGAAAATGCAGCCCTTTCTGATGGTGAAGAAAAAAATTCCAAGTTTTGGTAAACTGGTGCCCACAAGTACTATTATTAGGCTTTGAGGCCCCCGAGGCCCCTTATTTATCAATGCCCCATATGGTTTCTTCAGCCAGATTTCTCCAATGGACGTAAGCATCACGCATGCCGATTTTCAAGAAAATCGAAGGGGTCCGCCCTATTCGCCAAAATTTTCAAAAGTGCCCTGAGGGGCCCCTATGGGCCCCACCCTAAAAAAAATTTTTGCACTGTTTTTGGAAAATGCAGCCCTTTCTGATGGTGAAGAAAAAATCCCAAGTTTTCGTAAACTGGTGCCCACAAGTACTATTATTAGGCTTTGAGGCCCCCGAGGCCCCTTATTTATCAATGCCCCATATGGTTTCTTCAGCCAGATTTCTCCAATGGACGTAAGCATCACGCATGCCGATTTTCAAGAAAATCGAAGGGGTCCGCCCTATTCGCCAAAATTTTCAAAAGTGCCCTGAGGGGCCCCTATGGGCCCCACCCTAAAAAAAATTTTGCACTGTTTTTGGAAAATGCAGCCCTTTCTGATGGTGAAGAAAAAATCCCATGTTTTCGTAAACTGGTGCCCACAAGTACTATTATTAGGCTTTGAGGCCCCCGAGGCCCCTTATTTATCAATGCCCGGGCAGGTTTCTTCAGCCCGATTTCTCCAATGGACGTAAGCATCACGCATGCCGATTTTGAAGAAAATCGAAGGGGTCCGCCCTATTCGCCAAAATTTTCAAAAGTGCCCTGAGGAGCCCCTATGGGCCCCACCCTAAAAAAAAATTTTGCACTATTTTTGGAAACTGCAGCCCTTTCTGATGGTGAAGAAAAAATCCCAAGTTTTCGTAAACTGGTGCCCACAAGTACTATTATTAGGCTTTGAGGCCCCCGAGGCCCCTTATTTATCAATGCCCCATATGGTTTCTTCAGCCAGATTTCTCCAATGGACGTAAGCATCACGCATGCCGATTTTCAAAAAAATCGAAGGGGTCCGCCCTATTCGCCAAAATTTTCAAAAGTGCCCTGAGGGGCCCCTATGGGCCCCACCCTAAAAAAAATTTTTGCACTGTTTTTGGAAAATGCAGCCCTTTCTGATGGTGAAGAAAAAAATCCCAAGTTTTCGTAAACTGGTGCCCACAAATACTATTATTAGGCTTTGAGGCCCCCGAGGCCCCTTATTTATCAATGCCCCATATGGTTTCTTCAGCCAGATTTCTCCAATGGACGTAAGCATCACGCATGCCGATTTTCAAGAAAATCGAAGGGGTCCGCCCTATTCGCCAAAATTTTCAAAAGTGCCCTGAGGGGCCCCTATGGGCCCCACCCTAAAAAAAATTTTGCACTGTTTTTGGAAACTGCAGCCCTTTCCGATGGTGAAGAAAAAAATTCCAAGTTTTCGTAAACTGGTGCCCACAAGTACTATTATTAGGCTTTGAGGCCCCCCGAGGCCCCTTATTTATCAATGCCCCATATGGTTTCTTCAGCCAGATTTCTCCAATGGACGTAAGCATCACGCATGCCGATTTTGAAGAAAATCGAAGGGGTCCGCCCTATTCGCCAAAATTTTCAAAAGTGCCCTGAGGGGCCCCTATGGGCCCCACCCTAAAAAAAAATTTTGCACTGTTTTTGGAAAATGCAGCCCTTTCTGATGGTGAAGAAAAAAATTCCAAGTTTTCGTAAACTGGTGCCCACAAGTACTATTATTAGGCTTTGAGGCCCCCGAGGCCCCTTATTTATCAATGCCCCATATGGTTTCTTCAGCCAGATTTCTCCAATGGACGTAAGCATCACGCATGCCGATTTTCAAGAAAATCGAAGGGGTCCGCCCTATTCGCCAAAATTTTCAAAAGTGCCCTGAGGGGCCCCTATGGGCCCCACCCTAAAAAAATTTTTGCACTGTTTTTGGAAAATGCAGCCCTTTCTGATGGTGAAGAAAAAATCCCAAGTTTTCGTAAACTGGTGCCCACAAGTACTATTATTAGGCTTTGAGGCCCCCCGAGGCCCCTTATTTATCAATGCCCCATATGGTTTCTTCAGCCAGATTTCTCCAATGGACGTAAGCATCACGCATGCCGATTTTCAAGAAAATCGAAGGGGTCCGCCCTATTCGCCAAAATTTTCAAAAAGTGCCCTGAGGGGCCCCAAGGGATGTTTTCTGTAAATATTTGTCTTAGATATCTTTGGGGTATTGATATCTTTGTCTGATATCAGTTTGGATGTGATCAGCCTTCTTGTTGAGCTAGGACATAGCTTTAAGTGTCGTGATTTAAGTTTGCACTGAATATGAATGTGGGCTGAATCTGTGCCGAATCTGTGCTGAACGTGTGCTAACTTTACGTACATATCCAGCTCACACTACTGAATGAAGACACAAAAGACAAGAAAAAGGCATTACCCTCATTGGCCGCCAAATACACCACCTCCCTGCCACTTCAACTCAACTCAACCCGTCACAGAATTCTAATTTCCCACGACCCACCACACATCAAAATCACACCATTTCCAGATATAACACATTTCAATTTGCTTCCGTTTTTTAGCTCAACCGGAACTTGGAACATGTTTTGAGACGAGTAATAGCACGCGCAATTATCTTCTCACCAATGCTAGTCAAGCTAGGCGTTTCTTTAACCAATCAAAAATTGCATAGTGAACTATCAGTCAGTCAATGATTTATAAATCATGGCGCTAAGTGGTAGCAGGAAACAGCTGATACTGCACTGCGGGGCATTTTGCTGGTGACTCCTAGTCGATCAAAATTGTCTTAGCTGCGTAGCGTTCGCCCATCTAATGAGAAAACGTTTATAACAAGCAGTGATACCTACCAAATTTTCAAAACCGTACTTTGATTTGCTTGAAAAGAAAAGCATCATAAACAAGCAAATCAAAAAGCAAGTATTGTACTGTTGGTTTGGCGAAAGCATGAAGGCCCGGCATGGCTTCAAGGCATTACCAATCCATTAGAATCTGCGGCGTCTTTCTTTGGTGATGCGTGATGCGCGTGCAAGGCCTTTTCCGGCGTTGCTGTGGGGGGGACGAGGGAATTGCGGCGGGTGGCCAGGGTGGCACGGTCACGTGACATCAAAACAATTTCATGCCAGCTGATGATTGAACCTCGTATTCCGGAGGTACTCAAATGGGACAAGTAAAGAGCGTAAACGTCAAGTAAATGATGCAGTTCGATGTAATTTTAGCAATGCCACCAGCATAGACTATTCTGGGGCACTGAATTTTCACCGCCGCTTGATTAAAAATTGGAAAGGTAATAGAAAAGTAGTATTTGCATAGAAATAACATGCGAAACGGTGGGAAAGATATATACTCCGACGGTTTTCTACCATACTAAGCGACGGCGGAACGTCCAAATTTAAGGGGGGCGCGCCATGAGCTATTCAACCTATAGGCGGATGCAGAGAGCAAGGGGGGCACGTGCCCCCGATCGACTTTCGGCGCCCCCTGAAATGGTCACGGCCCCCCACTGAAAGGTCGATGACGCCCCCCCTCTGAAATGTCGCTTCCCCCAGGATGCGAAAATCGGCGCCCACCGATATAATTTTGCGCCCATTTGATAGGTTTTGCCGGTCAAAAATGGCGCCTCCTGGACCGGACAGCGCCCACCCGGGAAGGTGCCTCCCTCCCGATCGGCAATCCTGGATCCGCCCATGTTTGAACCCATTTCTTTCCAGTCAACGCCATTGGGTTACTGTTAAAATTGATTTAAGGGAGGGCACCGTGCCACGGTGCCCCCCCCAGTTCCGCCGCCAGTGACCATACTCTCATCTTAAAATCGGGCAAAAGTAAAAAATATCCGGAGCAGCGACGGATCAAACTTCCAAGGGGAGGAGAGTGTATAGAAAATTACCCACCCCTCCCCACTCCTATTGCCAGACGCAGAGGGACTTAGGCGGATTCAAGGGTGTGGGAAGCGACGGTTCAGGGGACGCCATTGGCATTCCAAAGCAATGCCGTGACCATTTTAGGGGCGACGAGGGTCGATGGGGGCACCCGCCCCCTGGATCCGCGTACGGAGGGGGCAGGGGCCATGCCCCCAAATGGCAAAATTTTTACCGATCTTTTAATAATACTGTTTTCACTATTTCTCCTGCGTTGCCCCCCCCCCAACGGCACTTGTGCGTCCGCCACTGCCCACCCCCACCTACACATATGAAGCTCGATCGTCGATGACGGGCGCCGCAAAATGTGACACTGCGGTGCAGAGGCGGGGGCGTCGCCACGGAATTTTTACCGGTGGGGACGGACCATGACTGGGGACGACCAGAGGCGGGGAGGAGGGGCGCTGGGGCGCAAAATTTGGAGCGAATAGGCTGTCTCTGAAAACGATACTGGCAATACACTTCACCAACAAATTTAGCGAGTTGGGTTGCAAAATTCCACGCAATTAACGAAGGCAAGCGCAAGTAATAAGAGAATCCAAATAAAAACCTAGGACGAGTCACAAAGTTTTTGCGGGACCGTCCCCCCTGATCCACGAGTAGGGGGACGCGTCTCCTCATCCCCCCGCTTTCGACGTCCATGAGTACGTAGGCAGTCCAAATCTTGACGGAGGTTGAGAGGCTATGATCTCCTCAAATGGCTATATTCTAGCCGATTTACAAAACACCATGCTTGCGGAAATTTATCGCGGAACATCCTTCTCAAACGTGTTGTTCTTGTGCCTAAAAAATGGTTTTAGATATGGGCATAGACAATGGACGGATTCAGAGGGTGAGGGAGCACTTGTTGGCCGATCTATACGAAGCTTCCTGAAATGCCCATCATACCACTATGAAAGGTCAATGGCGCTCCAATGGCGGAATGGCGAATCCAATGGCGGGGAGCCGGCGCGACATAAGAAAATATAAAAATTTGGCAGTGCAAAATGACTCCACCGTAAACGTGCAATTATATTGGTAGGCCACTGTTCTACCATGCGTATAACTCAAAGTCACTTTGCCAGCCTAGATGACAGATCTAGAGGAGTTGGTTGCTGAGCAGGGCCAAATGACAAGAACAGTGAAGAGTTCCATTGTAGTTATCAAAAGAAGGTATTCAAAAGTTTTGCAAGCTAAGTCCCGTATGGCACCAATAGATGTTCTGTGGGACACAGTATTAATAAAAAGACTCAACTAATATAAAAAGGCATGGAATAAATGTTCACCCCGTTAGTACAACTCGTAGCAAATTCAATATCTCATTGGTATTTATTTTGAACATTGCTTGCAAACACAGATACAAGAATCCCACATTGATTGACAAATCCAGCTATCAATTGAACTCCGGCTATACGCCATCATATCAGAGGGAGCACTGGTAGCACCAGCGCCTGGATGACAGCTTTGCTGCACGCGAGCTAGGCCGGCGCTGCTGCTCGCCGCCGAAGGGTTTCGCAAGTTCAAGCTGCCTGAGCCGCGCGCTGCTGCTCGCGACCGAAGAGGTTTCGCATGTCCAGGTTACCTCAGTCGCGCTGGAAAAGAACACAATACAACACGATTACAATGGGTACCAAATGGGCGATAATTAATCTTGGTTCGTGCGCCCGAAAACCCAAATAACTAACAATGGGTATTAATGAGGTATCACAAATAATCAAATCATTTTGTTGAATAAGGCTTTTGAAGCCTGTCTAAACAAATTAATGAAACGGCTATTAGTGCCCCACCAGCTGACGGCACTTGAATTCTTATGAAGCCAGGCATCAAATTCTTACCACCCCCGGCACGGTGCCCCCCACCATCCGCGATCCTGGATCCGCCTATGACGGGAATATCAGTGAAGGGCTGGTCTGCAGAATGTGGCAGGAAACTGCACAATATGCTTGGGGTAGCTCAAATCCTACCCCAATTCCAGGCAGAAATTCAGCAGCTGGGCCAGAATCCTCTTCACATTGAAGCAGAAATTTTCTTTTTCGTCCATTTTACCTGTTTTACTATCTTATTGACACCTTTATGACTTTTAATAAGGGTCAGCACTGTCCAAGCTGTCACACTCAGCTCCAATATTGTTGTACCTACCACAAAGAATGACAAAAGTTGCCCCAAACCAGTAATTCTACCCAAAGGCTGCACCAATGAGATCTTGTGTAAATCTGCCAAATTCTACATGCTGAATCAAGAGGCAGTCAGTCAGTATTGATAAGAGGACACCATGCAGTAAGGAAGCCAGTCAGCAAAGTATGGCAGCATCCCAAAGAAGTTGCACCAGCTATTGAGAATATTGTACCACCTCTCACCTAAAATTTGAACCAAAATGGGCATAAAAACACACTGACCTCTACTTATTTCCAAACAATGTATTTGGCTGGTACTCCAACCACACAACTGGTACTATATCCCCAGCAGCCCTAGGGCATGAATGCCCTGAATTCTTGTTCAACTTAAAATAACAGTATGGTATTTTATATTCTTTTCATCCACTTTCTATACACTGCAACTTCTATGTGGCTTCGGTATTGGCAACCGCCACTCTCATTTATACACTCTCAGTATTGGTAAATGCTGGTCACCATTTCATTTGCTCCAAAATTTTCTTTGCTTGAACCAGTCTTGGGGTACACTTTACACCAAAAACTGGTCAGAATTATCATACTTTGCAGACTGGCGAGGAAAGCCACCCGACTTCCACTTCCTCATAGCCAAATTTGACGAGTGTAAAATCATTTTTGCGGCATATTTCTTACCTAGTTGGCTGGCTCCTTTGGGACCCTGAAGAATAGCAGACCACGATCCTTTTCCTTGGTCTTAGTACATCCAGGCATTGAGCATGAGCACACGTCTGTGCCTGATATGATCCATAGGCACCGGTGATCACAGCGCTTAGTATCACACTAAAGAAGTTGGCACTATAGGTAGGTTTTTTAAAAATGTAACAGTTTTCCGTCCATACACAAACAATCAATCCCAGCGTCTCAAAGTTATTATCTCAAAATAAAACACACTGGTAGATATGAGAAGAACGGTATATGAACGCAGTTTGTAAATTGTCTTTTTCACGCCAAGTTGTACGCCAAAAAGTCCCTATCTCTTCAACACACCGCCAGCTCCATAGACAATACACACCGCCAGCTCGGGACCTGGCGGCAATCAGTTGACAATAAAACTTACTGAAACTCTTTTTGTGTCTACAAAATAAGATAAATAAATATAATAAAATATCATATTTGCCTGTAACTCCCGTAGTAGGTATATGTATTGATAGAAACTTTCTGGCTCAGCAGCCACCCTATGGTTTTCCAGCAGTCAGCTATCCTGTGCCAGCTGTAAAAATTGCTGTCATTGGCCATGGCTGAGTGGCCCGCTCCGTTTTACCTTTACTCTATTGCCTTGGCGGGTGGCGGTGGCGGGTGAGTGGTAGCAATAATATAATCGTGCTGCAATTCGTCTTCGTGTTTGTTGGAGGCAGTAGGAGAAATGGTGCTCTAGGTTTTTTTAGCTTCTTTTAACTTGCATCGAAGTTTGATCAAAGAAGGCTTAGGGTAAATTGATATATGACCTTAGGTAGGTATCAAGTTGAACCGAGCTTTGCTGATGGCCAGTCCGAAATAAAACGTGGCAGGTGACTCGGCGAGTGTTTCGGACAGCTTGAGCTCAAATCTTGCCACAATTAGGGCAGAAATTGTGTAGTTGTAGTGGACTTTTCTCTCCACTGCTGGCAGACTTCTAGGTCAAGGTGATCCAAGGCTGGATCAATCTAAATAAGCTTTAACTTTAAATAAGTTAAAATTGAGTCCTTGACTCAATTGTTGGAGTCTTCTCCGAGATTTCGTGGCAGGCAGACGTGTCTTGACGAGCTCCTAGGGAATATCAGGTGACATACACAAGCATCACGTGACTAGTGACTACCACACACAGATCTTGCGTTTAGGTCACTGACTACATAGAACAACACAAGAGTATTCTACTCACGCATTGTTCTTCTAAAACCGGCACATTCACATCATATACCACCTACCTTCTTGACAATCCACAGCTCAATTTATCGCGGTCTTTTTCGGTAAAAGCGGCGCGCCACCATTAGGGTGAAGCGGTAGGGAACCCATATCGTCGCGCGATCGTGCCGTGGGGGCCTGTAGCGGCCATTTTTTCAGTGGTAATTCGGTGAACTGAGTGGGGTTTCTGCATTTCTACTATTTTCTGTGCGTGGCGTGTGATATTTCTGCGGTGTTTCTGCGGGTGATGTGTGACATAGGTACTGTCCTTAGAATTCGTGTACATTCGGTGCGATTTCTGCGATCTCACAGATTTCTGTGCATTTGGGTGTTCATGCTTTTAGGAACAAAATCCATCGCATGCAGCGTTGCACTTTCTCGACCAATTCTGGGCTTTATTCACCATTGCCTTGCCTCAACAGCCATCATTTTCCTTGCCGTGTGATATTTCTGCAGTGTTTCTGTGGGTGACATGTGACACACTGTCCTTGCGATTTGTGTAAATTCAGACGATTTCTGCAGTCTCACAGATTTCTGCGCATTTGGGCGTTTATGCGTTTAGTGAACACAATCCATCCGAGGCAGCTTTGCCCTTTCTCTATCAATTCTGCCCTCTATTCAACATTGCCCTACCTCAACAGCCAGCTTTTTCCCTTCTCAGTTGCAGCTTTTTGACACTCTGCATTTTTGCGTCCTCTGTGCGTGCAATCAAAAAGTGTATGTGTGTGGTGAAGTTGTGTTGATATAGGCACCAACACTGTTTCTGGTGTTGTCTGGCACGGATCGTTTATAAAACTGCAAGGTCATGCCCTCCATACCTAGGTCACTTGTGCAGAAGGTGCGTAGGGAGAGCCAGCAGGGCCTTGCTACTGAGTCTAACAATGTTCCACCTGTTGGATCTGCATGTGCTGCTACAGCTTCTCCTGATATACTAGATGTGACTAGGGAAATCACTAAGAGTGAGCAGGACAAGGCATGCAGCACTCATGATGCAGGCGGGAAATCAGGTTCCACCAGGGATAGAAATGTGAAGGGATTGCACCTGAAGATTGACAATCAACACACTCAAAGACTAGTGTACAAACATGCCTCTAGTGGTGTGAGTGGGGAAGAGGAGTCTGGGTCCTCTGGGTCTCAGTTTCAGTTTGGTCAAGGCATTGTGGCCGCTGCGATTCACTCTCTGCCTCTCGATGCTGGAACTGCTGTATCCCCAACTCTCTCTGACTCTGCAACTGGCATGTCAACTACATCAGACACATGTAAGGGAGGCCCAGGCAATAACACATGTGGGCTAAAGGTGAAGGATGGGCAACAGGGTGTACAGTGTGATCTCTGCTCCTCATGGTACCACACAGTGTGTCAGGTTGTTACAAAACCTGCATACAATGCACTGAAACGACACAGGAACATTGCCTTCATATGCTCCACTTGCAAACAGGTCAACAACAAAACCTCTGTGTGTCAAGCTTCTGTCCAGGTATCAGATGACCCAACTGGGGGGTTCACTCGTCCACTGATGAGGGAGGTAGCAGTCCAAACCGTTGGTGACTCCTGCATCCCCACTTCCACAGATGCAAGCGCAGATTTTTCCCAGCCAGGTGCTTGTAGTGTGACATTGGCAAGTGCACAGACTGACACAGCCCTGTCGGGTAGCAATTGTGATGTTAGTGACTTGGCTCAGAAGGTTGTAAACATGGAAGACACTCTCCGTGTACACATGCAGATGGTGGCAGCATCCATGGAGGAATATAAGGCAGCCACTCGTGAGAGCACTCTCCTCATGCAGCGCTGCATGCAGGAGACCCAGAACCAGAAACGTACTTTTTCAGAGGTAGTGAAAGGCTCATGTGATAAACTGGTACACCAGGTAGAAGAGAAGCTGGCTAGCTCAAATTGCGGTGGTGCTGATGTATCAGTAAAGGATGCCCGTAAAATCTCACAGGTTGTCGATGGTTTCCTCGATAGGAGTAAGCGCACAAGGAACTTGGTGGTCCACAACCTCCCGAACAACCAGGCGATACTCTTTTTCGAACGCCTCCACAGCTGACATGCGACTGTTTGTTGAGTTGATTAAGGAGTGTTTTAGACTTAACTGCAAACCTACCAGGTCCTTCAGGACTGGTAAGTCTGTACCAGGGAAAGCTAGGCTCCTCGTGATCACGCTCGAGAACGAGGAGACAAAGCACGAGATACTGAGCCATGCACCACAGCTGAGGTCGTCTCCCACGTGGAGCCGGGTGTTTATCACTCCCGACCTCACCTATAGTGAAAGACAGGCACAGAAGAACCTGAGGAACGAACTCAAACAGCGCAGGGACAAAGGCGAGAACAATCTGGTCATCAGGAGGGGAAAGGTGATCTCACTGAGTGGAGGCAGGAATACCTCTTCCCCCCCATCCTTCGGCCGACCGGGGCCTGGCTGCTCCAGCCAGGTCTGGGATGGCTGGAAGTGCCGGGGCCGGAAGTGCCGCGGACACAGACTCTGTCAGCGGGTTCTGCTGAAGCCCCTCACAGGAACCGGCAGACAGACTCTGCCAACGCCGGGGGCGCCCGGGACCCACCCGTGGACGCCACGGTTGCCCGTCGTGGAAACTCGCGGGCAGCCTCTGCCGATGCTGGAGGAGCCCGGGGCCCCCCCCCGTGAACTCCACTGTTGCCTCTCATGAGAATATAAGGGTGGCCTCTGATGGCACTCGGGGCCCACCACTGGATGTCGATGACGCCTCTCGAGAGACCATTCGGGAGGCTCCTGCTGGCGCTGGGAGCCCTCCTGTCGACGCCGCTGTTGCCCCTCACGGTGACATGCGGGCGGCGTCGGCTGCTAACTCCGACAGTAGGGGGCGCCCCCAAGGGACTTCGGGCGTTGCTCTCGAGCAGCACCCACCCAGAAGAGATTGACTCGGCCAGAGGCATACGGTACACGATCTGAGAATATATTACACTAACTGTGATCAATTTTTGAATAAGCGAGATGACCTATGTATGGATATTGCGGGAAATGAACCGGATGTTATTTTGCTAACCGAGGTGATTCCAAAGGCACAACGTACACCTATCTCAAACGCTCTGCTGGCACTTCCGAATTATGAATTTTACACAAGTTTTGATCCTGATAAACTTAATCTGGGTGGCAGAGGTGAAAGGGGTGTTGCTATTTACATCCGCTCAAATCTTAGGGCAGCACTGGTTTCGTTCCCACATGCGGCGTTTAAGGAACACCTGCTGGTCAGAATCCAGCTGCACGGGCAAGATTACCTTGTCATTTGCTGCGTGTATCGTAGTCCAAGTTCCGATGGATTCCAGAGCATGACTGAGCTCAGGAGCTTATTAAGCCTTATTGACAATTTGAAACCTTCCCACTTTTTACTGGCAGGAGATTTTAACTTCCCCCAGATTGACTGGGTCGGCGAATTTTCTAGGGCAACCACGGGACACCCATCTCACTTGCTTTTGGACCTAATGCACGACTTTTTCTTGTTCCAACATATCCGAGAGGCCACCAGAAGTCGACTGGGCGAGATGGAGAACACTCTTGACCTGGTTTTTACTAATGAGGAAGGGATGTTATCTAATCTAGAGTACCGCCCGGGCCTTGGTAGGAGCGACCACCTATCCCTCAGATTCCGTATTCGGTGTTACCTGTCGGTCGGAGGAACATCTAGGCAGAAACTTGACTTTGGTCGGGCTGACTTGACCCGCCTAAATCAGATGGTTTCAGGCGCTGACTGGGGTTCGCGAGATCTTTCCACAGAGGATCTGTATCACCATTTCAGGTATACCCTCAGCGTTATCACCGCTGAATGCGTCCCGATAATGAGGTCTAGGCCCAACAGAAAAAACATCTACATGACCAGCGCAGCGCTCAGGTTAAAGAATAGGAAGAACCAACTATGGCGAGTGTTCCGGTCCTCGGGGGACATAATTGACCGCGGTCGTTTTGCACACTGCGCTGCATAACTTCGTAAACTAACCCGTCAGCTCCAACGAAACCACGAACACCGTCTTGCCTTCAATGCAAAAGAAAACCCCAAAGCCTTTTGGAAATACGTCAACAGCCGCTTAAAGACGAAGTCTAAAGTCGAAGACCTAAGAAACCCGGATGGCGTTCTCGAGGCCTCTGACGAGGAAAAAGCCATGCTCCTGAATTCGTTCTTTGCGAGTGTGTTTACGGTGGAGGATCTCAGTCGGATCCCTCCATTCGACGTTCGTTGTGCGGAGCCGTTCCTCGAGGACCTCGAGATTCATCCTCAGAGAGTTGCACTTAAACTGGCAAGCATGAAAAAGAACGGCTCACCTGGACCCGATCTTGTACACGCACGTATACTGTTCGAAGCGAGAGACACTTTGGCCATACCCTTAGCCCAGCTCTTTAGGAGCTCTCTGGACAGTGGTAAGGTTCCCCAGGACTGGAAGCTTGGCTCCATCGTCCCAATTCACAAAAAGGTGACAAGCACAGCCCTGGGAATTACCGCCCAGTTAGCCTGACCGCCATCCCGTGCAAGGTGATAGAATCCATTATTCGGGACGAGTTACTCCGGGCACCTTACCCTGCACAATTTGCTGTCGCCAGAGCAGCACGGTTTCAGACCCAAACGCTCCTGTGACTCGCAGATGCTGGAAATGTTGGACGACTGGAGCAGAGCGATGGAGGCTAACCATGCAATTGACGCGGTCTATATGGATTTTCGTAAGGCTTTCGATTCCGTGCCCCATGCTCGTCTCCTTCACAAATTGTACGCTTACGGAGTGCGGGGAAAGGTGCTGAACTGGATCAGAGCGTTTCTGACTGATAGGCGGCAACGAGTGGTGGTGGGTGCGTCGGAGTCTGACTGGCTCCCGGTTTTGAGTGGTGTCCCGCAGGGGTCAGTGCTCGGTCCGGTTTTGTTTTTGATGTATATTAACGCCCTCCCAGATCACGTGAAATCAAACGTCAAGATATTCGCAGACGACACCAAACTCTACACCCGTGCGAACGACTCTGTCACGCGAGAGATGCTGCAGGGGGACATCGACTCACTGCTGGAGTGGTCCGCTAGGTGGCAGTTGCCATTTAATGTGGAGAAATGTTCCGTGTTGCACATTGGCAGCACTAACTGTAACCATGTGTACACACTTAGCGGAGCACCCCTGTCCAGCTCTGGCGAGGAGAGAGATCTAGGTGTAGTGATGGACTCCGATCTGAAGTTCCGACAGCAAGCGGCGATAGCAGTGTCCAAGGCTACCCGCTTGCTGTCTGTCATCAGGAGGTCATTTGCAAACCTGGACCAAACCACTCTACCCAGACTTTACAAAGCAATAGTCCGTCCACTCGTTGAATGCGGTAATGTATCATGGGGCCCATTCAACAGAGCGGATCAGAAACTGATCGGGCGTGTTCAGAGGCGTGCCACACGTCTAGTTCCCACTCTCAGACAGGCTCATTACACAGACAGACTGCGTGCACTCAGGCTTCCGTCTTTGTATTATAGGCGCCGGAGGGGAGACATGCTGAAGATCTTCCAGCTACTGCACGGGGGGCATTGATCAGGACTATGCTCAGTTCTTTCACATGGACCCGAACACACGCACGTGGGGCCATGCTTGGAAGCTCGTCAAACCTAACGCTGTCTCAAGGGTCCGACGCAATGCTTTCGGGTGCAGGGCGATAAACGACTGGAACGGGCTCCCCCTATCAGTTGTTGGTGCACAATCTCTGAATGAGTTCAAGAACAGACTGGACATCCACTGGGCACACATCAGGTACACTATACCTGACCAGGACTAGCTACACGCACGATGACCATGAGCTCGTCAAGAACGAAACCTGCAGGCCAAAGTTGGCCTCTAAATTTCGACAACTTCAAGGTGAAGGTGAAGGTGAAGGTGAATTGTTCCCCAGTCTAAAAAGTATGGCAGCAGGCCAGACCAGTCGCACCAGCCATCCAAAATGATCGCACCACCAGCCTCCAAAAATTCACACCAATCTGCCATATATCAAGGAGAAAAACCCCCATTCCTACCCACACGATGCAAGGCTACTTGGTAATGAGGTAGCTGGCTTCACACATGTTGCCAGATAACTACAGGTAGATCTGTATGATAAGTGCCACAGTTCAAAAGTTCCAAGGGATCAAAACTTCCATTAATTAGAATTGCTACAGGTTAATATATATCATAAGTCCCACTGTTCAAAACTTCATCCAGTGCAATATTCCAAGTACCACAACTGGCGCTGACCACAACTGGTTAGGTTAGGTTAGATTAGGTTAGGTTAGGTTAGGTTAGGTTAGCTTAGGTTAGGTTAGGTTAGGTTAGGGGTTAGGTTAGGTTAGGTTAGGTTAGGTTAGGTTAGGTTAGGTTAGGTTAGGTTAGGTTAGGTTAGGTTAGGTTAGGTTAGGTTAGGTTAGGTTAGGTTAGGTTAGGTTAGGTTAGGTTAGGTTAGGTTAGGTTAGGTTAGGTTAGGTTAGGTTAGGTTAGGTTAGGTTAGGTTAGGTTAGGTTAGGTTAGGTTAGGTTAGGCTAGGCTCGGTTAGGTTAAGTAGGCACACACAAAGGCGGATCCAGGATTGCTGATCGGGGGGCACCTTCCCGGGGGGCGCCATCCGGACGGGGGCGCCATCAGGACCAGGCGGCGCCACTTATGACCGGCAAAAGCTATCAGGTGGGCGCCAAAACCTATCGGTGGGCGCCGACTTTCGCATCCTGGGGGGGTAGGAAGCGACATTTCAGGGGGGCGCTGAGGGTCGATGGGGGGCACGTGCCCCCCTTGCCCCCTGGATCCGTCTATGGGCACACAGCGTATCCACAGCAGCTGATGAAGGCAAAAGTGCCACCGGGAGGTTAGGTGCGCCACAGGCCAGCTTGCTGAGTCGAGAAAAGATTAGGTCAGGTTTGGTTACATTGTGCTACATGTATAAATATTAAAAAAAGAATTACCAAAGGTTTTTGAAAAAGTGCCACTCAGCAATGCAAAAAGCAGTTTTGGCACTAGGAACATTTCAAAGAAGGATGTTTCAGCAACGCCAAAAACAGCTAGACCACTTGGAATATTTCACTGGAGGAAGCTTTGAACAGTGGCACTTACAATCTGGATCAACTTGTGGCACTTTTGTTTGGAAGGAAGTTTTGATTCATAGGAGCTTTCTGGATCAACCTGTGGTGCTTTTGTTTGAAAGGAAGTTTTGATTCATAGGAGCTTTTGAACTGTGGTACTTATGATGTGGATTTAGCTTGCTGTGATTCTATCTGGCAACATGTGTGAAGCCAGCTACCTCGTTACCGGCTACTTCTCTCATTAGTTAGTTAAGGACTTTTTATAGGGCCCCTCCAGTGTCTTAATAACCATTCAGTCATTATTTGTTTGGTTTAAGTGTCACTGTCCTCACACCAGGACGGTAAAATTCGCACCACTCCCTCCTGTCTCCAAGCCAGTCTGCAAAGTATGGCAGCAGGCCAGACGAGTCGCACCAGCCATCTAAAATTCTTGCACCACCAGCCTTAAAAAATTCGCACCAATCTGCCACATACCAGGGAAAGAATGCACCCATTCCTACCCCTACAATGCAATACTTCCTCAATCATTAGTCAGTTAAGGACTTTTTATAAGGCCCTCTCCCGTGTCTAGCCATTCAGTCATCGTTGGTTTAGTTTAAGTGTCACTAACCTCGCACATTCGCACCAGGTTGATAAAATTCGCACCACTTGGTCCTGTCTCCAAGGGCACTCGCACCTACGAGATCTTGTCGAAAATGCCATACTTTGCACACTGGTCTCCAAGGGCACTCACACTGACAAGATCTTGAAGAAAATGCCATACTTTGCACACTGGATTGGTCCTGTGACCTAGACATAGGTAGTTTCTGTGGGTAAAATACAATCAAGATGGGACCTCTCATCAGGATCACAATGGAGTCATTGACTCCTTAATGTGCTATTTCACTTGCAATTTAGCACAGATTGCACTATAGTGCTGGGGAAATAGCCCTTGATGGAGTGGTTTGGCAGCCTGATGCAGATAGAAATTTCAATGTGGTCATGGAGCCTAGGTCCTAGTCTTCATGGTCAGAATGTGATCAGGATTGAACTGCTGATAAATTGCAGACAATTCTGAAAGATGCCAGCCTATCAAATGCCTCTTCCCCAGCACTGAAGCCTGGAACATGCTATTCTGCTGGGAAAATGGCAATTGATGATTTGGAAAACTCCATGATTTATCCTGATTGGCTGTTGGAATTGGATCATATTTTGCCTTGCCTTACCTTCCCTATTTTTTATTTATTTTGTGGGCCACTTCTGTGTGCTGACTGCGCTATAAATCTCCCTGCTGGGCTATGAATCTTCCAACAAGCTCATGCCTATACCTAATGATGTCAGATTTAAGAAGCCTACTCTGGTGGATAGTGATGTTATAATGGTATGGGTAATAAGGATAGATATATCACAACAGCCTGGTCTTCCTCAGGAAAAGGGACCCAAATGATGCTCAGAAAAGGTGACTAGGTCTGGCTTAGCAAGATCTCATGGATGGCTCAGGATTGAGAGTGAAATTCTAGTGTAAGGAACTGAGCGATGTCCTGTTCAATGTGACTGGGGATCAGCTAAAAGACACCGATGGTATCACCACAATGTGTGTGGTAGCAAAGTGACTAATCTTCATGTGCATAGCCTAGCAGCATAAGGCATACCATTTAGGGAGCCTATCAAGCAGGTAGCATACTGTTGAACCTCTTCTAGGGGGATCTGATTGGCCCTGTTAAAAGGTACCCATACTGAGCTCCCATATTCAAGGAGTGGGTGGATGAGAGGTATGTAAGCAGCAGGAGAGTGGAGGTGTCTAGGGTGGCAAGTGATCTTTTTATGACTGCCAGACTGACTTCAACTTCTTGACAGACTTTAGATGCCTGCACTGACTAACTGCCTGGCTGACTTTTACTGCCTGACTGGCTATGACTGCCTTTAAGACAGTTGATGAGGCCTGGTGTCTGATAATAATTTTTGGGGCTTATCGACGCACCAACTGCCAGGGTCATATGGCGTCGCCAACTCTTTCCTGTTGGAAGGGTTTCTCGGGAGCCAGCTTGCTCCTTGTTCAGGGAAGCGCGGGCCTTGAACCCGGGTCGGCTGCGTGGCAGACAGCTCGCTGACCACCCACTACCCCCAGCCTGGTGTCTGAACTTCAACTCTGTGCCAATCAGCACTTCAAGGTTTTCTCAACTTGTGTTTTCTGGACAACACAGTTGTCACCAATAAAAGACATTTACCACCTCACTGGCCATTCAAATACATTATTGGTGTCCATTTAATGGGTATACACGGAAGATTCAAAGTCTAGCTTAGAGTTTGGTGTCATCGGCGAACATTTTGATTCCCAAAGAGACAGTCTGGCAGGTTGTTAATGTGTGTCAGAAATAATAGCGGGCCCAGAACCAAGGCCTGAGGAGCTCTGCTGGTAACCTTGACCCAGTATGCAATCTGAGAGTGCTGAGTAGATGATAGCCCACTGAAAGAGTTGGGACAAGAAAGCAGAGTTCCAGCGGAGAATGTTACCCCTTATGCCATATGCCTGAAGCTTCATGATGGAACGCTGATGAGGAACCAAGTCGAAAGCTTTTCATGTATCGACGGAAATCTAGTCTACGGGATTTTTTGTCCAAGGAGCATGGTCCAATCATTCAGAACTTCCAAAATTTGTGTTTCTTAAGAATGCTTATATCCGAAGCCGTTCTGGTGAGAGGACAGGAGGGCTTGAGAATCTCAGTGATGGAGCCGGCTGTCTTTGACCGGTGTTTCAACGACTTACAGGGAACAGATGTCAGGCAGACAGGACATTAATTTTCCCGATCACTTTTGACACCTTTCTTGAAGATGAACCCTACAGTGGCAAGCTTCTAACCACTGGGCACTGCACCCTCATCCAAAGACTTCTGCAAAATAAGTGACAGCGGTACAGAGAGGGAGTCAGCAGCATCGTGGAAAATCATTGGATGAATCTGATCAGGACCAGTGGAGCTTGAGACCTTGAAGGACTTAAACTTGCGGTATGCCACCAGCCGAGAAATAGGAATACCCTCCATTAATACTTCCGAGTAGCGATTTTCAAATGGAGAGCAGCTTAATGCACCCTCAGCTGTGAATACACTCGCAAAGTAAAAGCTGAGTAATCTGACTGTAGCTGGATCATCAGTGACAGGTAGGCAATTTTTGTTCATGAGATCCTCGATACAGTCTGTAGTTTTGAGCCTTGACCCTGCATGTTTCCAAAATGTGTTAGAATTTGACTTGATGTCTATGGTGAGTTTATGTTCGTAGTTATACCTTATACCTTATACCTTATGGTCATCGGCAACTAAGGCCATTTAATCCTATGAGGACCGATCATAACGAGCTTTGTTACAGGAAGACGAGCAGTTAGTCAGTATTTGGAATGGTGTAGTGGGATGCAGACCAGTGTGCGTCCAGTCGTGCCTTAAACGTGCTGACGGACGGTGCACAAACTACATCTGTAGGCAGACCATTCCACTCATTCACCACCTGGACACCGAAAGCATTTCTCCGGACCCGGGACACGGTTCTGGGTTTCAGTAGTTTGAAAGGGTGGCCTCTGGTGCGGGTGCTGATATCGCGCGTGAAGAACTTGTCGGGGTCAAGATTCATTCCAGAGTTGAGTATTTGATATACACATGCCATGTCGCCGCGCCTGCGTCTGTAGTAGAGTGACGGCATGTTCAGAGCCCTTAGGCGTTCCTCGTATGGTTCGTGTTTGAGATTTGGGACCATCTTAGTGGCCTGTCTCTGTACCTGCTCCAGTTTCTTTTGATCTGCTCGATTGAAGGGGACCCACAGCAGGTTGCCATACTCTAAGTGTGGTCTGACCAATGTTGGAAACAGAAGCGGCAGATAGCTTTCATATTGCAGAATGAGCGGCGGATTACTGCTAAAATTTGGTTTCCTTTAGAGGCTGCTGTTGCTGCATGCTCGTGAAATTTTAGTTCCCTGTCAATAATGACGCCTAGGTCCTTCTCTGTGGGGGTGTCATGGAGCGGAATACCTCGCATCGTGTACTGGGCGTGTCTTTGGTCCAGGCCAATGTGCAGGACTGAGCATTTTTCCTCATTGAAGGACATCTGCCACTCTTCTGACCACTCTGTTGCTTGGTTGATGTCTGCCTGGAGCTGGTCTATAGAGCAGGAATCTTTCACTGCAGTGTATATTTTGGTGTCGTCTGCAAACTTCTGGTGGAGTTTACGGGTCAAAGTCCTCAGTTCATTCCAGCACCTCGTCAATGGAGCTAGGTCGATGATGTCTTGGCCATGAAAGAAGCTGTAGAATGAATCAACACTGGAATGTTGTAGGCCCGCCCAATCAACATCCAGTATCAATTGATTAAAACATTTCGAGTGTAGTGTTGGTGATGTCACTATTACCTTCGTGTTGGTCCTTCTTTCGTTTAAGTGGAGAAGTACTTGTTTCTCTTCATTGTGATTGGCTAACTGTTAGGCGCCAATACAGTTCTTGGTGGGACACCATGGCGGTTGGTTGATCGGCGGTTGTGCTCGTCATCTAGATTCAGTTCAAGGGCAGAACAGTACATCGAGGTTGGCTCTGTTAAAGTTCAGGACGGCTAATGTGTTAACCTGGTGAGAAATATACCGTTTGAGCTTAAATTCCAGCAGTATGTGGCCACTTTTTCCATTGCTTTGCAAGTACTCGATTTTGCTAATCATAGCCGCTCCGTTGGTGAAGACAAGATCCAGGATGTCAGACCCTTGGCCTAGAGAGTGGCGAGTTGACTCCTTGACATGCTGGAAGAGGTGATCATACTTGAATTGAAACCATTGACATATATTGAACGATACACGAGATAAAAATCATACTCGGGGAAAGAGAGCTAGGAGCACATAGAGCGGAGATCACTACAGGGTCTGTCGACTGAGGCACCGGAGAGCCCAGCGCAGGCCCCCGCCCACTGCGACCACCCCCGACGCCCACCGGCCAGGCGCCGCGACGATCTCACGCTTCCACACACTGCTTACACCGAGCCAATAGAAAAAGCACCAGCGGCAAATAAACAAAGGTGCACAATATCAATTACAATAGGCGGCCGGCCGAGCCTGTGCAGATGCGATTCAGTTCATATGTTTGATTATCCAGCTAGATATTAACGAGATTGGAATATGACAGTGAATTTCTCGGCTGGTGGGGACAACAGCATCGGGCTTTCGTCTTCCATCGAGTGCAGTGTTATATAGCGAGGGGTGCCCGCCCCACTAGTGACCCGCACCACGGCCGATGACTGGGCGGTGCCTGCCTGCCATCTAACGGCGCGCGCGCGTGACCGCCAGCAGGTGCTTGTGAGATGTTGTCTCAGACCCTAACTGCGTGGGCCATATTGAAAATGACACTGGCCGCGGGTGGGCGAAGATCTTGCCTGGTGGCTTCGGCACAAATAGCAAGGCTTTTGCTGGAGAAGTTTGTGGCTGTGTGCCTAAATCCGTCATAAACTTCGGCCAGCGGAACGGGAGGCATCGACCGTAAACATGCTTGGAGTGGGCCGACGGTTTTCAAGCGGAGGCAGTCGTGGCGCCCGTAGGTAGGAGTCTAGGGATTTCAGGTAGTCGAAAGCACAGATTTAGGCCTGATTGGTTTTCACATTGAGCCAGTTTGGAGCCACAGCGCCCGCTGCAGCGCCACCCACGCGGTGCTTTAGTCTGTCCATCGCGTCTGCAGCGCCGGGGCCAGCTGCTGAGGGGGGGCACTCGACAGCGACTAGACGGGCCGGCCAGTCTGGAAGCGGGAGGTCCACATCTTCAGAGCAGGCGAGGTGTCGCGGCTCTGAGGAGAAGATGCGCTGGGTGACTGAAGTGGCCTCAGAGCAGTTGTCGATGCAGTCCAATAGTTGTTCCAGCTTCGTCAGACCCCTGCACGTAATGTTCGGATCTAGTGACCTGGCTGTGCAAACCGTCATTTTACACTGCCATGATTTGCGAGCGCTGAGTGGTCGAGTTGATTGCCTCTTATTTCAAGTATTGCTACATTGCCTGTCTGTGTGTGTGACCCTGGTTTGCCTCTCACTTTCAGCTGAGTTTGTCGCTTGGTTTTACATCTGCTGCTTGAAATCCTTGAGCTGAACCGGCCGGCTCTCGCCTTGTTTGGACGCTCCACGCTCTGGGTCTTGCGCCAGGTTGCTCAGCCGTTGCTAGAATACGACACTCCCGCTTGTCGGTGATTGGGACAACCTGGGTAGATACTGTGCTTGGTGATTGGGCCAACCTGGGTAGGTACCATGCTCGGTGATTGGGCCAACCTGGGTAGGTACCGTGCTCGGTGATTGGGCCAACCTGGGTAGGTACCGTGCCAGCTCGCGCTGTGATTTTTTAGTGTAAGCTTATGTTATTTGTTGTAACAGAGCACATGTCGTTTTGAGATCTCTGTTCATTGTGGTTAGAAACTAGTATGTTTCTGTCTGACCTACGGCGGCGGGAATGACTGGCAGAGAGTATCGGCCTCGGTGTGGTATTGCGCTCTGCACACGATACCTGGTTGACTTTAGCCAGTCGCTGCCGGCAGTGACTGCTGGAGGGAGTGGAAGGCGAGCGTCTGCGGGACGGCGGTGGCTTCGGCCCTGCCAGGCAATGCCAGCCAGCCAAGAGGGCTTATTTTACAACGAGACCTAGGGAGAAACTGTCGCAGCCATGGCTAAAAATCTGGTAAGTTTGGAAGTGGTCATTGATGGGGTGCCACCACTGGGCTGGTTAGCTCGAACTTAGCTTCAGCTATGGATTATCACACAAATTATTTTGACGCCTTTTTGTGTAATTTTTATATTTTAGAAATATGTTTTGATCCCAACACATCCGAAAACGTTGAAAGAAAAAAACATGTTCAACGTTTTCTGAAACAATGGTGTGTGTAAAACCTAATTATTTATAGGGGTGTGTCATGTTATTACCGAGCATTCAAGCTTTCGGGAGAAACATGAGCCTTGTGATTGTCTAAAGCCTGCAGTGTGCTGCTAAGTAGCAACATAACTCTGTGATGCATTCTGGATATTGCTGGCGCAATATGCCCTCAATTGTACAAACGTATGTTGTATTGGAAAAATTATTTTCATGACCCAAAACGGAGCCATTTGGTGAACATACGATTACAGACATCGGACCATTTGTACAGGTATGTGGAAGTGAGGAGGGGGAGGGGAAGGGGGCAGGCTAAGCTGCTAGAGTTTCTAAAACAGAGCGCGAAAACCTGCGTCAGATTGGGCTCGATCCTGCGACCCTTTGTATCACTGCAACAAGTCACGTGATCGAGCCGAACGCGCGCTAACCGATGCCCCACCTTGGCCCATGTGAAGCCATCAGACGATGCGACCTGTGCATTTCCTTGACGCCATCTATCGGTGGCACGTGCCAGCAGTGGGCGTGTGATACCTGGGAATCTTTTGGCAACACAAATTTGATACGTTTCTTACACCTAGTATGCAATTTGTCGCAGTTGGTCGAAGACGAAGTTGGTCCTCACGGATTGGAATTCCTCCAACAGAAATGTCACCTCTTATTTTCCCGGGGATTCCTTCTTACGCGGATATGACTGCCGGGTGCTGGGTTGCGTCGGTAACTTCACTATGCAGCTGTAGTCAGTACCCGCGCTCCGGCCGACAGCTGGACGGCTCGCTGGCCGACTTCGTGCTGGAGGTCGGCTACACCCTGTGCTCCTCGGTGGAGGAGTGCCGCCGCCACCTGGTGAACCACGGCGCCTCCCAGCTGACGCCGCCGGCGGTGGCGCGCTGCCTGGGCGCCATGGTCCGCACCTACACCGGCCTGTCGGACCAGATCCCCATCCAGAGCCTGCAGCCCGCCGCCTCCATCTGGGCGGCCGATAAGCCGAGCGATGGTCCGCAGACGTGGAACGTCGAGGTGTTCGTCAGGGCTGTACACGAGCTGGTGAGTGGAGCTATGGACGTCGGGGGGGAGGGAGGGAGGGAGGGAGGGAGGGAGGGAGGGAGGGAGGGAGGGAGGGAGGGAGGGAGGGAGGGAGGGAGGGAGGGAGGAGGAGGGAGGGAGGGAGGGAGGGAGGGAGGGAGGGAGGGAGGGAGGGAGGGAGGGAGGGAGGGAGGAGGGAGGAGGGGAGGGAGGGAGGGAGGGACGGACGGACGGACGGACGGACGGACGGACGGACGGACGGACGGACGGACGGACGGACGGACGGACGGACGGACGGACGGAGGACGGACGGACGCGTGCGCCCCAACTTGCGAATCAGGCGGGACGTCGACCCTAGCATTCTGGGACTCAACTCAGGTTTTTGCTTGTCATCCCTATTTTCTGCATGGACCAACATACGTGACACATATTTTACCCGCGTGTTAATGTATACTGAAGTGCATCGTCGTTAGCGTTTACAATGACAGTGTATATGATCAAAATTCGTCTCTTCCCCGTCATCGCGAATCGGGGCTTCGTTCCCCTCTTAAAAATTACTTGGCGACGCCCTGAGTGGAGCTGTATGATAAGTAAGGTAATGTTTGCGCCGCTCTATGATCTGTGGCTAATTCCTTCGTGAATTTTCTCCAGACCACGGCTTTGTAGGTAAGATGTGGCAGTAGGCTGAGATGCTGAGTCAGTCGTTATCAAATGTCCAGGTCTAGTGGTCCCCAATATTGCCAAAATGGGCTTTCTTCTTCCAGTAAGCTAAATGAAATTAGTAATATAAATGTATATACATCGTATTAGGAATTTCAATTCACCGTAGTGGGGCGAATGCAACTTTGTCGTCCAGGTAAGCTTTATCGGTAGCGAATAGATAGATCATATGTAGAAACTTCAAGCTCAGCACTATTTTGACCTGTGTTAGATTACTGCGTGTGATTACTGTGTTGTGTCAGATTTCATGTAGAAACTTCAACCTGTACCGCTGTGCAAAGGTGAAACTACATGTGTCCCATACGTTTTGCATGGGACATACGTGGTTTTACCTTTGCACGACAGTGTAAGGTAAGCTGACCCCGCTTTACCATTGTCAGGTACCGACGCTGCCGTGGAAGGAGGTGGTGTTCCACCTGGACCACCCCGGCTTCCAGGTGAAGGACCGGCAGGCGCTGTGTCTGCTGACGCAGGCCCTACAGCTGGGTCTGCAGCTGCAGGGCGCGCGCGCCGACGCCTTCCCCGTCGAGCTGCTGTACCGGGTGTGGAAGAACGCCGACAGCCAGGTAAGCTGGTGGAGACGGGCCCGGCCTCCTGTCCTGAAGAGGTGGCAGGTCGGGGAGAACTGGCGATGGTGCTGCTTTAATAGTTCCTGTCAAGTGTGTTCGTGCCACGAACTCCCAACAGACAGCAGTTAGCTCGCTTTTGCTAGGGACATTTTTAGGGAAGTTTTCCTACACATGCGTTGTGTGGATGTCTGGTCACAGTTCTCTGTGGTTGGTCCACGAAGGTCACTTGAAATAAAACATCTCCCTACTATTCTCTAATGACTGAAGGCCTTGGACTGGGGGTTGCAGCGGCCTAGAGGAACCGCGTTCGCTATCCGCGCTGCTGCCTGGGGTCCAAAGCTTAAAAAGGTATTCTGCATAAGTCTTCCCGATCCCCAAAGACTCTCCCAATAGGGTGAGAAGGGACGCGGCCAATTCACCTCAGCGGCCGGTGCGTCGTAAAAGGCAAGGCACACAGTTCTGTGTTCGGGGTGTTAGAGGTTGCACATGAACTCACGATACGCCGTGTGTTCTTGGTAGCTGTAGGACCAGAACTGACAGGCCTGGGTTTGAGCTGTCTGACATGAACCGATGGATATGGGTCTGGGTTTTTGGCTGTCTGACATGAATCAATAGATATGGGTCTGGGTTTTTGGATGGCTGACATGAACCGATAGATATGGGTCTGGGTTTTTGGCTGTCTGACATGAATCAATAGATATGGTTCTAGCCCTTCAGCTGTCTCAGATGAACTGACAGGCCTGGGTCTGGGTATTTAGCCATTAGACATGAACTGACTGAAACTGGGCTTGTGTTTTCAGCTTCCGCGCAGGAACTGACACTGCGTGTGGCGTGTTTTCAGTTGTCTTACATGAAGCAGGTGCTGAAGAATGGTGATGTGTTCAGCTTGGCCGACTACCACTGCCACATGGTGGACGTGACGCACCTGAAGGTGCCGCCGGACAAGGAGAACAAGGAGCTCAACACCTGGTCAGTGGCGGCGCTGTCGTCGCGGATGACTAGATGACGAGAGGGACTAGAGAATGGTTGGCCTGTGTGCTAGATGACGAGAGGGACTAGAGAACGGTTGGCCTGTGTGCTAGATGACGAGAGGGACTAGAGAATGGTTGGCCTGTGCGCTAGATGACGAGAGGGACTAGAGAACGGTTGGCCTGTGCGCTAGATGACGAGAGGGACTAGAGAATGGTTGGCCTGTGCGCTAGATGACGAGAGGGACTAGAGAATGGTTGGCCTGTGCGCTAGATGACGAGAGGGACTAGAGAATGGTTGGCCTAGGCGCTAGATGACGAGAGGGACCAGAGAATCGTTGGTCTGTGCTCTTTCTAAGCCATCGGTCTCGTATAAAGATTCTAATTGAATATGATGAAGCTTTGTGCAATGCTTTTAATTCTGAGAATATTTTCCGCTTTTTGGCATTATCTGCAGAGTAATGGGTGTCAAATAGAGAACAGCGTGATCACAATGTGGGTTACAAACATCCATTTTTGTATGCGCGTAGAACATTGTTTCAGGTTTTGTTTGCAAACATTCCGTTTATTATTTGAAGGAATTTAGGTTGAAATTGATTTCATTGAGGAGTACCATCATTTTGGAATGATTTCAGAACGGTGCGTCTTCTGGTTTGGTGCGCGCGCGAGTGGTAAATCCTGCTGACTGGAGCCTCTCCGGGTGGCCTCCCTGCCAGTGCCTGTGGGGGTGGCCTCCCCACCAGTGTCTGTGACGTGCCTGACCTCTCCCTACAGGCTGTGTACAGAGCCTGTCTTTGACCTGTTCTGACCTCTCCCTACAGGCGGTGTGCTGTCTGTGACCTGTTTGACCTCTCCCTACAGGCGGTGTGCTGTCTGTGACCTGTCTGACCTCTCCCTGCAGGCGGTGTGTTGTCTATGACCTGTCTGACCTCCCCTACAGGCGGTGTACGGAGCCGCTGTGTGTGACCTGTCTGACCTCCCCCTACAGGCGGTGTGCTGTCTGTGACCTGTCTGACCTCCCCCTACAGGCGGTGTGCTGTGTGTGACCTGTCTGACCTCTCCCTACAGGCGGTGTACGGAGCCGCTGTGTGTATGACCTGTTTGACCTCTCCCTGCAGGCGGTGTGCTGTCTGTGACCTGTCTGACCTCTCCCTACAGGCGGTGTGCTGTGTGTGACCTGTCTGACCTCTCCCTACAGGCGGTGTACGGAGCTGGTGCAGCTGCTGCTGCACCTGGCGGACAGCGGTCACACCTGCGCCGTACAGGAGCTGCTGAAGTTTCCAGTGCAGGCGGGCCCGGACCTGCTGACGCTCAACCTGCTGGTCACCGGCAGCAGCTCCCAGATGGCGCACGAGCTACTCTCCACCCTCTTCCTCATCTTCCTCAGTCAGTTCTCACCTGGGAATGTCGACAGACTACTGCCCGTGGGTTTGCGTAAAGCGATGGGCATTTTGGTTACTACCGATTTAAATATAGCGTACTGTGAAGACGGAAGTGCTTTTCATCACTTGATCTTCTATGTTTGCCTCCTTTTTGCGGTGTACGCCTGATTAGAAAACACTCTGTCGTTAATTTGTAACGGGCGGGATTTACAGCGTTCGTGTCAACATGAATCACTTCAGCTTTGTGGGTAGCAGTTTGCTACCATACCGTATTGAAAGCCTACCTGCTTGCTAAAAAGGAACACAACTTCTGGTTAGTTGTATCTTTACTCTGAGTTGGAATTGGATGCGAGTCGGGATTATGAGTAGTGAGTACAGTGTGCTTACTGCTTCCTATAAAAGTGAGTCTATTTCACATTTTCTTTGTTGTGTTTTTTTATAACCCTGATAGGTTCAATACAAAGCTGCTAGCCTGACGTCCAGCCATTGATAGTCGCCGAAGACGGGTACATGTAGGTACTAGAACTATTCAAGAGTGAGCTACAGACCCTGTACCATGTGTTATAATTTTGTTTATATCAAGGCGGAGAAACTGTGGTGTATGCGGGACTGACGCTGCTCCGTCGACAGCGGGTCACCACCCCAACTCGGCGGCGGTGTGGACTGACTGTTAAGTGGCGGTTGTGACTGACGCTGCTCCGTCGACAGCGGGCCACCACCCCAACTCGGCGGTGGTGTGGACTGACTGTTAAGTGGTGGTTGTGACTGACGCTGCTCCGTCGACAGCGGGCCACCACACCAACTCGGCGGCGGTGTGGACTGACTGTTAAGTGGTGGTTGTGACTGACGCTGCTCCGTCGACAGCGGGCCACCACACCGACTCGGCGGCGGCGTGGACTGACTGTTAAGTGGCGGTTGTGACTGACGCTGCTCCGTCGACAGCGGGCCACCACCCCAACTCGGCGGCGGTGTGGACTGACTGTTGAGTGGCGGTTGTGACTGACGCTGCTCCGTCGACAGCGGGCCACCACCCCAACTCGGCGGTGTGGACTGACTGTTAAGTGTCGGTTGTGACTGACGCTGCTCCGTCGACAGCGGGCCACCACCCCAACTCGGCGGTGTGGACTGACTGTTAAGTGGCGGTTGTGACTGACGCTGCTCCGTCGACAGCGGGCCACCACCCCAACTCGGCGGTGTGGACTGACTGTTAAGTGGCGGTTGTGACTGACGCTGCTCCGTCGACAGCGGGCCACCACCCCAACTCGGCGGCGGTGTGGACTGACTGTTAAGTGGTGGTTGTGACTGACGCTGCTCCGTCGACAGCGGGCCACCACCCCAACTCGGCGGCGGTGTGGACTGACTGTTAAGTGGCGGGCGTGACTGACGCTGCTCCGTCGACAGCGGGCCACCACCCCAACTCGGCGGCGGTGTGGACTGACTGTTGAGTGGCGGTCGTGACTGACGCTGCTCCGTCGACAGCGGGCCACCACCCCAACTCGGCGGCGGTGTGGACTGACTGTTGAGTGGTGGTCGTGACTGACGCTGCTCCGTCAACAGCGGGCCACCACCCCAACTCGGCGGCGGTGTGAACTGACTGTTAAGTGGCGGTCGTGACTGACGCTGCTCCGTCGACAGCGGGCCACCACCCCAACTCGGCGGCGGTGTGGACTGACTGTTAAGTGGGGGTTGTGACTGACGCTGCTCCGTCGACAGCGGGCCACCACCCCAACTCGGCGGTGTGGACTGACTGTTAAGCGGCGGTCGTGACTGACGCTGCTCCGTCGACAGCGGGCCACCACCCCAACTCGGCGGTGTGGACTGACTGTTGAGTGGCGGTTGTGACTGACGCTGCTCCGTCGACAGCGGGCCACCACCCCAACTCGGCGGCGGTGTGGACTTACTGTTAAGTGGCGGTCGTGACTGACGCTGCTCCGTCGACAGCGGGCCACCACCCCAACTCGGCGGCGGTGTGGACTGACTGTTAAGTGGCGGTCGTGACTGACGCTGCTCCGTCGACAGCGGGCCACCACCCCAACTCGGCGGCGGTGTGGACTGACTGTTAAGTGGCGGTCGTGACTGACGCTGCTCCGTCGACAGCGGGCCACCACCCCAACTCGGCGGCGGCGTGGACTGACTGTTGAGTGGCGGTCGTGACTGACGCTGCTCCGTCGACAGCGGGCCACCACCCCAACTCGGCGGCGGTGTGGACTGACTGTTAAGTGGCGGTTGTGACTGACGCTGCGCCGTCGACAGCGGGCCACCACCCCAACTCGGCGGCGGTGTGGACTGACTGTTGAGTGGCGGTCGTGACTGACGCTGCTCCGTCGACAGCGGGCCACCACCCCAACTCGGCGGTGTGGACTGACTGTTGAGTGGCGGTCGTGACTGACGCTGCTCCGTCGACAGCGGGCCACCACCCCAACTGGGCGGCGGCGTGGACTGACTGTTGAGTGGCGGTCGTGACTGACGCTGCTCCGTCGACAGCGGGCCACCACCCCAACTCGGCGGCGGCGTGGACTGACTGTTGAGTGGCGGTCGTGACTGACGCTGCTCCGTCGACAGCGGGCCACCACCCCAACTCGGCGGTGTGGACTGACTGTTGAGTGGCGGTCGTGACTGACGCTGCTCCGTCGACAGCGGGCCACCACCCCAACTGGGCGGCGGCGTGGACTGACTGTTGAGTGGCGGTCGTGACTGACGCTGCTCCGTCGACAGCGGGCCACCACCCCAACTCGGCGGCGGTGTGGACTGACTGTTAAGTGGCGGTGGTGACTGACGCTGCTCCGTCGACAGCGGGCCACCACCCCAACTCGGCGGCGGTGTGGACTGACTGTTGAGTGGCGGTTGTGACTGACGCTGCTCCGTCGACAGCGGGCCACCACCCCAACTCGGCGGTGTGGACTGACTGTTGAGTGGCGGTCGTGACTGACGCTGCTCCGTCGACAGCGGGCCACCACCCCAACTGGGCGGCGGTGTGGACTGACTGTTAAGTGGCGGTTGTGACTGACGCTGCTCCGTCGACAGCGGGCCACCACCCCAACTCGGCGGCGGTGTGGACTGACTGTTGAGTGGCGGTCGTGACTGACGCTGCTCCGTCGACAGCGGGCCACCACCCCAACTCGGCGGCGGTGTGGACTGACTGTTAAGTGGCGGTCGTGACTGACGCTGCTCTGTCGACAGCGGGCCACCACCCCAACTCGGCGGCGGCGTGGACTGACTGTTGAGTGGCGGTTGTGACTGACGCTGCTCCGTCGACAGCGGGCCACCACCCCAACTCGGCGGCGGTGTGGACTGACTGTTAAGTGGCGGTTGTGACTGACGCTGCTCCGTCGACAGCGGACCACCACCCCAACTCGGCGGCGGTGTGAACTGACTGTTGAGTGGCGGTGGTGACTGACGCTGCTCCGTCGACAGCGGGCCACCACCCCAACTCGGCGGCGGTGCTGCACCACGCCTGGCACACGCCGCACAACACCAGCGCTGTGCGCACCATGCTGGTGCACACCATGGCCGAGTGGTACCGACAGGGCGAGGGCGACCAGGTGCGGCTCTCCCGCATCTTGGACGTCGCGCAGGACCTCAAGGTAGGCCGGGGAGGGCATCCCGCTCCCACGGGCTGCTCTGCTGGGTTGTAGAGGCAGACTGGTTGTCAATCTGTAGGATATCGAGGGGTTCGCCCAGTATCTTGCCCAGTATCCCAGTATGTGTAGTCATATCAATTTGATGCCAGTTTCACGGCCATTGTGTTTTTATTAGCATTATTGCTTGCGATTTGGAAGCAAATCATACAAGGTTCTGGAAATGAATAAGTATTTTTAACAATTTAAAATTGGTTTTATGTAAATGTTAAATTATGGCCCTGGTGAAACTAACCTCTATCCCAGTGGCAATATGCCTGGACAACCTCGCTCCAGGAATTACTGCTCCCTGTGACTTCGCTTCAGAGACTGCTGTTCCGATCTATGATCTCGCTAGACACTGTTTTTTCTGGCCCGTGACCTCGTCCCAGGCACCGTTGCTCTAATCTGTGATCTCAACTCGTGCTGTGCTGTTCTGACCCGTGACCTCGCCTCAGACACCGCTGTTCTGACCCGTGACCTCGCCTCGAGACACCGCTGTTCTGACCTGTGACCTCACCTCAGGCACCACTGTTCTGACCCGTGACCTCGCCTCAGACACCGCTGTTCTGACCCGTGACCTTGCCTCAGACACTGCTGTTCAGACCCGTGACCTCGCCTCAAACACCGCTGTTCTGACCCGTGACCTCGCCTCAGACACCGCTGTTCTGACCCGTGACCTCATCTTACACTGTGCTATTCTGACCTGTAACCTCTCCGCAGGCGCTCTCGCTGCTACTTAATTGTCAGGCGATGCCGTTCGTGATCGATCTGGCTTGTTTGGCATCTCGGCGTGAATACCTCAAGCTGGACAAATGGCTGAACGACAAGGCGCACGAGCACGGTGAACCCTTCGTCGCGGCCGTCGTCAAGTTTGTGCAGGTGCGTCTTCTAGTATTATTATTTATCTTGAACGATGCACAAGATCGTGGGTTCGCAAAATAACTACAACGAATTTCTCCCCTGCTGTGTGTGCCCCTTTCATATGCATGCCCGAGGAGCAGGTTGGATATCACTCACCGTTCGCTGTGACGGCTTGGTGGGGGTCTGGCCTAACCTGCCACTTGACCTGGGTCTGACCGGCGCTGGTGCTTGTAGTCTGACCGCGCTGGTGCTTTTGATCTGACCGCGCTGGTGCTGTGTGGTGACCTGCGCTGTGCTTATTATTCTGACCCGCTGTGTGTTGGTCTACTCGCTGGTGTTGTGGTGACCGGCGCTGGTGCTGTGTTATTCTGACCTGCGCTGGTGCCGTGTGATTCTGACTCGCGCCTGAAGTCTGACCTGCGCTGGTTGTCAGCAGCGGCGGGTACCCCAGATCACGGGCGTTCCTCCGAAGGAGCTGGAGCCGCCGCCGCGGGCGTCGCTGCACCCGGAGATGGTGGCCACGGTGCTGCACGCGCTTCACCAGCGCGTCAGCAGCGTCTCGCAGGTACAGACCCCGCCCACGCGCCGCCGCCCCAGCTCTGTACCGAACCCCGGCCCGGCACCTCTGCTCGTTCTGAACACGCTGGTGCAAACCCACGCGATAGTCACCGACAATAGTATTCAAGGATGGTAGAATGTGGTATCGGATGGCTGATTGGAAAATATGCGTATACAGGTCACGTGCGCAAAAAAACTAGAGAAGGGAATGGCCATTATTTTTTATAAACAGATTACTTCTGCCGTGCAAAGCAAGAAGGGTATCTGCAATGCATTAGCAAGGGGAGATGCCCTGTTTTCCTTTACGTGGTAGATTTGTAGGAAATATTCGAAAAGTAAGTGTTGTTCTGTGTGTATTCCCGCTGTAAAGCCCGGACACTGTTCTCGCGTTACCAACGGCCAGGGATAATTGGTGTACTGTCTGTTTGGAATGTCTCGTGTGACTGCCGTGTTGTTTCCTTCTGACTGCCGTATTGTCCAAGTTTGACTGTCGCCTTGTGTCGTCTGACCGTCGTGTTTTCCTATCTGGCAGTCGTGTTAATTTCTGTCTGACTTCCGTGTTTTCCCCATGTGACTGTCGTATTGCTCGTCCGAATACCGTGTTCCGTCTGACTTCCGTTTCGTCCCCGTCTCACTATCGTGTCGTCCCCGTCTGACTACCGTGTCGTCCTCGTCTGACTATTGCCGTCCCCGTCTTACTGCCGTGTCGTCCCCGTCTGACTACCGTGTTCCTTCTGACTACCGTGTCGTCCCCGTCTGACTACCGTGTCGTCCTCGTCTGACTAGTGCCGTCCCTGTCTTACTGCCGTGTCGTCCCCGTCTGACTACCGTGTTCCTTCTGACTATCGTGTCGTCCCCGTCTGACTACCGTGTTCCTTCTGACTATCGTGTCGTCCCCGTCTGACTACCGTGTTCCTTCTGACTATCGTGTCGTCCCCATCTGACTACCGTGCTGTTCCCTTCTGACTATCGTGTCGTCCCCTTCTGACTATCGTGTCGTCCTCGTCTGACTATCGTGTCGTCCCCGTCTGACTACCGTGTCGTCCTCGTCTGACTGCCGTGTCGTCCTCGTCTGACTGCCGTGTCGTCCTCGTCTGACCACCGTATCGTCCCCGTCTGACTACCGTGTCGTCCTCGTCTGACTAGTGTCGTCCCCGTCTGACTGCCGTGTCGTCACCCGTCTGACCACCGTGTCGTCCCCGTCTGACCACCGTGTCGTCCCCGTCTGACCACCGTATCGTCCTCGTCTGACTACTGTGTCGTCCTCGTCTGACTAGTGTCGTCCCCGTCTCACTACCCGTGTCGTCCACCCGTCTGAGCACCGTGTCGTCCCTGTATGACCGCTCTGCGGTGCTTCTCAGGAGCTGAGCGAGGCGATTCTGACGATGGTGGCGAACGCGGGCCATATCCTGGCCAGCCGGCCTCGCCTCCCGCCGCCCGGGGTGGTCCGACCCCCGCCCAACGTACCCCCGCTGCCCGGCGTCGAGCAGGGCTTCGGGCAGACTTCGCAGGTGATTAATCCACTCGCTGCACCTATGATATTGTGTATGATTATTATTGCCACTCTGATTCAGATGATTCCAAGTCAGTGTTCATTTCGGAATACTATGATGATTGAGGGATCGCTCATTTCTTTAGCATCTGACCTCGGTTTGTCTTCCGCATACTTTCCGTTCTTTGTGTCAGTTAGGGACTACTCAAACCGATGGAACATGGTAGTTGTTGCGCCCGTAGTCTGTGCGACCCACAGTCCTGAGATCTCGTCTGAAGATGTCGTCCTGCGTGGTTTCCTCGTTGTAGCATGCGCAGTGGGACGCTCTCGCAAACTGAGGCTGATGTGCGCAGCGCACGATTGCTTCGGTAATAAACCGAGCGATGTGCAGTTTCTCTCATAAGTATCGTTCCACATAAATATCGTACCCTCGTCCAATCTGGGTGGTTTTAGAGTCCCATGCTCCATCATTGTGGGTGTCCTAAAGCATCAAGGATGATTATTTTTTTGTTAGGGCCACTCCAACAGGCAAACTTGCTCAATTACAGGGACTATAATAGGCATGGGTGTTTAAGGATCCTCTCCACTGGGTCAGATCGGACATGGAAGGCGATTTCCCGCCGTGGGGATTGAACCCACTCTAACCCCTGCTATCCGATCTGAAGACGGGCAAAGAAGCCACCAGTCCACCCGGCCCCCATATCATGTGTGCCCTAAAGCCCCAGTGATGATGATGAGCAATGGGGACGCCCAAACCACCGAGATTGGACGGCGGTACGATACTTATGAGGAACGATGGTTATGGTAGAGACCGCACAATCCCTTTTTTCGTGGGAGCTCTGCCGCGACTCTGCTTTGGACGGATGCGTTGTCTCTGTGCAGATGCGCCGCCGCCCGTCAAAAAGCGGGGGCAGGGACGGAGTTTGTGAGCGAAGTTTCATCTTGCTGAGAGAGAACTACCTCCTCTAAAACCAAAAACGATTCAGTTTTGTACTCTGCTAAGGGGCGTACAGGCGCCGCGAAGTACGGGGTTGGCTGCTGAGGCGATACGGGAAATTTTCAGACCGTGCTAAAAAGCTAAAACCTGAACAGTTGTTAACAAAAATGGTGGTGATAAATCAAGATAGGGGAAAAAGTGTTTATCACGCAATGTCTGTCGCAAGTATGTCCATGATCATTACCATGGCCATGCAGGAAGACGGTTGTTTTGCTCGGTCGGTCAGACCGGCTCGCTTAAAGGGAGTGTTCCACTTTTATAATGGGTTTTGAACAGAGATAGTAGTTTTGTAGAGCGTGTTGAGAAACCACTATTGACATAATTAATTTCACCCAAAGCTCTCGATATAAAATTTCCGCCAGCTTTAAAGTTCAAGGTAAAGGGGCCTATTGGCTTATTTCAAACCCTGAAGGAATACCTTCCATATGGTAGCAGTAATCTAATTGGTCGTAAGCCCTGAGCCTCACCCACTCGCTGAAAATACCATGCTATCGAGTGAACCAGCATGCAACTGCCTGTGGACCGAAAGCCTTGGGCAAGTTAGCGTCCAGTCAATGTGCATTTGGGCTAAATTGCGCCCAATGGCTGTAACACACATCACATTGCTCCTCCCCGGACTTTGCAGAACAATAATCAATTGTTTTAGTCAAAATCGAACTCTGAAATTGTTTATTTACATCAGAAATGTGCATTATCGTTCGACCACTCAATAAATACGGCTGCCGCCACGACATCTGACGTTAAGTTTTTGTACCAGTACTTCTTGTACTGCACACAAATTGTGTCATGTGGAAACGCTGTAAATGGGCTTTTACAGCGAGTCTATAATCAAGATTTGGGATTTCACTGATTATTAAAACTGTCATTTTGGTGACGTCACTTATTGTTAGAAAAGAGGAGATATTTCGGTTTTTAGCCTATGGAAGTGGGAAAAATGCTGTTTTCTGATTTTCAGACCTCTCTTGTTCTTAAGCTGTTCTTTGTAGAATTTCGACAAAGTGGTCCATTCCTTTTAAGCCTGGTGACGGATTGGACAAGCACAGTTCTGGCAGTGGTATCCGCCACCGTCATTGTTGGTCGTTGACAGAATCGCATGAAATAAGGATGTTTTTCTTCACAATTTGACATTTTGGTACTTTGAAAAAATGTATAGAACAACATCACGTCAAGGCTACCTTATCCGATAAAATAGAACGTGGTGCCTTCATTGCGGCTTTTAAACTGAGAATGTCATAGAATGTGCCGAGAAACCACGTAATCGACGCCTCATATGTCCCAGAATTGCCGTTTACGTAGAAAAAGGGTAAAATGTGCTCCCTGTTGACCCTGTCCTCCCTTAGAGACAGGGATCTCGTGCTCCAACCTCCCCTCTGCCTAGATCACTGAGTTGACCGTTTTTAGCTCTGCCGCTTTACATCCAGATACCATTTTAACCTTGCGTTCAGTCAATAACACAATGGGCGCTATATAACCCTACGGTTAGCGCGCCCCGAGTCAAAATAACTAACAACAGTGAGCTTAAAAAAACGGTTCATTTGTATTCGTTATCACTTGTGGCAACAAATTGATAAACAGCCCCACCAAAATGTATTGTGTGATGGTAACACGAAGCATCACCAAATCGTGACGTAACGCAGATGTAGAGACTTCAATACCTCTGGCATAGGAAGATTATATGTTACGAAGTATTGTACTTATTAGTCATTTTTTGCAGAAATAAATACAAATTATTTATGTTCAATAAAAACCCTCCAAACTACTCCAGTCTGGGATTGCTCTAAGCAGAGGCGTGCCTTGAGTTCGCATTGCGAACTTTGGTCCGCATGCGAACTTTTCCCGTCAATCAGTTCGCATTTGGTTCGCATTGGGAATGTGGCACCTTTATAACGTGATTTTAACTGAGATAGCCAAATTGTAAAGCAAGTCAGAAAACCCGGTACTCTATATATCATCTGTCTTGGAACTCGATATTTCTGTAGAAAAAACTAAAACCTACCCGAAATGTACCTCTCATGTATGTACCTCTCACCAGGCGGCCATCGTGTGAGCTGCTGGCGTGACGACATATGCTGACGTCGCGATGAGCATCAGCCAATCGAAGCCCTTGAAGCGTTTCGAGTGTGGTAGTGGCTGCCAGATCATGACATCATCCAAAGGCATATATTTATTTCTTTTCCTAGAGGAGTATTTTAAAAATCAAAATATTGAACTTATTGTACATTTTTTCAGGGAAATCATGAGTGGTTGCATTATTTTCGGCTTAAAGTACGTCTAATTACACTAAATTCCAGGATTCGACCAAGGTGCCACATTCCCTTTAACAGTTCGCTTTTCGCCCGGGTGAGCTGCTTGCAGACGATCGTCGATGTAACGAGGCTTCCATTTATCGGTGCCGAATCATTGGTCTTCCTTGCCGACTCTGCCGCTCCTCTCCAACGCTGTGCGCCCCACGCTCAGAGAAATATTGACCCATTTTACAGGTTTTTTTGTACCATGTGACCGTTATTTTGGGATTCACTATCCTCAGGAACCTAAGTTTTGATACCCGCAACCAGGGGATTCACTGCTGATTTTCGAGTTGGGGCGGAGCCACGGTGGGGGCCTAACGCAAAAACCCCTGTGTGCCTTACTAGCAATTTCCATAGTTATTTCCGGAAGAATTGGGAAGTCACCTCAAGTCTTCTGCATAGAGTTGGTTGGCCACCCTCTAGCCTGCTATCAAATATATCTCGGGTGGTATAACATTTTCAAATTTAATGACTTCACACCCACGCCACTGGAAGGGACATTTTTGCATCATAAGTGAAGTAAGAGCTGTCCCCTAACATGTTGTGCGAAACGTGGCGAAATAATTAAGACAAAGTCGTCAAATCCATGTTTATTATTCATGTGTTTATGAAACACATGAGCAACAGGAGTACTAACCCAATGGAAGGCTTAAGTTCGCGAATTAAAAAGCAGCACATACACAAATAATATTTACTAGATGAATGTAATATGGCAAGGCACATCCCGCATTGATCAACATGACATGTCACGTTAAAGGTAAAAATTATAACATGATAAAATAAAACAAAGATCGAATGCAACTTTAAAGGCAATAAAATGATACAGGTACCTAAACATATTGGTCAGCTAAAAGCAGATTATTTTTAGATTTGCTAGTGCTCTAAATTTTTCAAAGGAGCAGTCAAACTAATCGCTGTCCATCGATTAGAGGAACAGGCAAATTTTAAAACCGTCAAAATTGTCAATTTTAAGATTAGTACGCATTTGGTCAATATTGAGTTCGCATTTGGTTCGCATTTCACTCTAAAGCTCTCCAAATCTCCTATGTGACGTAGACAGCTGAAAGTTCGCATTGGCCGAATTTAGAAAGGACACCTCTGTCTAAGTTACCACTTTCCGTTTGGGGTGGAAAATTATATTTAAAATCTGTTCATGCGTGTTGTTTTTTCAATTGAGACTTTTTCCGGAGCTCCGGTAATTTTACATCAAATCGTTCGATTTCTTATATCATAAATTACTGGAAAATAAACAGTGGATGCTGATGCCATGTAAAAGGTCATAAAACAAAATTTTCTTATATGCCATTGCTTTCTTTGCAACTTGGCCTCACAATGTGAAATGAATGTCCGACCAATACGAAGTAGCCCCCAGATAATGCTTGGTAGGCTCCATTTGTCATTTGGAAGCACTACCCCTTTAAGCGATACATGTTGGCTGGGTTCGGGTGGAACTGTGTCCGAGTTTTTGCCGCGGCGAGGTTTGTCCCGCATTGTCTAGTGGTTAGGACGCATGGCTCTAACCCATGAGGCCCGGGTTCGATTCCCGGTGTGGGAATCGAGTTTATTCCGTTCGGAGCCACCTCAGGCCATGTAGGCATGTGTGGAGCGGTGGCACGGTCCAATATTTGAACATTATAAGCTTTTCAGCTGGGTGAAAAATCACTGTCGCAGTCGATGCCCCCTAAAACCCCAATGATAACGAGTTTTCAGTGTTAATGACTGACAGATTAAATGCATATACTGTGCTTCTTGGATGTGTTGGTTATGAATGCATGTGTTGATTGACATTGCAGACACAGTTCAGGTTTGTGTGGAGAGATCGCCGCTGCTCCGTGATCCGGCGGTGACGGTGAACCCGGCGGTGACGGGCTGCCCCTCCGTTGCAGTTGTTCCCGGGCTCCGGCGCTGACACTCTGATGGGCAGTCTGGGGGTGGGCATGTCTGCCCTGGGCCTATCCTCGGTGGGCGGGGGCCGCAGGGCCCGCCGCCCACCGTCGGGGCGCTGGGACTACCGCCGGCACCCGCTCCGCTGCCAGGTCAGTACACTGTGGACCGGCATATACATTTTTCCATCTGGTTATGGTCTTAGTATCGTGTTCGGCCAGAGGTTGTATCGTGCCGTTTGGCCGACTACAGGTGGTAGTGTTGATTTCTGGACTGGTATTGTGACGTGAGGCGTGCAGTGCTGAGGAGCAGTGTTGACGGGAGACCAGCTGGCGGCGCAGGTCTGGGTGGCCGCGGCGGCCTGGGGTCGGTACCGGCCTCGCTGTTCTCGCCGCTGGGAGCGCCTCCTGGTGCCGGCACCTTCGGCGGTGTGAGCGGCCCCAGCGCCTCGTCGGCGCAGGCGCTGACACGCACCGTCCAGGGTGAGTTGTCGCGGGCACTCATCTTCGCTATTGCGTATAATGTGACTGCGATTGTGTATTTGATTGGGGTAGCTTTATCTCTAAGCTGTTTTTGGCAATACAGTGTATGATTCATCGAAGCAGTGGACCTGTCCAGCCAAAATTGTTTGTTTGGATGGGGTAGGATAACTCGCCTGTTCGCCAAATGCCCTGTAACTTCAGTGAAATGGTATGTTGTGCCTCGACGACAGTATAGTGCGCTGCGTGGGGCCTGTGTAGAGTGAGACTGTTTGAGGCGTCGGGGCCGTGTCCGTTGAGGCCGATGTGTTCTGCCCCGCCGGCGCTGTTAACCTCGTCTGCTGTATCGACAGCCGAGCCGGCGGCCGCCCTGCCCGCCGAGGCGGCTGCCCTCTCCAAGGAAGTGGAGGAGGAGGCCAACAGCAACTTCCAGCGCATCTACAATCACCCGCCGCACCCGACGCTGTCCATAGAGGAGGTGCTGGACATGCTGCGCCGCTACCAGGACAGCTCTGTGCCGCGGGAACGGGTGAGCACTGCGCCAGGGCGCACTCTCGCGCTGCCGTCTGTGCCGCTGAGACAGGCGTGATGATCCGGTTATGCGGCCAAAGCTGGTGCCAATGTGTTTCTTCCCGGATCGGCGGCGGGTGCTAGAATGGAACTCCACTCCCGACCTGCCACCATTCAGTGAGGCACGCTGATTCCGAATTTGACAATTCACATCTGTCGTTGCCCGTGATGACGCTTTGCAATGTTCTGGAAACAGGAAAAATACGGGTTTTTGGGTCCTTGAGGCGCAATCATAGAAATAACGGGTAAGAATTGACAAAGAGCTCAGCTAGAAGAGCTTGTCAGCACCTTCAATCCTGCGTAAACCACAGGCTGATAAGTGTTTCCGTTCATAAGCTATATGGTTTAAAAGTCCGGGACTCCGAGCTCAGGGGTGATATAGTGTGCCGTAAGGTGCTTAGGGCTGTCATTCTCCGGCCGTTCCAGGTAGTGTGTTGACATAGTCATTTTAGATGTCACTCAGTCATTCTTGGTACTGTATGTACGTTTTGATTTTCGTATTCTTGGTACTGTATGTACGTCCTGTAATGTATGACAGTTTTGATGTTTTTTTTGTTGTTGAGGAAAATTGGGAAACATATAAAGGCCTTTAAAAGCAAAGCATTCAAGAAACAGTTTTTCCCCCCTCCCCCCTCCCTCCCCCAAAAAGAATATGATATTATTCTTAGTTCGTTTATTTATTGACGTAACTGGAACAATGCTCATGCGAAATGCATGTTTTTCAGTTATTAAAGTTGTCCGTAAAAGCGATCGCGATCTGGTTTCCAATGTACGTAAATAGGACCTGAGCGGCTGCCTGCACGGTCTGAACCGTTCTCGCCTGGGATGCCTCCGTACTCGCGGGTCTTGCACTCGGCCAAATAGCCGGGCGGCCCGGCGCCGGTGGTTTTCACCCGCTCACTGGTTTCCTTGGGTTATTTGATCTGACAGATTATAAATTTAAGCGCGATATACTGAGACTGGCCTGTCAATTTGCTAAGGTTGTTTCAAAAACATGGGCTGTCATATGAAGTTAAGGTTGTTGAGGCTGAATCAGCCCGCCAATAGATCGGCGCTCCGATGCATGGTGGGGCTTCGGAGGTTTTGCGGTATGAAATTGTGGGCGGAGTGGAGCGGGAGGCTGATGAGGCTGGTTCCCTTCCGCCGGCCGATGACTCGCGACTGTCTGTGTAGCGTTGTCACGTGGGCATATCGGTGACAGTGAGGCGGGTGGATTACCGCAGTAGCGATTGAGGTATGTCTTCGATAGGTCTGAAGATCGATAGATCGATAGGAACTGAACGTATGCAGTAGATAAGTACCCCACGTGGTACGAGGGTTTCGAACCCGACTCTGGTGCAGCTCTGCACGGTTTCTGTCAGTTCTGCCTGCGCAGGTATTTTGGATGTTTCTTGACCGACCTACCGCCTTCTCGGACCTCAGAGTGACCTCAGAGTGACCTCAGAGTATCAGAGGTTCTCCGAACAGTCCTGCATCATCTGGCCGTGCCTGACTGACATCGTGGCCCTGTCACAGTTTGACTCGTCATTCTGAGAATTCTGTGACGATCGACACATTATTGTTACCCTGTTTTCAGGATTTTTTTAGTGAGTCGGATTCGGCGATGCTATTTTGGGGGGATTGACAAACTTACCGGGGATAAGCGACTGGTGGCTCGGACACTATTTTGGAGAAGGTTCGATGAGCTATGTATTTTGGGTGAGTATTTTTTATATCGCCTCAATCTCGGGCGATAAATTGCAATTGCACTTTAGAGTTGATATGATCCTATGCTGCTTCAAAACTTCTCTCTTGTTGAATTATGTACACCGTATAGTGCTTATTTTTAGCTCATGGAGGTGTGGATATGTCCCTACCGGAAATTCATCCTTGACTAAGTGCCGTTTCATTGGGCGGCCTCAGCAGTAACAGTGACCCGATGTTTTGGCTACTCTTGCCCGTATAAAACCAAGCGTATATAACGCTGCAATAGCACCTCAGTCATCCCCACCGGGTCATCGTGCGATAGCACATGATCGCAGCTTATGGTCATAACCTCGGCGCCCCAGTCTGTGTCGATGGCCGCGCCGCCGGCGACCTTCGCCTTGTTTTACCCCATACTCCGACCGCGTCGATACGGCGCAGTTGTCCGGTCGTGGGAAGGGAGGGGGGGGTTTGTCGCTCCGACCCCACTTGGTCGTTATCAGCATGGGGGGAGCCATGCGTGTACGTGGGAGGATGTCTGCCAGTCAACACTCAGAAGTAAGGTGTGATGCACGGCCACCGCACCCTGTGAGGGTACGTTTGTTACTGGTTGAGCTGTTAGTTGATAGGATGGCACTGGGCCGTCTCCTGGAATCTTAGATAGAAAATTGAGGAAATGGAGTAAAAATGTACCTATTCGGGTTCATCTAGTCCTTTAGAATCCTGATGACCATTGAGTGTGGAAAATAGTATCAGGGGATGATATTATCGTCGACTTCGAGTCGAGTACCTTGCAAACGTCTTTCCTTGTGAATTATGAAAAGTTAAAGGCTACGACCAAGATTGGTGCTCGAATATACAACCAAGGAATTCGGTTCAATGTTTCAGCTCGGACTCGAGGAGATAGTCCAGGGGTTATCGGATCATCGTATAATTATGCTGCTTTCTGCAGCGCTACGGAGTTATGGTTGAGTTGTTGTTTTGGTTCACGGAAAGATGCGCTCCAATATCGCTGGGGCAGTGGTAGTCGCCAGTTTCGCTACTCGAGTGGGGAAAAATAGAAATTGTTGCTTGTAGTCTGCTTTGCTGGAATAAACTGTAAATTACAGGAGGGACAAATATTAATGAACTCTTTCGAAGCGCATCAAACCTTGTCGAGCTTTGGAAACTCTTAAGACTATAATCCATAAAACTACATAGTTTTTTTCTATTTATGAGTGAATTATGAGCACAAATCCCCGCCGAATGCGAGGAAATCGCTGCGTGGCATTGCTGGATTCTGAAGTTTGGAACTGATAGGATGGGATTTGGGAGCTCCGAGCTTGCATCACTGGATTCTGGAAGTTAGCGGCTGACATGGCAGAGCTCTGAAAGTGTAGGGGATTCAGGGATGGACTCTGGTGTATAGGGTACCACCCAGGCCATCGTGCCTGCCCTTCGAAGCGTACTTCAAATGGCGAAGGCTTGCTCGGAGGACGAGAAACAACCTGTTAATAGTGGCAGCTTCACAATCTATGGGGCTGGTCCAGGCCCCCTCTTGAGAAACCGACAGTTTTTGGTGCCAGGTGTTTTGTCGAAGTTTTCCGGAGATAAATGATGCAAAATAATGTAACAATTGAGTCATAATTATCGAAATCAGTGACTAGACAATAATGACGCATATGCTGCTTTTCTTTCAGTCATTTATCTCGGGTATTTTCTGACCAAACATCTGGCACCAAAATCTCGGTTTTTTCAAAAGAGGGTCTGAACCAGCTCTTTGCATCGTTAAAAATTAAAGTTTGTATTCGGAGTGCGGTTCTAGATAAATGCTGGCTGTAGAGTACCCCTCTAAGTGAATGCACCAAATTGCATTCGGATAGCAATTCATCTAGCCGATGAATACAAACTTTAATTTTAAGATGAAGGCTGGTTCAGACCCTCTTTGAAAAACGGATTTTTCAGATGTTTCGAAAAACCATCATAGATTTAATAACTTACTGTACCTATGAAAACTATGTATTAGAAATTTAGGCAATGGCGGTTTTCGGTTCGTTAATCATCTATCTGGTGATACTTGATCAGTAAATACAGCACAGAGGCGTTCCGCCAGTAACTGCAACACAGAGGCGTTCCGCCAGTAACTGCACACAGAGGCGTTTCGCCAGTAACTGCAACACGAGGTGTTCCGCCAGTAACTGCAACACAGAGGTTTTCCGCCAGTAACTGCAACACGAGGCGTTCCGCCATAACTGTAACACAGAGGCGTTCCGCCAGTAACTGCAACACGAGGTGTTCCGCCAGTAACTGCAACCAGGCGTTCCGCCAGTAACTGCAACACAGAGGTTTTCCGCCAGTAACTGCAACACAGAGGCGTTCCGCCAGTAACTGCAACACAGAGGTGTTCCGCCAGTAACTGCAACACAGAGGTTTTCCGCCAGTAATTGCAACACAGAGGCGTTCCGCCAGTAACTGCAACACAGAGGCGTTCCGCCAGTAACTGCAACACAGAGGTGTTCCGCCAGTAACTGCAAAACAGAGGTGTTCCGCCAGTAACTGCAACACAGAGGCGTGCCGCGACTGGTCCCTCGGCCGATGGCCCTTGGGCGTGCGTGAAACCGATATCGGCCAGAAATAAGCTGAGCTTGTTGATAAATGTGTTTCAATGACCTCATAGAGGAACACATTCAAAAGGCTCTTTCGCTAAAATCGATGATGTTCCGAGCATGAGTCCTACTCGGAAGCATAATCGATTTTAATGAATGATTTTCATATTCTTATCATTGCGTGAGGAGGCCATTAAATAAAACACCCTTACATACCCAAGCATGCCTCACATTCAGACAGGTTAGAAGAGCTTAAGCGGAGCTTTCGTGAGAGTAATCCTTCACGAGTGAGCGCGTTGCCCACGGTACGGCTCGCTGCTTACGACGCACCGATGTCTGACTCCCGGTTACCAGCTCACGTACCACTGTCGGCTCACTGGCTGTGACCTCTGTCTATCACCTCGTGCTTTGGCTCATTATTGTCAGCCTGTGGGTCAATCGTTTTTTTGTTTGTTTGCTTTTTGCAATTTCAAAACAGTAGTGACAATGGGACACGTCCAGACCAGCTTTTGAAAACGCAAGAGTTCTTGCTGCCAGATGTTTTGTCGAAATATATGCAAATAAATTGCGGAAAGTAATCTAATAAATGGGCCATTATTGGTCATTATTGTCTAGACAGTTATGGCGCATTTGTTTAATTATTTTGCACCATTTATCTTAGGTATTTTCTTACGAAAAATCTGGCACCAATACCTCTCCTGTTTTCAAAAGGGGGTCTGAACATTCCCAATATAAACCGTCAGTCACTTTAACCGTGTGGCCACATTTCACAGAACCTAAAGTGAAACTCCGAGTGGATGTGGATGCGTGTACCCTGTGCGAGCTCGCCAACTGAATAGGTGTGCGGGAATGCGGTTACGTGAATTCCTGCCGGGACGTGACGCTGTTGTAACCATGGCTACCGCCTCTGCTTCAGGAGGTGTTTGATTGTATGCTGCGGAGTCTGATGGACGAGTACAAGTTCTTTCCTCAATACCCCGACAAGGAGCTGTACATTACAGCTCAGTTGTTCGGCGGCATTATCGAACACAACTTGGTCACAAAGTGAGTCCTAGACCAGCCCATGTCTCGCTAACCGGCAGCATGCTGTCAGTCAACCGCTGCAATGCACCAGCCAAAAAGAACCGGGGGACTGGGTACATTGAAAGAGGTCTTGTGACCTGGTGTTATCACATTTTGATTTTTCAAGCAGTGTATGTTAGGTAATTGTCTTCAGAAGAGGTATAGTTTGCGCTATTCGGGGTCTGTCAGAGGTACCGTTTGGCCTGCCCGTACTGGGGCTGAGGCGTGATCAGCAACAGATGTATCTTATTACTGCGTCATCTGCGGTGGGGAACGACCAGTCTGTGTCTGGGTAAGGTAGATACTCTGCCGCAGCAATCGCTTTTCCGTGACTTTTGGAGTAGTTAGCACTTGTGTGAAATACCAAGTTCATTGTCTGTGAGGGCAGATAGCTTGAGATGTTCTGATAAGTCTCTTTCAGCTGCCGCTTTCACCTGTCGGTTTCTGTAGCCCGTTGCGATTACTGACAGAGCGGAATCCTCTCGACAGCTACATGGGCCTGGGCCTGGCCCTGCGGTACGTTCTGGACGCGGTGAAGAAGCCGCCGGGCTCCAAGATGTACCACTTCGGCGCGGTGGCGCTGGACCGGTTCAAGCACAGGTTGCGGGAGTACCCGCAGTACTGCCAGCACCTGGCCAACGTCGAACACTTTCGGCAGCTGCCCAGACACCTGATCGAGGTGAGAGGGAGGTCGCCGCCCACCGCCGCAGTACTGCACCCCAACTTCAGTACAGGGCTGATGTCTGGAAGTGCTTAATACATGCGGGATTCTTAGATGGAACTTCGGTTCTACTGCAGTGGTATGAGCCTCCAATGTTGAACCAGAGCAGGTTTTGTGCATCGGTGCAGGTCCTTGGGTTGAACCAGAAATACAACAGCCTTATCTGCCGCATACAGCATCCAGCAGTGAGTTGGCGTTCACCTGCTCGCCGCCTCTGTTGTAACAGTCGCCGCCGGCAGTACGTGGAGTGTGGGGTGCTAGTGGTCGCCTCTGTTGTAACAGACGCCGTCCCCGCCGGCAGTACGTGGAGTGCGGGGTGCTAGTGGTCGCCTCTGTAGTAACAGATCGTCCCCCGGCAGTACGTGGAGTGCGGGGTGCTAGTGGTCGCCTCTGTTGTAACAGACGCCGTCCCCGCCGGCAGTACGTGGAGTGCGGGGTGCTAGTGGTCGCCTCTGTTGTAACAGACGCCGTCCCCGCTGGCAGTACGTGGAGTGCGGGGTGCTAGTGGTCGCCTCTGTTGTAACAGACGCCGTCCCCGCCGGCAGTACGTGGAGTGCGGGGTGCTAGTGGTCGCCTCTGTAGTAACAGTCGCCGCCGGCAGTACGTGGAGTGCGGGGTGCTAGTGGTCGCCTCTGTAGTAACAGACTCGTCCCCCCCGGCAGTACGTGGAGTGCGGGGTGCTAGTGGTCGCCTCTGTTGTAACAGACGCCGTCCCCGCCGGCAGTACGTGGAGTGCGGGGTGCTAGTGGTCGCCTCTGTTGTAACAGACGCCGTCCCCGCTGGCAGTACGTGGAGTGCGGGGTGCTAGTGGTCGCCTCTGTAGTAACAGTCGCCGCCGGCAGTACGTGGAGTGCGGGGTGCTAGTGGTCGCCTCTGTAGTAACAGTCGCCGCCGGCAGTACGTGGAGTGCGGGGTGCTAGTGGTCGCCTCTGTAGTAACAGACTCGTCCCTCCCGGCAGTACGTGGAGTGCGGGGTGCTAGTGGTCGCCTCTGTTGTAACAGACGCCGTCCCCGCCGGCAGTACGTGGAGTGCGGGGTGCTAGTGGTCGCCTCTGTTGTAACAGACGCCGTCCCCGCCGGCAGTACGTGGAGTGCGGGGTGCTAGTGGTCGCCTCTGTAGTAACAGTCGCCGCCGGCAGTACGTGGAGTGCGGGGTGCTAGTGGTCGCCTCTGTAGTAACAGTCGCCGCCGGCAGTACGTGGAGTGCGGGGTGCTAGTGGTCGCCTCTGTAGTAACAGCCGCCGTCCCCGCGGGCAGTACGTGGAGTGCGGGGTGCTAGTGGTCGCCTCTGTAGTAACAGACGCCGTCCCCGCCGGCAGTACGTGGAGTGCGGGGTGCTAGTGGTCGCCTCTGTAGTAACAGTCGCCGCCGGCAGTACGTGGAGTGCGGGGTGCTAGTGGTCGCCTCTGTAGTAACAGTCGCCGCCGGCAGTACGTGGAGTGCGGGGTGCTAGTGGTCGCCTCTGTAGTAACAGCCGCCGTCCCCGCGGGCAGTACGTGGAGTGCGGGGTGCTAGTGGTCGCCTCTGTAGTAACAGACGCCGTCCCCGACGGCAGTACGTGGAGTGCGGGGTGCTAGTGGTCGCCTCTGTAGTAACAGACTTCGTCCCCGCCGGCAGTACGTGGAGTGCGGGGTGCTAGTGGTCGCCTCTGTTGTAACAGACGCCGTCCCCGCCGGCAGTACGTGGAGTGCGGGGTGCTAGTGGTCGCCTCTGTAGTAACAGCCGCCGTCCCTTCCGGCAGTACGTGGAGTGTGGGGTGCTAGTGGTCGCCTCTGTAGTAACAGCCGCCGTCCCCTCGGGCAGTACGTGGAGTGCGGGGTGCTAGTGGTCGCCTCTGTAGTAACAGACGCCATCCCCTCCGGCAGTACGTGGAGTGCGGGGTGCTAGTGGTCGCCTCTGTTGTAACAGACGCCGTCCCCGCCGGCAGTACGTGGAGTGCGGGGTGCGGTCGCAGGAGCCGGTGACGCGGCCTGAGGGCCCGGTGCTGCCGCTGCACCTGCAGCCGCTGGTGGCGGAGGTGGGCAGCAGAGGAGGGGGCGTCAGCAGCAGCAACAGCGCCGCGCCGCCGCCGCCGGCCACCTCCGGCCGTGCTGCCTCTCTGGTGACGTCGGCAATGGTGACGTCTGGACGGCCCTCCATCGCCAACACCATCAGTGTGGAGACGCTGCTGAAGGCGCTGCCGGAGGCGGCCACGCCGCCGGACTCGGTCCAGGACAAGATCGGCTTCATCTTCAACAACCTGAGTCTGCTGAATCTCAGTCAGAAGGTAATAATTGCAATAGGGTTGGAGACTGAGTTTTCAAGAATATCTTGATGTTGGTCTTTTTGTCTTTTTTGTCCTTTTTATACGCATTATACGGGGTAACGGTTGCAGAGAAAATAGACCCAAAGTTAGATCATCTTTGTCATAATGTTCTTGAGCTCACGCAGTGACGTCAAAGCATGACTTTCAGCACGTTCGTGCTTTCGTAGCACCTTTGATTTCATCACCATCAAGGGCTTGGAAAACGTGTCGCGTCTTTATCACAAGTTTTCTCAGTAGCGATGGGCTCCTTTTAAAATGTATAAATAAACCTATCAGAAGTTTGATTTTTTCTCAAATAGAAAGTGACCCTCGTTAAATTGCAGTCCCTAATCCCATTGCCGGCCTTGCGGCCGTGGGCTTGGCACCATTTTGACGGAACTGGTCTCAGCTTGGTTTAGACAGATGAGGGCTGGGAACTGGGCGTTTGGAACACTCCTGGGACTGGTATCTAACCTGTTGTGACCTATCTCACAGTGCGATGACTTGCTGGAGGTGCTGGATAAAGATTACTGGCCGTGGCTGGCGCAGTACATAGTAATGCGCCGCGTGAGCATCGAGCCCAACTTCCACACGCTATACGCCAACTTCCTAGAGGCGCTGAACCGGCCGCAGCTGGCGACGGTGGTGGTGCGAGAGCTCCACCGTAACATCCAGGTCAGGAGAGAGAGAGAGAGAGAGAGAGAGAGAGAGAGAGAGAGAGAGAGAGAGAGAGAGAGAGAGAGAGAGAGAGAGAGAGAGAGAGAGAGAGAGAGAGAGAGAGAGAGGCAGAGGCAGAGGGAGAGGGAGAGGCAGAGGGAGAGGCAGAGGCAGAGGGAGAGAGAGTCTGTATGATAGTCCTGCAATGTCATGTAGTCTGTTCAGTCCATACGTTGATCTTCTTTTCTCGTCTTCAGGTTTTGTTACGAGCGGATAAGGGCGTGGAGAAGTTCAACGACCGCACGATCTTGAAGAACCTGGGCCATTGGCTGGGTATGATGACGATCGCTAAGAGCAAGCCCATCCTGCAGGTGGGTACTGCGTGGCCAGGTCATCAGCTGGTTATGTGTTAAAACAATGATCGCTAGAAAATCTCGCCCCCCCCATTACGAACAGATGTCTGTACATGTTTTTGGTCTGAAGTTTTCATGGAACTTGACATGTCTTGATCATATAGTTATCGAGAACAACGCCCAGTTTACTACTAGACATACTAGATGATTTATGGAATTCAGGAAATACTTCAACGTGGTTGGTCATCTTCTTGGCACATCTTCTTGTTTTATCTCCTCTACTTTGCCTTTTATTGGGGCCATCCCGTGGGCAATGAAATAAATAAATACAAATACAAATACATCCTCCATTCAGCTGTGAATCTACAATCTACGTTTTACTGCCATCCTGAATTTGACTTCAACTCCCTTTTAATTAGTCTGTGGAGCTGGAAGTGAAAGTCGGTGCAGCCTCATGAAGTGTCACGCGTGTGTCGTGCTGTGTGCGCCAGGTGGATCTCGACCTGAAAGCTCTCATCGTGGAGGCGTACCATCTGGGCATGCACGAACTGCTCTACATTGTTCCGTTCGTCGCCAAGGTTCTCGAGTCGTGCGCCAAGTCCAAGGTAAGTCGGCCTGTAGTGGCAGTGTCAGGCGGCCGGCGGCGTCCGTCTTTATTTGACCTGGAATGACCTTGCAGTAGCAGTGAAAGTGCCAGACAATTCGTCGAACCCGTCTGGAATTCGCATAAACCTGCGCGGCTGCACGCAACAAGAAATACCGGGTGTGGGTTGGAATTGGGATCGGAACAGGATTCCGGTGCACTCGTGATAAACGTTTAGCTTTATTTTATAATAGTGATTCAGGGATGGATGTGAAACCGTACAAATGCTCAGACGCACTTTCAATGTCTTTGGGTTCAGTGTCTTTCAATGCATTTTCGGTCACTGTTTTGCTATCGTGAAAAAGTCCAAATCCGCTTCTCAGACCCTTGTGTTTTGCGTTGGACTTCCATTTTTCTATTGAAACAGAAGCTACGAAAAATATGTAATTCAGAATTGTAGAATGTGTCGGCACGTGTTGCAGATCTTCAAACCACCCAACCCGTGGACGATGGGTCTGATGAACCTGCTGGCTGAACTTCACCAGGAGCCTGGGCTCAAACTCAACCTCAAGTTCGAAGTCGAAGTACTCTGCAAGACGCTTTCTCTCGATGTCAATGTGGGTCACAGATGTGGTGCAGATTATTTAAGAGTCCTGGCTTGTTTAAATGATATCGCCAGAAAACATTCCCAAATCGGCTGTACCGATCTCGGAGTCGGTGCATCGGACAGTGAACCCACGGTTTTAAGTCCCTGTGTCTTACCAGTCATACTCATGGGATTGTGTCGGTGCAATCGAGCTCGCCCACCAGGTGCGCCGGCATTGGCTCGTGTGGACTCACCTTCTTCCTCTGTCGCACAGGAGTTGAAGCCAAGTAAGTGGCTGAAGGACCTGACCAGGCTGCAGCAGCTACCCACCCAGCTGAAGCGGATGTCGCCGCCGCCTACTTCAATGGCAGTGCCTCAGCCGCCCGCCATCAGCGCGGAGGAGCCGCCCCGGCCCCGCCCCCGCCCGCCCAGCCGCCGCCTCCGCCGCCGCCTCCACCCCCGCCGCCGCCGCCCCCGCCCCCGCAGGCGGCGTCAGTCGAGCCGACCGAGCTGCCGCCGCCGCTGCCGGCGGATCCCCGCTTCAGCTTCAGTGACATCAACATCAGCAGCATCGGAGGCGTGGCGCCGCACATCACCGTCAGCCCAGCCGTGAGCCCGCCGAGTAGCAGCTGCCCCTCCCCTCCCCCCTCCATACGCTGTGTATTCTGGTTCCGCTCGTGGGTTGCTATATCACGTACCGCTCCTCATGTTTCTGTAGAGCGCTCCTCTGCTAGCAGTTAAAGCTATGATAGAGGAGTGCTTTCCCGGAGCATCTTTATTTGTTTATTTGTCGTGAATGAGCAACTGGTTAAACCCCAATTACAGCTCAAGTTTCAAGACCAAAACGCACATAATATACAAAACACACTACAATAGATAAAAGTAAAATTAACGGTTTAACACCCGTGCTCATATAGCCCACGGTTATTAAGAAAACAACAACATTTCAGTGTTAAATTAATTTTCATGGCCAGCAGTGTGTGTGTTTCGCTGTTTCTGGATCGGGCCGTGATTGCATCCGAGTCGGTTTCGCGACTGACTGGTGTTGTCCGCGGCGTGCCGCAGCTGTCGCTGTTGCCGTCCATCCCGCAGCTGAAGTCGATCATACACGCCGCCGTGGAGCGCACTGTGCAGGACTGGCTGCCACGCGCCGTGGAACGCAACTGTAAGGTGTGTAGGCCGCTCGAGCCGTAAAACGAAGGGTATGCAGGCGGGTGGGGTCGTGGAATGAAATTGTAGGATATGTTGGCGCGGGTCAGACGAAATTGTAAGATACGTAGGCGGGTCAGGTAGTTGAAGGCACTTTTGATGAAGGTGGGGCAGGCAGTAGAACGCAGCTGTTAGGTAGGTGGGTCAGGCAGTAGAAGGCAGTTGTAATGTACGTGGGTTGGGCCTGTGTTTTTATTTATTTTTCTATTTAGGTGGATACGAGGAGTGTTGGCCGACTAGTTTCAGCATGAACCCGGCGGGTGTGTGGTGAGACCCCGTGGCCGGCACGGCTCTCACACGCCGCCCTGTTCCTCAGCACCGTGTGAGACCCGGTGGCCGGGACGTCTCTCACACGCCGCCCTGTTCCTCAGCACCGTGTGAGACCCGGTGGCCGGGACGTCTCTCACACGCCGCCCTGTCCCTCAGCACCGTGTGAGACCTCGTGGCCAGGACGGCCTCACACGCCGTCCTGTTCCTCAGCACCGTGTGAGACCCCGTGGCCTGGGACGGCTCTCACACGCCGCCCTGTTCCTCAGCACCGTGTGAGACCCGGTGGCCGGGACGTCTCACACGCCGCCCTGTCCTCAGCACCGTGTGAGACCTCGTGGCCAGGACGGCTCTCACACGCCGTCCTGTTCCTCAGCACCGTGTGAGACCCGGTGGCCGGGACGGCTCTCACACGCCGCCCTGTTCCTCAGCACCGAGTGAGACCTGGTGGCTGGGACGGCTCTACACGCCGCCCTGTTCCTCAGCACCGTGTGAGACCCGGTGGCCGGGACGCTCTCACACGCCGCCCTGTCCCTCAGCACCGTGTGAGACCCGGTGGCCGGGACGCTCTCACACGCCGCCCTGTCCCTCAGCACCGTGTGAGACCTGTGGCCAGGACGGCTCTACACGCCGTCCTGTTCCTCAGCACCGGTGAGACCCGTGGCCTGGGACGGCTCACACGCCGCCCTGTTCCTCAGCACCGTGTGAGACCCGGTGGCCGGGACGTCTCTCACACGCCGCCCTGTTCCTCAGCACCGTGTGAGACCCGGTGGCCGGGACTCTCCACGCCGCCCTGTCCCTCAGCACCGTGTGAGACCCGTGGCAGGACGGCTCACACGCCGTCCTGTTCCTCAGCACCGGTGAGACCCCGTGGCCTGGGACGGCTCTCACACGCCGCCCTGTTCCTCAGCACCGTGTGAGACCCGGTGGCCGGGACGGCTCACACGCCGCCCTGTTCCTCAGCACCGAGTGAGACCTGGTGGCTGGGACGGCTCTCACACGCCGCCCTGTTCCTCAGCACCGTGTGAGACCCGGTGGCCGGGACGTCTCTCACACGCCGCCCTGTCCCTCAGCACCGTGTGAGACCTCGTGGCCAGGACGGCTCACGCCGTCCTGTTCCTCAGCACCGTGTGAGACCCCGTGGCCTGGGACGGCTCTCACACGCCGCCTTGTCCTCAGCACCGAGTGAGACCTGGTGGCTGGGACGGCTCTCACACGCCGCCCTGTCCTCAGCACGTGTGAGACCCGGTGACCGGGACGGCTCTCACACGCCGCCCTGTCCCTCAGCACCGTGTGAGACCTCGTGGCCAGGACGGCTCTCACACGCCGTCCTGTTCCTCAGCACCGTGTGAGACCCCGTGGCCTGGGACGGCTCTCACACGCCGCCCTGTCCCTCAGCACCGTGTGAGACCCGGTGGCCGGGACGCCTCACACGCCGCCTGTCCCTCAGCACCGTGTGAGACCTCGTGGCCAGGACGGCTCTCACACGCCGTCCTGTTCCTCAGCACCGTGTGAGACCCCGTGGCCTGGGACGGCTCCACGCCGCCTTGTCCTCAGCACCGAGTGAGACCTGGTGGCTGGGACGGCTCTCACACGCCGCCCTGTCCCTCAGCACCGTGTGAGACCCGGTGGCCGGGACGGCCCTCACACGCCGCCCTGTCCCTCAGCTGGCCGTCAGCACCGTAGAGCAGGTGGTGAAGAAGGACTTCGCGCTGGAGCCGGACGAACAGAAGATGCGCTCGGCGGCCCACCAGATGGCCATCCACCTGTCGGCCGGACTGGTGCTCATCAACTGCCGCGACCACCTCACTCTCTCCATCGGCCACAACATGCGCGCCTCACTGCTCTCCACGCTCAGGGTGGGTCTTCGGTTCCCATGGGACTGGCAAATTCCTCCTTGTTGCCGACGCGGAAATTTCTGCGGTAATTCCAAACGAAGGCGAAATCGGCCGTTCTTTGAGCCAGCTGTCTCGTGTCCTGGCTGGTCTTCAACTTTACTCTGGTTACCCGCGATCATTGCCATAGGACCTGATTTAGCCGCGTCCTATGTCCTTAACTGTAGCGTCTAACCTCAGCAGTGTCCTGAAATTACTTGTCTGCAGAGTGTGGGATGTCGAAACTCAGGGAATAAAGAGGTCAAAATTAACAACATAAAAGGGAAAAAAGCAAATGTAGGGCCAGAGCATCTCCGAAAATAATTACACGACTAAAACATAATACGCACACGAAATACAAAAACAAATAAGGTATGGCAGATATTGAAATTAACTGTATTAACAGAAGTTAAACAAGCTTGAGGAACCCACAAATCCGAACCCTCCCGAGTTCAGATTTTTTCTCAAAATAAAAGCATCAATCGTACCTAAGCAATAAATTAATAAGCCGCAAACCTACAGTATTAAGATATAAGTAAAGCAAGGTCTGGAATACCTACCAAAACAACGCCTCAGGTGAGGTAGGTCTTGCTTTAGAACCTTTATCAAGCTGAAGTGTCGAAAAGACAGGGCAATTTCCAAAACTTGTCCATTTGAACAAAATATTATCAAACAAACTTATTTATCAAATTAACCTACATCAGTAGGATTCACCCCCTCTGTTTTCACTTGAGTTCTTGGAGAAATTGCAGCATGCAAACACACAATAGAAATGGAAATACCTAGTCAAATGGCCACCATGAAAATAATAATTTACTTAAAAGCCCTTTACCCACGTGCCTGGCCTTCTCAAACTTGAATTATACTACCCTGATTGAAATAAAGAATGAACAAAAGGTGAGGCTCAGAATTAGCCTGCTTAAACCATAAGCCATACCAATACTGGCTACCGTAAACTTACCAACTCTCAAACGTACGTATAACCTTCGACACCCTGGGTTATAACAACTGGCGATGTCGAAAATCCAGCATACAATCCAGAAACGTACACAAAGACTAATCTCAACTGCGGCAAATTCATTTTCACAATGCTGAGAAAGCTTCTCGCGTCAAATTCAGGCAAGCCTGTCGACAGCGGTTGCCAAGTATGGTTTTTCTAATGCGAGTAAACTGACCAGATATGCCCCCTGACCGTGGAAAGGATCTCGAAATTCTCCACCTTTAAATCACGCAGAGATTCGGCGTTTGTAAAGAAAAAAACTACTTTTAACTTAACTAATCTTAATCTTCTAATAGCCAGACCTTCGAGGTCTGGCTATACTAGGACTGGGAATTATTCGATATTTACTCCACGATTCTGATGAAGGGCTGTGCCCGAATATATAATCTTCAGTGTTTTTTACATTTCCGGATTCGAGGGGAGAGGCCAGGGAACATCTTAGCAACTTACAGTATTTCTTTTTAAAGTCAAGGATGTGGAAATTATTTAGCAATGTCCATTGTTCCACTCAAAATTCCGACTGACATGACCCAAAATATGACTAAAAATATTTTTTCCAAAAAGAACAGATCATTAAAAAAAAATGAAAAAAAAAAAAAAACTGATTTCATATTCCGGTAGTTTCAAAAGTTCCTTTTGCACAGAAACTCCAAAAATAAATCTTATAATTCACCCCGACCCGCGTGATTTTTAAGGATGTCGAAATTCAGTCGTTAGGAGCTGACGTCATCAAAGCCTGTATTACGTAAGTAGCACTACATTTAAAGGCCATGGGCCTTGGTCAGTAGTATCCTCCAAGAATGGTGTGGTGACGATTGCTTGGGTTTCGAGCAATGTGAATGTCATGATGTCTCATACCAGCTATAGCCTTGGTCAGTTTTAACCATCAGTTTTGGCTAGCAAAACTACGAGCAATATTTCGGGTTTTTAATTTGTCCCTGAATATCATGTGTCCAATGGTACCGCGAATCGGCGCTGCCGCTAGTCTGCGCGTTTATTTTAAGCCCAGCGATATGTTTAAGACGAAAGCGTACATCCCAAGTATGCGAAGCGTGGGGGCTTTTGTTGTTGAAAGTGGAGGGAGAGGAAGAAGAGTGTGCTTTATGAAGTGGGGCATACTATTACTACTCTTGCTTTATTAGTACGCTAAGAGACGCGAGGGGTCGATGGCTGGTTTTATTTATGTTATATGGTTGAATCAGATCATTGCATCTGCGCTTTAGACGTGCTGTCTGCCAGGCATTATCTTTCACGTTCTGTGAGGTCTCAGTGTGCTTATGAAGAAGCAATTGTTAGGAACCTTCTCTTTTACAGGGTTTTGTCCTTTTGAACATTTATGATAACATTGTTGTGCTAGAATCTTTTAGTATTCGAACTTCCTTCTCTCCAAAGATGCATGCTGTGTTCTATTTTCACTTGGAATAAACCCTGACAGGACTGTTTAAAGAATGCTGCATTCCATATGAAGGTAACAGGCTCACAAAGCTAGTGTTGCAGCATCTTTATCGAATGGTATGTTGGCTTCAGTTACTGTTCTGGCCCTGCTTCCATTCCTCAACTTCTGAAACAAGGAAACTGATAATGCTGCATTTGTATTCATTTAGATCCATACATGTATTTGGGACGAAGTTAACAAGCAATAAAAATAATGCCGATGCATGTTAAAACAAGGCTAAAAATCAGTAGGAGATGCAAAAGAGGGCACACCAAAAAAGCTGTCATTGAGGCCACCACTTCGCAAGCCGGGCTTTCGGATGATTTTGTTAAGGATGTCAAAATTCAAGATTTATGATGTCAAAATTGACCAAGTCTGGGTATGGGTTTCCACGCAAAATTCCCAATTTCAGAACACTGAACCTCAGTACGCCAGAGTCAGCTCGTCCGGTCATGCTCTGTGTCTGTGACGCACTACTCCGCGCGCTCACGCTTCGCTGTGACGCGCAGGCGGCGACGCCGCAGCAGAAGGAGATGGTGGAGCAGACGGCCGCTCTCGCTGCCTCCGACAACGCCGAGCTCGCCTGCTGCTTCATACAGAAGACGGCCGTGGAGAAGGCTCTGCTGGAGGTGGACAAACGACTCGCCACCGTGAGTCCCGGCGCCGGTTCAAGGGAACGGGGCACCTTCATAGTGGGATTGGAACTGAGATGGCCATGTGATAGAACGTGCTGAGAAGCCACTTGGTCGTGTTTTTATTGTCCTAGAGCTTACCGTTCGTGGAGAAAAAGGCAAAAATTCACCGCCCATCGACACCGTCCCCCTCGAGTTGTCACGTTGTATGAGCTAAACTTGGGAATGTGACGCAATGCGCACGTTGCGCTGCGCGCACCCTTATTTCTTGCTTGGATCTCTTTAAAACCTGCGAGCTAAACCTGCCTTTGGTACTGGCGATTATGAATGCGTGTAACTTGCTTCAAACGTGAAATATTTTTTTTTTTTTTTTTTTTTATATATATTAAAAAAAGTAGAAATTGATAACCGAATCCTTTAGCTAAAAACGCTTCATTTGTTTTCGTATTCATTTGTGGCGCAAATAAAAAAGATCCAATCTGACGCAAAACATTCCCAGATCGTACGCCCATTTGACGTCACGCTGATTTAGTGACAAATCTAATGAAAAAAATGAATAAAATAAAATATTACTTATTAGCCATATTTAATAGAAATAAGGCCAAATCAATTATTTTCAATCAAGATTGTCCCTAAGACCACTTTAGTCTGAAATTACACCAAGGCATTGCATTCCCTTAAACTGCTATAGTTCACAGCGGAGCCAACGAGGGAACACCTTTGCTCATAAGCACTACTTCAGATGCGGCGTTTTCTTTTCGTTTTAGTGATGACCTTTTAGAGGAGTAAAACAGCATCGTCATTGATCTGTGAAAATGGTTTGCACCCATTGTCTAGTAGTTTCGTGGTGTCCAGGGGCGTGGGATCAAAACGTTTTTTTTAATAGCGCGCACAGAAAGCTAAGGGCACTTACTCGCATTTGGCGTATTAGAAAAAAATGCCTTGCTTGGGTATCTGATGGGAGGCTAGCGTTGTATTCACCACTGCCTCCGAACTGACCGTGGCGGCAGCGCCGGACTGAGGTGTGCCGCTGCGCCCCGCAGGAGTACGAACAGCGGAAGCTGGCGCGGGCCGAGGGACGTCGCTACGCCGACCCCCAGGTGGCTGCCTACCACGAGGCCCGCATGTCGGAGCCGCTGCGGCTGCGTGCCATCTCCGCCCATCAGATGGCAGTGTACGAGGAGTTCGGTCGCGCCGTGCCCGGCTTCGCGCTGCCGCCGGAGCTGACATCCCAGCTGCCTCCGCAGCAGCTGCTGCTGGCTGCCCGGCCCTCACAGGTCAGCTGAGAAGGGCGGCTGCGATCTCCGGACCTCAGGGCAGTAGGGGGTCAGGTCACCGGGCGTGGGGGTTGGAATTGGAAGAGGCATTCAATATTGGCGATAAGTATAAAAAATTAGAACGACTCATATTGTCTCGCTCGTTGTTTCGTCACTTCATAATGGGAGTATTCCACCAAGATGAGGAGCGTTGAGCTCCTATTCGTGTCTGAACACGCACTAACGCGCCCTGGGTCTGCGCTCAGCCTCCGCCGCCGCTGAGTCTGCGTACCACACAGCCGCCGCCCCCGCCGCCGCCGCCGCCGGCAGCGCCGCCTGCCGGCGATGAGCTGGCCGTTCTGCTGGAGAAGCTGGCGCTGGAGCTGCAGGCGCAGGCGCACGCGCTGCCGTCCAGCCCGCAGGCGCAGGCGCTGGCCAGGCTGGCTGGCGACGTGGCCGTGGCACGCTCGGCGCGTGACGTCTCGCAGCACGTGCAGCTGGTTAAAGTGGTACGTCGCCGAGTCGGGTGCCGTGTCTATCATGTGGTTTTTGTCCAGTTAGCTCACTGCCGACAGAGGCTAACATTCCCATGAGCCGTATATTTTACAATGTCTAGCTTTTTTACCACAACACATGTCCGTAGTTCTAAACAATTAGTGTATCTTGTCGGCCGGCTGTGGCGGTGCTGTGCTGTGGTGACAGTCTCCTGCAGTGGTAGTTGTGACTGGCGCCGGCAGGTGGTGGAGGTTCTGCTGGAGTTCCAGGCGACGCCCCAGCAGGACTCGGAGCTGATGCAGCGGGTGCGGGAGGGCCACCTGCTGGTGCTGCGTGCCCTGCAGGACCTGCGCGCCCACGGGCCGCAGTGGGTCCAGAAACACGTCACCAGGTGAGGGTCCAGAAACACGTCACCAGGTGAGGGTCCAGAAACACGTCACCAGGTGAGGGTCCAGAAACACGTCACCAGGTGAGGGTCCAGAAACACGTGACCAAGTGAGGGTCCAGAAACACGTGACCAAGTGAGGGTCCAGAAAGACGTGACGAAGTGAGGGCCCAGAAACACGTGACGAAGTGAGGGCCCCGAAACACGTGACGAGGTGAGGGTCCAGAAACCATAGAAATAAATGAAATGTTATTTGACTGAAATATTCTTCGAAAGCATCCACCATACCTAGACTAAGGAATAACACGGAGGGAAAAGTTATTTCATTGGGACCATTTTCCCAGTAGTCTAAATCCTTCAGCCACCATAATCGGTAGCTCGAGATTTGCCACTGCCCTTCGCACCCCTAATGGTCTGCCTTTAGAAAATGCCTTAACTCGATATACTTAGGTCTGTGAACGAACACCTAACCCCTAAGTCATTCAGCTCTCACAGCATTGCCGGAGTCTATTTTGGGTATTATGAGTGGTATTGTTTGCGCCTTTGCTAAACAAGACAGATGATATCACCCTCTTGCCCCCTCATCCCCACACTCGGGTGCACACTCACTCATATCTTAATCCCTCACATATTCAAGCCTCACTCCTTCACCCACTGTCGTAGGCACGCATGCGTTTGCACACGCAGGCACGTCCGAGGTAAGAGGGGACGACAGCACCAGGATAAATCAATGGAGACTTTAACGCCTAGGAAACGGTTGTATCCATTAAAAATTGTCCTTCCCGGTCCATTGCAAGAAACTCCCCGTGTCTTTTTGTATTATGCCTTTGGTGTCTAGCATACCAGGACATCAAAATATCACTTAGCGTCTTCCAAAATTGAAAATAGGATAATGACGACCTGGTCTTGTGACTGCTGACCTAAGTCCTGCTCTATGAGCGGCCATTGGTGCCCTTTGAGAGACTTCTGAGCCCTGCCCTGTGAGACGACCGGTGACCTGAGCCCTGCCCTGTGTAAGGTTTCGATGACCTGAGACCTGCCATGTGTGGCAGTCCGGTGACCTGAGCTCTGTGTGCGGGAGACCAGTGACCTGAGCCTAACTGGCGCGAAAGACTGCTGACCTGCCCTGTGTGTGAGACCGGTGGCCTGACCTGCTCCTGCCCACACGCGCTGTGTGAGTGGCGCGGTGACCTGTGTGAGTGACCTGCTCCTGCCCACAGCGCGCTGTGTGGGTGGTGCGGTGACCTGTGTGAGTGACCTGCCCTGCCCACGCGCTGTGTGAGTGGCGCGGTGACCTGTGTGAGTGACCTGCTCCTGCCCACAGCGCTGTGTGAGTGGCGCGGTGACCTGTGTGAGTGGCGCGGTGACCTGTGTGAGTGGCGTGGTGACCTGTGTGAGTGACCTGAGCCTGTCCACAGCGCGCTGTGTGAGTGGCGCGGTGACCTGTGTGAGTGACCTGAGCCTGTCCACAGCGCGCTGTGTGAGTGGCGCGGTGACCTGTGTGAGTGACCTGAGCCTGTCCACAGTGCGCTGTGTGAGTGGCGCGGTGACCTGTGTGAGTGGCGCGGTGACCTGTGTGAGTGGCGTGGTGACCTGTGTGAGTGACCTGAGCCTGTCCACAGCGCACTGTGTGAGTGGTGCGGTGACCTGTGTGAGTGACCTGAGCCTGTCCACAGTGCGCTGTGTGAGTGGCGCGGTGACCTGTGTGAGTGACCTGAGCCTGTCCACAGCGCGCTGTGTGAGTGGCGCGGTGACCTGTGTGAGTGACCTGAGCCTGTCCACAGTGCGCTGTGTGAGTGGCGTGGTGACCTGTGTGAGTGGCGCGGTGACCTGTGTGAGTGGCGCGGTGACCTGTGTGAGTGGCGCGGTGACCTGTGTGAGTGGCGTGGTGACCTATGTGAGTGACCTGAGCCTGTCCACAGGCGCTGTGTGAGTGGCGCGGTGACCTGTGTGAGTGACCTGAGCCTGTCCACAGCGCGCTGTGTGAGTGGCGCGGTGACCTGTGTGAGTGACCTGAGCCTGTCCACAGCGCGCTGTGTGAGTGGCGCGGTGACCTGTGTGAGTGACCTGAGCCTGTCCACAGCGCGCTGTGTGAGTGGCGCGGTGACCTGTGTGAGTGACCTGAGCCTGTCCACAGCGCTGTGTGAGTGGCGCGGTGACCTGTGTGAGTGACCTGAGCCTGTCCACAGTGCGCTGTGTGAGTGGCGTGGTGACCTGTGTGAGTGGCGCGGTGACCTGTGTGAGTGGCGCGGTGACCTGTGTGAGTGACCTGAGCCTGTCCACAGCGCGCTGTGTGAGTGGCGCGGTGACCTGTGTGAGTGGCGCGGTGACCTGTGTGAGTGGCGTGGTGACCTATGTGAGTGACCTGAGCCTGTCCACAGCGCGCTGTGTGAGTGGCGCGGTGACCTGTGTGAGTGACCTGAGCCTGTCCACAGCGCTGTGTGAGTGGCGCGGTGACCTGTGTGAGTGACCTGCTCCTGTCCACAGCGCGCTGTGTGAGTGGCGCGGTGACCTGTGTGAGTGACCTGAGCCTGTCCACAGCGCTGTGTGAGTGGCGCGGTGACCTGTGTGAGTGACCTGAGCCTGTCCACAGCGCGCTGTGTGAGTGGCGCGGTGACCTGTGTGAGTGACCTGAGCCTGTCCACAGTGCGCTGTGTGAGTGGCGTGGTGACCTGTGTGAGTGGCGCGGTGACCTGTGTGAGTGGCGCGGTGACCTGTGTGAGTGGCGTGGTGACCTCTGTGAGTGACCTGAGCCTGTCCACAGCGCACTGTGTGAGTGGTGCGGTGACCTGTGTGAGTGACCTGCTCCTGTCCTCTGCGCGCTGTGTGAGTGGCGCGGTGACCTGTGTGAGTGGCGCGGTGGCCTGTGTGAGTGACCTGGCCTGTCCACAGCGCACTGTGTGAGTGGTGCGGTGACCTGTGTGAGTGACCTGCTCCTGTCCTCTGCGCGCTGTGTGAGTGGCGCGGTGACCTGTGTGAGTGACCTGCTCCTGTCCACAGCGCGCTGTGTGAGTGGCGCGGTGACCTGTGTGAGTGGCGCGGTGACCTGTGTGAGTGACCTGCTCCTGCCCACAGCGCTGTGTGAGTGGCGCGGTGACCTGTGTGAGTGACCTGAGCCTGCCCACAGCGCTGTGTGAGTGGCGCGGTGACCTGTGTGAGTGACCTGCTCCTGCCCACAGCACGCTGTGTGAGTGGCGCGGTGACCTGTGTGAGTGACCTGCTCCTGCCCACAGCGCTGTGTGAGTGGCGCGGTGACCTGTGTGAGTGACCTGCTCCTGTCCACAGCGCTGTGTGAGTGGCGCGGTGACCTGTGTGAGTGGCGCGGTGACCTGTGTGAGTGACCTGCTCCTGCCCACAGCGCGCTGTGTGAGTGGCGCGGTGACCTGTGTGAGTGACCTGAGCCTGCCCACAGCGCGCTGTGTGAGTGGCGCGGTGACCTGTGTGAGTGACCTGCTCCTGCCCACAGCGCGCTGCGTGAGTGGCGCGGTGACCTGTGTGAGTGACCTGCTCCTGCCCACAGCGCGCTGCGTGAGTGGCGCGGTGACCTGTGTGAGTGACCTGCTCCTGTCCACAGCGCGCTGTGTGAGTGGCGCGGTGACCTGTGTGAGTGACCTGAGCCTGCCCACAGCGCGCTGTGTGAGTGGCGCGGTGACCTGTGTGAGTGACCTGCTCCTGCCCACAGCGCTGTGTGAGTGGCGCGGTGACCTGTGTGAGTGACCTGAGCCTGCCCACAGGCGCTGTGTGAGTGGCGCGGTGACCTGTGTGAGTGACCTGCTCCTGTCCACAGCGCGCTGTGTGAGTGGCGCGGTGACCTGTGTGAGTGACCTGAGCCTGCCCACAGCGCGCTGTGTGAGTGGCGCGGTGACCTGTGTGAGTGACCTGCTCCTGCCCACAGCGCGCTGTGTGAGTGGCGCGGTGACCTGTGTGAGTGACCTGAGCCTGCCCACAGGCGCTGTGTGAGTGGCGCGGTGACCTGTGTGAGTGACCTGCTCCTGTCCACAGCCGCTGTGTGAGTGGCGCGGTGACCTGTGTGAGTGGCGCGGTGACCTGTGTGAGTGACCTGCTCCTGCCCACAGCGCGCTGTGTGAGTGGCGCGGTGACCTGTGTGAGTGACCTGAGCCTGCCCACAGCGCGCTGTGTGAGTGGCGCGGTGACCTGTGTGAGTGACCTGCTCCTGCCCACAGCGCGCTGTGTGAGTGGCGCGGTGACCTGTGTGAGTGACCTGCTCCTGCCCACAGCGCGCTGTGTGAGTGGCGCGGTGACCTGTGTGAGTGGCGCGGTGACCTGTGTGAGTGACCTGAGCCTGCCCACACGCGCTGTGTGAGTGGCGCGGTGACCTGTGTGAGTGGCGCGGTGACCTGTGTGAGTGACCTGCTCCTGCCCACAGCGCGCTGTGTGAGTGGCGCGGTGACCTGTGTGAGTGGCGCGGTGACCTGTGTGAGTGACCTGAGCCTGCCCACAGCGCGCTGTGTGAGTGGCGCGGTGACCTGTGTGAGTGACCTGCTCCTGCCCACAGCGCTGTGTGAGTGGCGCGGTGACCTGTGTGAGTGACCTGCTCCTGTCCACAGCGCGCTGTGTGAGTGGCGCGGTGACCTGTGTGAGTGACCTGCTCCTGCCCACAGCGCGCTGTGTGAGTGGCGCGGTGACCTGTGTGAGTGGCGCGGTGACCTGTGTGAGTGGCGCGGTGACCTGTGTTAGTGACCTGCTCCTGTCCACAGCGCGCTGTGTTAGTGGCGCGGTGACCTGTGTGAGTGACCTGCTCCTGTCCACAGCGCGCTGTGTGAGTGGCGCGGTGACCTGTGTGAGTGACCTGCTCCTGCCCACAGCGCGCTGTGTGAGTGGCACGGTGACCTGTGTGAGTGACCTGCTCCTGTCCACAGCGCGCTGTGTGAGTGGCGCGGTGACCTGTGTGAGTGACCTGCTCCTGCCCGCAGCGTGCTGTGTGAGTGGCGCGGTGACCTGTGTGAGTGACCTGCTCCTGCCCGCAGGCGCTGTGTGAGTGGCGCAGTGACCTGTGTGAGTGACCTGCTCCTGTCCACAGCGCGCTGTGTGAGTGGCGCGGTGACCTGTGTGAGTGACCTGCTCCTGCCCACAGCGCGCTGTGTGAGTGGCGCGGTGACCTGTGTGAGTGACCTGCTCCTGCCCGCAGCGCGCTGTGTGAGTGGCGCGGTGACCTGTGTGAGTGGCGCGGTGACCTGTGTGAGTGACCTGCTCCTGCCCACAGCGCGCTGTGTGAGTGGCGCGGTGACCTGTGTGAGTGGCGCGGTGACCTGTGTGAGTGACCTGAGCCTGCCCACAGCGCGCTGTGTGAGTGGCGCGGTGACCTGTGTGAGTGACCTGCTCCTGCCCACAGCGCGCTGTGTGAGTGGCGCGGTGACCTGTGTGAGTGACCTGCTCCTGTCCACAGCGCGCTGTGTGAGTGGCGCGGTGACCTGTGTGAGTGACCTGCTCCTGCCCACAGCGCGCTGTGTGAGTGGCGCGGTGACCTGTGTGAGTGGCGCGGTGACCTGTGTGAGTGGCGCGGTGACCTGTGTGAGTGACCTGAGCCTGTCCACAGCGCGCTGTGTTAGTGGCGCGGTGACCTGTGTGAGTGACCTGCTCCTGTCCACAGCGCGCTGTGTGAGTGGCGCGGTGACCTGTGTGAGTGACCTGCTCCTGCCCACAGCGCGCTGTGTGAGTGGCACGGTGACCTGTGTGAGTGACCTGCTCCTGTCCACAGCGCGCTGTGTGAGTGGCGCGGTGACCTGTGTGAGTGACCTGCTCCTGCCCGCAGCGTGCTGTGTGAGTGGCGCGGTGACCTGTGTGAGTGACCTGCTCCTGTCCGCAGCGCGCTGTGTGAGTGGCGCAGTGACCTGTGTGAGTGACCTGCTCCTGTCCACAGCGCGCTGTGTGAGTGGCGCGGTGACCTGTGTGAGTGACCTGCTCCTGCCCACAGCGCGCTGTGTGAGTGGCGCGGTGACCTGTGTGAGTGACCTGCTCCTGCCCACAGCGCGCTGTGTGAGTGGCGCGGTGACCTGTGTGAGTGACCTGCTCCTGCCCGCAGCGCGCTGTGTGAGTGGCGCGGTGACCTGTGTGAGTGACCTGAGCCTGTCCACAGCGCACTGTGTGAGTGGCACGGTGACCTGTGTGAGTGACCTGCTCCTGTCCTCTGCGCGCTGTGTGAGTGGCGCGGTGACCTGTGTGAGTGACCTGAGCCTGTCCACAGCGCGCTGTGTGAGTGGCGCGGTGACCTGCGGCTGTCGTCGGAGTCTCTGGGCGCGCTGCTGCTGGCTCGTCTGGTGTCTCTGGCGCAGCTCGACACCTCCCTGGCGCACAGCATGGAGGCGGGCAACTACAGCGCTGTCTTCCTGGCCATGCAGCTGCTGCAGGTGCGACTGCACTTCCGACTGCCGGGCCGGTCACCGTACCGACTTAGTTGAGGCCTTTAAAACTGGGGCCTCGCTGCATGCGGGGTAGTCTCTGGCGGGGCTTCTTATTCGGCACGGTGACACGACAGTGACGGCAAAGCGATGATAGATTTGTTTGAAATGTTTCGTTTCGGTGGAAGCCCAGTATGTGTTTTATACAGGTGATCACCGGCGCCCTCCAGTGAATCCTTCAGTTGCGAACCTTTGCTCCTTTTTGTTCGGTTTTTCTCAAGTTATGTGTGTCTGGGACCGATTCCTTATTTGTTATTGTCTTGGCTTATGTCAAGGTAACTTGGGGTTTGTATTAATGTTTATGCACAAATTTGTGTGTCTCTTGAAGAAAAACGAGGCCATTGAAGTCAGGACGGATTTTCTTGAGCGGCTCACGAACTTCCCGTCCTATATGTGTTGTAGACACGCTGGTGTCCCGTTTCCAACTGTGTATTGCGCCTCCGCACGGTGACACGAAGCATGCCCTCCGGCCGCCACCGAGCGTGGCAGGGGCGGTGTCAGGGGCTATAATAACCTGCCATACGTGAACGTGACAGGGGCGGTGTCAGGACGCCAATACCAAACTTTACAACATGTTTGGCCTCAGATCCTGGAGGCCCATGTTAAGGCCGATGAAAAATGATGTGTTTGGAATCGTCACTGTTGGTGTTGGCAGTTTCAGTTCATGTTGTTCTCCTGGGGAAGCCCGTGTTTTCTCTGGGTTCCTGTTTGTATCTGTCCTGGTATCGAGTGAGCGGTGGAACGTCAAGTTCGGTACGTGACAAGCTGTGTGTTCCAGTTCTTCTTCATCGACAACCGGAGTAGCTACGGAGTGAACGAGGAGGATCTCGCCCTCAGTATTGATGCGCTCGCTAAGATTTCTCAGCAGCCAGGGTAAGCCCCGTGTACAACGGCACGGCGGTTTTCGAGGAGTACAATCGCCCTGGGTTTGTGGTTTGCTTTGATGCTATGTTATTGATGCCATACACTAACTTTTACTACCCGGAAGACGTTGGTAATGATCTAGTTTCCCACAAAATTGCGCCGTAAATCATTGATTCTTATATGCTGTTGTGAATTGCGTGCAGTTGAGCCGTATACAGGCTACAGCAGTGGAATGCCTAGTTGTACCTTAACGTGGACGCTGATACAGGGCAGCCACAGCCGCTGGTACTCGGGCGCTGTGTGCTGTTGCTGCTCCGGGGGCCTGGCTCAATAGAGCGCCCTTCCTGGGCTTCTGATGCCGAGCTAGGGTGCCGGCGGGTAATTGTGGTAATTGGAACAGGCGGGTAATAATCCGAATATATGAGCTCTGATCCCCGAATTCTCGTCTAACCTGGTAAGAGTTGGCGACGTATGATCTTGACTGCTGTTACGCATTTAACCACCGATGGTCCTGCCGTGCGACACAGTGTGTGGTAAAGTCACTAACGCCGCGTGGGGTGCAGGTGTCCGGCGAACATCCCTGCTCTGCTGGAGCTGGTGCGTGGCGGTGGCAGTAACGGCACCGGCGGTGGTCAGCAGCAGCAGCAACAACAGCAGCAACAGCAGCAGCAACAACAACAACAGCAGCAGCAGCAGCAGCAACAGCAGCCGCTGCCTATCGTCGCAGATCGCACCACCGGCGGCCCGACCGCGCACATCCACAAGGGCATTCTGCAGGTGGGTCTGCCGCCGGCCTTTGTGTGGCGCCGCCGCGGAAGTGGCCAGAGCTGTTCTGAGCATCTGGGTCTGAAATAGGGAGTCTCACCTAGTTGAGGCAACAAAAACCCAGGGAATGGGGGGGCGGTTTCTTGTGTACTGTGAACATCATAGGCGTATCCGGGTGGCGGTGGTGGGGAGGAGTGGGACTCTTGCCTTGCCCCCTCGATCGACCCATGGCGCCCCCATGAAATAGCCACGGCGTCTCTGCTAATATGTCACTGCCCCAGGATGTGAGTATCGGCGCCCCCACCATAGAATTTGGCGCAAACCTGATAGGTTTTTCCGTCTAGAAGTGGCACCCCTCCCCGCTGTTCCGGATGGCGCCCCTCCCCTGGTCGGGAATCCTGGGTCCGCCGATGGGAAACATTAACAAACCTCATTTGTGTCAGAAGTCGACGAGTTCCAGGAAATGTGCGTTACATAATCTTCCTTGTTGAGGTTCACCGTTCTAGTCCAAAGCTATCGTGTTTTATTTTGCGCGAAATACATACATTTCGAAGATATTTCAGGTATCGCACGATAACTCGTCGTTGTCGGGACTGCATTTCTACGTGAGACCCCTGTCTGAATAGCCGCCACATTTTCGCTCCAGCCTGCAGACAGTTGTGACATGGTCGTCCTCTGACCCGGTGTCCGTTCCACTTGCAGGCACGCGAGTTCGATGACCCGGTGGGCATGCAAGAGAAGACCGAGTACCTTCTCAGGGAGTGGGTACAGCTGTACCACTCGCCCGGCTCCGGCCGAGACTCCACCAAGGCCTTCACCAACATCGTACACCAGGTCATCTGCGCTGCTGCCGGTCGTGTGGGCCGACAGGAGTTCTGACGTTTTATCGATTTGATTTCACCCTATCGTGTGCTTCTCTGTGTTCTAATTGTAACCTAGCTTGACATGAGACTCCTTTATAAGCACCTGGGTTCCCTGGCTATAGCCATCTGTGAGGCGTGGTTAAAAACCGAACATTTGTCCGTCATGGCACACACAGTAATGTTTGTGTCATGGTATTCTCTGCCACCCACAGATGAACATGCAAGGCATCCTGAAGACGGACGATCTCATCACGCGCTTCTTCCGACTGAGCACGCAGATGTGCGTGGACCTGTGCTACTGCGCGCTCACCGACTCGGCCGCCATGACACCCGCCATGATCCGCGCCAAGTGTTTCCGTACCCTGGATGCGTTTGTCAGGCTGATCGCCTTGCTGGTGAAGCATAGCGGAGAGTCGCCGCACGCTGTATCCAAGATCAACCTGCTCAACAAGGTGGGTGCCTGGAGGCTGACTGCACGAGGGCAATTGGGACAGATCGGGCCGGTGGATGGGACGACACTTGGTTACTCTGTGTGCGGCGTAGAGAGTCGTGTGGTTCGTCGTTCGTTTTGTGCTCCACCAGGGTGTCGAAGTTCGGCGTGGGTGGCGCGGTCACTGGATCTGTGCTCAAGTTTTTACTCAGTGTCGTCCTGATATTAGTGGCTTTGATCCACGCCAAGGCTGGTTGGGTACCCGCCCAGACAGAGCTGGTTTTTTGCGTTGATGTCTCCTCTAGTATGGTCACAACCAGTGGCGGATAAATTTAGGGGGCTCAAGCCCCCCCAAATGTCAATGCCTACAGTTGCATAGGCGGAGGCTGATCCAAGGCAGTGGTGGGAAAGGCTCAAGTCCCCCTGCCGCCTCCCCGAAATGAAGTCCTCTGGTCACAAGGGTAAATGACTAGCGAGGCCTGCCCCTTCTGTCTGTGCGCCTAGAAGCTGTGGATCGTTATATCACCCGTGTGTGCTCCGTTCGTGTTTGTGCGAGCTGTGGTACCCTTTTCCATCGTATGCCTCAAGTTAAATACGAATCGTTATACGGCGTCAAAGGGGTCAAGAAATGGCATTTTCGTACCCTACCTACCCTCTCAGAATTGGAGGGAGTTTCGTGCACATGTAGAACCGTATAAATGAATATGACGTATACAGTTTGAGTTCAGAATAGCGCTGGAGGTCAGCACGAGGGGCCATCAAATATCACAGCTTCTTACCCATTTATCTTCAATCACACTGATTAGTGTTGGTTCTACTGAGGATTTGATGACAGCATTTGATGTGACCTGTATTTGACATTTGACTTAAAGAAGTCAAATGTTGAGGAAAGCAGGGACAACCTGATATCTAATAACCAAGAGGCTAAAAAAACGACCGGTTGGACTATTACGGTATTATAGTGATCTAGTCTTAGATCTAGACGATAGCGAATTTTCATTGACCCAGGTGACCTTCAGGGTCATACGAGGCCATTCATGTAAAATATGGGGCATACTTTAGGTTTAGTAATGAATGCCGCTGCTTGCGAATAAGTCCCGAATACGCTGAATCGGACAAAGATCAGAAAGACAATGTTCCATGAAGCGTTATTCGGAAATTTTAGATTCCAGCTTATTCAACATCGTTGACCCATGGCGTCACATGATAAGGTATAATAAATGATACCAATATGATACGTAAATGCGTCACATAAATAATATTTTCGCTTTAGTTGACACAATAAGCGACATTACAGCACACATTGCGCTGGAAGGGCTGGATCTCCATGACATTGGCCTTTGACCTTGGTCTTAACCTTGGGTAACTTTAACTATAACGTCATACCGTGATATACGAGAAATTGGGTGACGTCATTTAACCCCGTATTCAGGTGATTTGTGTCGCCCCATCCTCAGGCACTAGGTAAGGAATGGCGTGTGCTCCACCCCCTCCCCTTCCCGTCCTCAGGTGATGTATGTCGCCCCTTCCTCGGGTGCTGGAGTTTGGAGTAACTACCCCTCCCCCATCCACAGGTGATGTATCCCGCCCCCTTCGTCAGATGTTTGGGTTTGGAGTGACTACCCGCCCCCGCTCCATCCTCAGGTGATGTATGCCGCCCCCTTCCTCGGGTGCTGGGGTTTGGAGTGACTACCAGCCCCGCCCTCCCCCCCACTTCCGTCCTCAGGTGATGTATGCCGCCCCCTTCCTCGGGTGCTCTGAAGTTTGGAAATGACTCCCCCCCCATCCACAGGTGATGTATCCCGCCCCCTTCGTCAGATGTTTGGGTTTGGAGTGACGTGTGCCTCCTCCTCGTCCACAGGTGATGTATCCCGCCCCCTTCCTGCTGATACTGGGATACTGAGTGACGTGTGCCTCCCCCTCGTCCGCAGGTGCTGGGCATTGTGACCGGGGTGCTTCTGCAAGATCATGAGGTGAGGAAGACGGAGTTTCAGCAGCTGCCCTACCACCGGATCTTCATCATGCTGCTGCTAGAGCTGTACGCTCCCGAGACTGTGCTGGAGGCCATCAACTTCCAGGTCAGCCGCTCAGCGGGCTCCCTGCCCGCTGTTGGCAGACGGTAGCAGCGAAGGCGAACAGGGTGGTACCGGTCGATAGGGGGTACGAGTTAATGGGAGGATGACTCACAATCTTCATCTGGTAATACATCAATCTTAGTTGAATAAGACAAGATACGATAGCTTTGCTCGCAACATGAGTCGAGGTAATGAGATGCCAAAATGGGATTGGTTTATGGGCTACGAGGGAACATTGGATTGGTGAACTTATGCCCACGACCTTCTATAGTGAGCCCTGATTGGTGCCCGTTTGCTGTCACTGTTGTGATGGGTGTACAGGTGTTGACGGCGTTCTGTGGCCTGATTGGTGGACAGGCGTTGACAGCGTTCTGCAACGTGTCCTGACTGGTGGACAGGTGTTGGCGGCGTTCTGTAACGTGCCTTGATTGGAGGGCAGGTATTGACGGCGTTCTGTAACGTGTCCTGACTGGTGGACAGGTGTTAGTGGCGTTCTGTAACGTGCCTTGATTGGTGAGCAGGTGTTGACGGCGTTCTGTAACGTGTCCTGATCGGTGGGCAGGTGTTGACGGCGTTCTGTAACGTGCCTTGATTGGTGAGCAGGTGTTGACGGCGTTCTGTAACGTGTTCTGACTGGTGGTCAGGTGTTGACGGCGTTCTGTAACGTCCTGCACATCCTGCGCCCCGAGAAGGCGGCCGGCTTCGCTTACGCTTGGCTGGACATCGTCTCACACCGGATGTTCGTCGGGAGGATGCTGGCAGTCACACCGCAGCACAAGGCAAGGACAGAGAGAGTGAGAGAGAGAGAGAGAGAGAGAGAGAGAGAGAGAGAGAGAGAAAGAAAGAAAGAGAGAGAGAGAGACAGAGACAGAGACAGAGCTGATGACGGCTGCTCCCTCCTGCTGTACAGGGCTGGGGACCGTACGCTCAGCTGCTGATCGACCTGTTCAACTTCCTGTCGCCGTTCCTGCGCAACGCTGAGCTGTCCAAGCCCATCACCATCCTCTACAGGGGCTGTCTGCGCGTGCTGCTGCTGTTGCTGCACGACTTCCCAGAGTTCCTCTGCGACTACCACTACAACTTCTGCGACGTCATACCACCCAACTGTATACAGGTTGGTGATGTCATATCTCCGAACTGTATACATCGGCCTGCAGCGTCCGTTTTTATCGCTCTGGCGTATGACGAACTGTTGGTTATGCTTGGGGTGAGGACAGTTCGATTAGCTAGCGAGTGGGGGGGATGATCCCGCGGGGAATGGTCTATGTCGCCGTCAAATTGACCAAAAACTAACCAATACCTTCAAATATTGCCATGTCTCTTCTGCGCATGCGCAGGGCGCTCAAAGGAAAATCTGAATCCTGTTATGTAGATGTGAAGGTGAAAGGTTCACCCATCAGCTACTTAAAGGCAGTGTCCCACTTTAACCCTTGCCCCGGTACGCGGATACGAGCCACCTTCGCCCTGGTGGGGGCTAAAAAAGACCCCCAACGATCTAAAAAACTAAGAGAGTTAGAAAAAAGCGCAAAACGGCAATCGAAAGCTCTTCAAAAATGATATGGAAAATACTTCGGTCATTTTTCTTGTCAGGTCAATATCAAGGTCACCAGAGGTCAAAATAGGTCAAAATCGCTAATATGAGGTGTACTAAGAAAACCACATATATCTCAGAAACTATGAAAGCTAGAAACATTTTTCTAACACCATTCGAAAGCTCTTGAGTTTGTCTTTCATTACAGCGGCATTCATTTTCGTGTCAGGTCAAAGCCTAGGGAGCTACAGGTCACTGAATATTGGGCATATTCTTGGGAATGTACATAGCCACCCATGCATAAGGGCGTTTCCTTTTTCGCTAATAACTTCCAAACCAAACAAGATACAGCCATAGTTAATACACCATTGCAATCCTCTCGTCAATACGAATCGAATGATATATAATATTGCTATCCCAGGTCAAATTTAAGAATTTGACCTGACCCAGGTCAACGGTCTGACCCAACTTGACCTGGTATAGTCATGATGTATATAATTTGACTTGCAGTTACCATACAAACACTTTGGTGACAAAATACAATTTCTATCTTTGTTTATTCAAAATTTATAGAGTAAAACACCAAAAATGCTTATTTGACCTAAGGTGACTTTTTAAAGGTCACAAGTCAAAATGTTTGGCATCAACTTCAGAAATGGGCTAAGAGCAAGTCGTAACCGATGTTTGAAGTTGATTCCATCCATACTTACTGAGAAAAGCTCACTTCGTGATTTTCCCCATGTATTGACAATGGGGAGGTCATGCTCTGCACATGACCTTAGGTCACCACTTACTGAGAAAAGCTCACTTCGTGATTTTCCCCATGTATTGACAATGGGGAGGTCATGCTCTGCACATGACCTTAGGTCACCAATATAAAAAATCCCGGAATAAATGTTGTAGCTCCTGGTGGGCCCAATATGTGGTAAGAGTTTGAACTTGATCGATTGACCCTTCTTTTAGTTATGCGGTACTAAGCATTTTTGAGGTGAGGTCACTTCACCTGGGCTGGTGACCTGACCTGATATGACCTTGAGCTAAAATTTTCAGGAAAGATGTAAAAATGATGAACAGCTAGACCAAGTTTGGCGGCGCTGCGCGCCGCCGTTTTTTGGTCACTTCGGAAAAACCCGAGGGGGTCTAAAAAGACCCCCTCACCCGGCGAAGTTTAATAATGTGTTTTGAACTGAGATAGCAGTTTTGTAGAGCGTGTTGGGTAATCACTATCTGCATGTTTAATTTCACCCAAAGCCATCGGTATAAAATTTCCGCCAGCTTTACAGCTCAAAGTAAAGTGGCCTATTAGTCTATTTCAAACCCTGAAGGAAAATCTTCCATATGGCTGCAGTAATCTGATTGGTCGTAAGCCCTTCGTCTCGCTCATTCGCTGAAATACCATGCTAGCGAGTCAACCAGCATGCAATTGCCTGGACCGGGAACTTAGGCAAAAAGTTGTCCAGTTCAGAACATTATTGAGCCAAAATTAGTCCAATAACCGCAATACACATCATATCCTCCCTCCCCCGTACTTGCCCAAACAAGTTACAAATGTGTTTGTCAAAATCCAACTCTGAAATGGTTTCCCTACATCAGACATATGCATAATCTTTCCACCACTGCATAAACTTGGCCGCCGTAGTGACATCTGGCGTTCAGTTCTTGCACCATTGCTTCTTCTTGCACTGCTTACTATTTTCGCCGTGCGTAAATGCTGTGAATGGAGCTTTATATCGAATCTATGATCAACGTTTGGAATTTCATTATTTATCAACAGTGTTATTTTGATGACGTCACATATTGTCAGGGAAGAGGATATATTTCTGTTTTTAGCGTATGAAAGTGGGGAAACATGCAGTTTCCTGGTTTTAGACCTCTCTTGTTCTTAAAATTACTTTTTAGGATTTTCAGGATTTTGGTCCACTCTCTTTAATAGCTGACAACTCGTGCGTTAGGATACGTTCTACTGTATACAATTCAGTTACGTCGCTTAAGTCCTACTGCATTCAGGTGTGTGAGGTCGCTATTAACATTTTTTAATTATTTTACGATTATCAGTGATGGTAACCGTCCTTTTGATAGACAAAATGAATATATTTGTATTTTGAGTATGTCACATAGACGTTTTTCTTTGGTACTCCAAGAGCACAAGGACAAATTTCCTGGTCCAAAGTAGTTACTGCAAGCCTCCACATTACAAGGTAGACAGCTGTAACCACCGGTTTGAAACCTCTTATTGCTGTACAACATGGATGTAGGTGGCTATATAGAGGCAGTTGAGACCTGCCTCCATGCCGGCGTGTTATTTCAAATCCGTGAAAAAGAAATATGGGTGCCGTTTCTAATTTGAGGTTCGTGCGACTCGTCGTGTCCCGAAACACTGGCGCCCCGCCCCGCTCTCTTCTGTCCAGGGGCTGCTCACACCCCCTGAAGCGTGCCACGGAAAGCGGACGTTACAGGTCCAGTCTGCTGATGTAGTTAGCTCAGATGTTGTCCGCATGTTCTTCACTGTACTCCGACGTATTTTAACAAGTGTATTGGATTGTTGCATGCTTCACAACGACATACACTTTAGCCACATTGTATGAATAAGGTGAGAAATTGCCTTCCCGTGTCATACCAGTTCTCATGCGACTCTCAGTGTGGCGGCTTCTACCTTCATTATTGCTCGTTGCATTGATGGTCAGTCAATGACTTTCGCATGACACGAATTTCTTCATTACACCTACAAAGATTATCTAGCGTATTACTAACGTCACCGCTTGTTCTGAGATTACGCACAACTCTAACACGTTTTCCGTGACCTTTGTGACCTGTGGTTAGGGTTTGTGTCACCGAACACCTGCTTCTGGGGTGTCTAAGCTTATGTTGTGAGAAACTTGCACATAAAACATACATATAAAATCCCGGGCTTTGAAACGCCTGCATTGAATGTTTACGGGGTGTGCCGCCACTTAGTGTGCTCTATCTCATGCTTATTGTATTCATCACTCGACAACTACGTGTCTAATGGCATAGGATGTAACTCGCTTCAATCGTAAACCTTGGATGAGAAAAATTAGTTGTGGGGCTGTTGGAGCCTTTGGCAATTTATCTCGCCCCTCAAGAGGAAACTAGAGTAAACAAGAGGAATTCATACGTGAACTATTTGTAAGAAGATTAAGAAAAGTTGTAGGGACAACATTCGCATGGACGAGCTGTAAGGATCCTAAGGGGCTGTTGGAGCCTTTGGCAATTTATCTCGCCCCTCAAGAGGAAACTAGAGTAAACAAGAGGATTTCATACGTGAACTATTTGTAAGAAGATTAAGAAAAGTTGTAGGGACAACATTCGCATGGACGAGCTGTAAGGATCATTCAACCCTACCGAGTAATGCTTTAGCCTGGGTAATTGCCCCGGGTAATTATCCGTTGCCAAAACTAGTGAAACCGTGGAGTAACGTGGTACCAGCGATGCTGTAAATGCTGCTATCTAGCTGCGGGCTGCGAGGGTCCAGTGTCCTGCGACAAAACTGACGAACATCTCCAGCAGGAGCACAGCCACGGCAGCCGCTGCTCCGAGCAGCAGGATGAGGAAGCACACACCCAGCTCTGCGTGGCTCATGCTGTAGTAGCTCATGTTGATCACGTCGGACTGTGGACACTTGATGAAGGCCGCCTTCAGCTCCGGCTTGTACTGTCGCAACATCTTTTGCAGGACCCCGGACTGGTGCATCCGCATTAGCTGGTAGTTGAAGAGCTTGCGGTAGGGAAAGTTGGGTCTAAAGAAGAAGCTGAAGCTGAGTGTGGACGTTTTCTCGGCCCACATGCAGCTGTCGCATGTCTTCCTCCTTGGAGAGCAGTTGAGTCCTATCCTCATCAGCTCGGGAAACATGGCCACGGCCAGCTTGTGAGGAATGGAGCCGTTGAAGTGGCTGATTGGTATGATTCTGTGACTGGGTACACTGCTGGAGGGGAGAAGATCGTCCAGGGAGGTGGTCAGGGAGGAGGAGAACTCCCAGCCCTTGCTGATGGCCTCCTCTATGGTTTTGAACTCGTAAGACGGGCGACGCACGGCCAGGGCGGCCAGCAGCTTGGTGCTGTAGCTGGAGAATATGAAGAACGAGGCGAAGAAGCAGCCGGTGAGGAGCAGACGCGAGGAGGCTAGTGAGAAGCGGGTGTTCGGTCCCTGCTGCCCAATCAGGCCACAAACTGTCAGCAACCAATAGGAGACGTCTTCTTCAGGCAGTGCACAAGCTTGGTCTTCTCTTTCATCACTGGTTTGCCTCTTAACGCGTTTCATTGAGTCATATGAAGCACTGTCCTCGGATGGAGCCCGGAACGGCGGGTGTTGTGAAATACTGACTTCTTGTTTTGCGAAATAACGCAGTGCTGCAGTTGCAACGAGAACATAGACAACGACGGCAGCCCAGGCGCCGCTGTGGAACGGTGTGAGGAAGGTGTCTGCCTGAGGATTTCCGGCCGGGCGTCGCATGCAGTAGCCGAGGGGGGCGCTGTACAGCGGCACCGAGGTGTCCACCTCCCTGTGGCGGGCTGGTGTGTTGATGATGGTGGTCCCGCTGACGTCGGCCTTCAGGTCCTTTAGGCGGCCTATCATCCTGTTGAAGACGCTGTCGTTGCCGGTGCCCAGCGGCTGCAGCTGCATGTCGAAGCCCAGGTAGCGCTGAATGGTGAGCAGCACCTCCCCTGTCAGCCCTCCGACGATCCTGTCGCCGTGGGCGATGGCGGCGTCCATGGTCTCTACCAGTGAGTCAATGTCTACCTTCAGCGTAATTCCACGCATGATTCCTTCAAGGGTAGTCCTCCGTGCAATCGGTAGACCAACCAGTCTGCCCTGGACACATCGTGCAATAGGTTCTTCCTGTTCTTTTTGTTCCAAAAATAACCAGCGAAAAATTCGACGGCGTGCTCGGACACGATGGCAGTGGCCACCTCCGGTGAGAAATGTTTTAAGAAGTAGCCCTCTCGCTGGCCAGGGATCTCCTGTGAAACCAGCAGCCAGTGCCGACCCACCGTCAGCGTCGCGTGGTTGTAAGTGGACTCAGTTGTGTTAGGTGAGAGCACCCATAGGATGTCCCGTACCGCCTCGTTACTCTTGGAGAAGAATAGAGTTTGGTATTCCTCCCCTCTCGGGTATTTTTGTTTCGGTGGCATGTTTAGAATGTAAGAGTAAATACTCTGGGATGATAGGGCTCTCAGCGTTGAATGCCGAATTCGTAAGTCTGGGAACCGTCCATCTGACAAGTTGTCGTACCAAACCGACACCTTAAATCGGCCTGTCATACGTATAAACCCGACTACGCAGTTCAGCTGTTGCTGGCTCATCTCCAACCCACCAATGCTCAAATGAACTACCAAGGCCGCAATGACACATGCTTGGAAAGCGAACACCCCCATACCTTCTTCCACGAGCACACAGACATCTTTGAGCTGGCCCCTGCCAGTGTCGGCCGTAGCCATGGCCATTACGCCATTAGTAGCTGTGAAAGGGCTGTATTTGGTAGCATTTAGAACCCGTTTGGAAGTGCTGGCTTTTGAAAAGCAGAAGACGCGCGGCACACATTATCCAGGACTTTTGTGCTTTGTTGGCCGCTGTTAAGGGCCCGCGGCACCAGTGTAATGTTGTGGTCGAAAATCGTTACCGTCTTCGTGCGGGGTCACCCGTGAAGGTGGTCTCAAGGGTCATCGCTTCCGCTCTGAATGGATCGTGAAAGGTGGGCGAGACGAACAAGGCTCAAAACCAGAAACTGTCCTTGAAAGGTGCATTCAGCTTTTGCTGCGTGTGTGGGATGGCTCACTGAGTCGTGCAAGCGTCCTTTGTGGAAAGCTTGGACGCGGTTTGCTGGGTGTCTGCAGCAATATTATACCTACTGTGTGAAATTGCGTGACCGATGCAGGGCTGTGAAAATTACGAGGCATCCGCAATGTAGTGTGTGGGCTTCTAAAACTAGGAATAACCTGGAATAATATATCACTTGTTTCAAGGTGCACTTTCCCAACCTTTTTTCAAAGACATTTTTCAAAGTTATTGCAGGTTCGACTTTTGGGATCGAAGCATCACTAAACTCATCAAGGGACTTAGCACGGAAATTCTTACCCCACCATCCCAACGAGCGATTCCTGCAATTATGGGTAATTTAGACGCCAATGTTTAACACCCGCACTGGAGGGGGTCTGGCACTAACGCGCACTGGAGGTGGGACTGGTAGGCCCCCCAAAATCTCGGAAACTGAAATGCGTAGAAGAACGCTGTTTGGAAGGTGAGTGGGGACTATGATGAACTAAATCATGACCAATTTTTATTGACCTGGGTCAATATCTTCAAGGTCAAACGAGGTCATAAAGGTCAGATCTTGGCCATGCTGGAGACCGAGTGGAAAATACCGTGATTATGCGGGGAAAGGGCGGGAATAATCTAAAGGCGGACCAGGATCATAGAGGGAAGACCGTCAAAACCTTCCCTTCAGTTTTGGGGTCAAGGTCATTCAAGGTCATTGGCCTATAAGGTCACAATATGATATACTACTTATAATGTACAATATGACTAGCACTATAGCAACTGTTTGGCGGGAAATGAGGATTGACATTTCCCAATGACCTTTGACTTTGAGCTTTGACCTTGACCTGTGTATTGAGGTACCTTAACTATGATATCATAGCATAATATACGTCAGACCGGGTAACACCATTTGACCAGAAGCACCTGAAAGTGCTGATACGACCTTTGACCTGTGACCTTTGACCTTTGATCTTTGACCTTGACCTTTATGTGAGGTGACTCTGACATATCGCCCCGGTTATATGGCGGTATGACGTCACCACTCGGTCTCCAATGCAGGTGAACTGGTCCGACCGCGCGATTACGGCGATCCCAAAATGCAGATCTGACTTCGAAAGCCTATAAGTCAAAAAATTGTCGACCGATTTTCAAAATTATTTCGTTAATGCTATTGAAACCTGTTAAATGTGGCCAAGTATCGGGTTTTCGACTACGAGCGGTTCTCCGCCCACCTTGGAAAAACAGGCGGGGGGCCTCCGAGGCCTCCTTCAGTGCGCGTGTTAAAGGGAGATACGCGAAAAAATTATTGTAGTTTCCTGCTATTTGAAAATGTTGATTACGAAACTGTTGAGTATTATTGTATCTTCGGAAAAATTTTTGGAGGCCTCAATACATTATTGAAATATGTTAACGGTACCGGTAAAAGGCTGGAACCTGCTCTTTATCTCAATGTTTTCAAAAGCCATTTAAAGTAATTGTTTTTATAATAAAAATATATGTTTTCCTTTATTTGTATTTGAATTGATTTTACATAGCCTATAAAAACTGCAAAATGAATCAGTTTGCCCTAAAAATGGAGTATAAAAGAATTACTCACGTCTTCAATAGTTTTCTACAAAATTCCCAGGATGACGAAACTTTTGCGTCAGATAGGTCACGTGACCCAGGTATGAGAATTTCTGGGCTAATTGGTCAATCGTGATTTCCTGTCTTATATTTCTGTTTCAAAAGAGGTTTGGAATGTTTTTTTCTTAAGTTATTATTTCTGTGGTAGTTTGTGGTTCTACACCACTGTGTAGGACAGATAGGACCTAGTTCTTATAGAAATTGATGGTCATAGCCGAGGCTGGGTCATTTGATTGATAGTGAGAATTATCGATAAGTGGTCTAGAAATGTTGACTTTAAACCTGGTGTTGTTGGCGTTACCGCGCACATGCCGCCGCCTGTCGGCTGGCTGTGACCTCCGTTTGACCTTCAGATGTGTAACCTGGTGTTGTCGGCGTTCCCGCGCAACATGCCGCCGCCTGTCGGCTGGCTGTGACCTCTGTTTGACCTTCAGATGCGTAACCTGGTGTTGTCGGCGTTCCCGCGCAACATGCCGCCGCCTGTCGGCTGGCTGTGACCTCCGTTTGACCTTCAGATGTGTAACCTGGTGTTGTCGGCGTTCCCGCGCAACATGCCGCCGCCTGTCGGCTGGCTGTGACCTCCGTTTGACCTTCAGATGCATAACCTGGTGTTGTCGGCGTTCCCGCGCAACATGCCGCCGCCTTTCGGCTGGCTGTGACCTCCGTTTGACTTTCAGATGCGTAACCTGGTGTTGTCGGCGTTCCCGCGCAACATGCCGCCGCCTGTCGGCTGGCTGTGACCTCCGTTTGACCTTCAGATGCGTAACCTGGTGTTGTCGGCGTTCCCGCGCAACATGCCGCCGCCTGTCGGCTGGCTGTGACCTCCGTTTGACCTTCAGATGCGTAACCTGGTGTTGTCGGCGTTCCCGCGCAACATGCCGCCTCCGGACCCGTTCACGAGCGAGCTGCAGGTGGAGCTGATCGCCGAGATCCGGGAGGCACCGATGATTCAGACCAGCTTCGCCAGCCTCATTCAGCCGCCTGCCTTCAAAAACGTCAGTGCTTATTAATGCCTGGGATAAAGGTTTATATGTCTCTTTTGTCTCTTTCTTGCTCATGTCTTGTTTTTGTCTCTTTCTTACTCATGTCTTCTTTTTCTCTTCCTTTGCTTCTGTCTCCTGTTTGTATGTAAAAAATGAAATGAAAAATAGATGATGATGATGGTATGTAGGAGGAGAGTGCATGTGCATTGTGCACATTGGAAATGTTTTTTTGTGGATGGGGCTTCGAGTGGGGAGGTTGTGAGGGAAGCAAGTCGAGAGTGGGAGGGTCGTGTCGTTTGAAATATTTCTAACGTGCGTTTTCGCTCGAGAAGTGCCAGTCAAAGGCCTTTTGAAATGTGTGCGCTCGATCTGAATGTCTGACCCGTGACGAATTCTGCGTGCTTTCTGACGTTTGAAGCTGTACGTTGTTTAACATTGGCTCCCTATAGCGTTCTGCAAGGTTATCGCAGTGCACTACTGTACCTTGCTCTGCCCTGTTGGGACATGCTTGGGCTAGGTGTGTGTGTGTGGTGGGAGCTGGACTATTGCCTGCTGCCGCGCACTCTCAGCCCGCCTAACCGCCAGGCGGAAGGCTATCCACCTGTCGTCAGGTTGAGCTGTACCCGTACCTCTGCCTACCTATGGACCTGTTCTTTTTGCAGTTGAACCTGTCCCTCGGTATTTTGTTGACAGAAGTTGGAGTCGTTCATCTGTCTTTTTGACAGGAGTTAGACCCGTTTCTCTCTCCCTCTCTCTCCCTCTCCCTCTCCTCTCCTCTCCCTCTCCCTCTCCCTCTCCCTTCTTTTTCTCTTTTTTTTCTTTCTCTTTTTTCTTTTCTTTTTTTTTTTTTTTTTTTTTTTTTTTTTTTTTTTTCTTTTTTCTCTTCTTTCTCTCTTTTTCTTTTTCTTCTTTCTCTCTCTCTCTTCTCTCTCTCTCTCTCTCTCTTCTTCTCTTTTCTCTTCTTTTTTTTTTTTTTTTTTTCTCTCTCTCTCTCTCTCTCTCTCTCTCTCTCTCTCTCTCTCTCTCTCTCTCTCTCTCTCTCTCTCTCTCTCTCTCTCTCTCTCTCTCTCTCTCTCTCTCTCTCTCTCTCTCTCTCTCTCTCTCTCTCTCTCTCTCTCTCTCTCTCTCTCTCTCTCTCTCTCTCTCTCTCTCTCTCTCTCTCTCTCTCTCTCTCTCTCTCTCTCTCTCTCTCTCTCTCTCTCTCTCTCTCTCTCTCTCTCTCTCTCTCTCTCTCTCTCTCTCTCTCTCTCTCTCTCTCTCTCTCTCTCTCTCTCTCTCTCTCTCTCTCTCTCTCTCTCTCTCTCTCTCTCTCCTTGTTGACAAGAGCCATACCCGTACCTCTCTCCACCTGTTAACTGGAGTTGGACCCGTGCTCCTGTCTCCCTGTTAACAGGAGCCGGGCCCGTGCCTCTGTCTTGTCTTTGGCAGGAGCTGGACTCGTACCTGCAGACGCGGACGCCGGTGACGTTTGTGACGGAGCTGCGCGGCACGCTGCAGAGCGGTGCCCAGCCGGGCAGCCGCTACCAGGTGCCGCTGATGAACGCCCTGGTGCTGTACGTCGGCACGCAGGCCATCGCCGCCATCCAGGCGCAGGGTCTTCAGCCCACCAGGCAGACCATCGCCCACAGCAGCCACATGGACATCTTCCAGAGTCTGGCCGTCGATCTGGATTCCGAGGGTGAGGCACCAGAATGCGGATGGTGGGAACGTCGGCTTCAGTCGGCGCTGTGCCTCTGCTGACATGGGTCTTCTATGGTGGAGTGGCTGGGGTCGGTACCTCCCTTTGAAAACCTTTGGGGTGGGGTGCTTTCAAACGTTAAGTTGTTTTGTCAAGAATCTCGTGTCTCATATTTGCATCGATTGGGAACTTTGCTTTGTGCAACACCGCCTCTACACTGGGTGCGTTATCAATCAAGACATTTAGCTGCAGAGTCGTGTTCTCAGCACCACTGCTGACGTGACGGCTCGCGAAATGACATCGGCCAAGTGCATTGACTGCGGTGGTCGTGCCGCCCGGCAGGTCGCTACCTGTTCCTCAACGCCATCGCCAATCAGCTCCGCTACCCTAACAGCCACACCAACTACTTCTTCAACCTGCTGCTCTACCTGTTCGCCGAGGCCAACACGCCGGCCATTCAGGAGCAGATCACTCGGTAGGTCATAGACTCGGACTTGGCGGCAGCTGTAGGCGCCAGCGACGGCTGCCGAGACTGCAGCTGCCCGGCAGGGATCGTAGCCGTGCAGTGGAGCACTTTCTTTACGTAGCTTGTCAGCGTTCTAGTTCCAAGAGTATCGGTTGATCAAGTTAGGCCCTCAAGTGCGAGCTGGTTTTCGTAGTTTTCTGAGGTATCCCTCGGTGTTAGATAAAGATCCAGTCTTAAAATTGCATTATTATTCAAATATATTGTTCTGAATTGTCTTTGACAAGTGTCTTGCGCACTCAATGTGTATGTAAGTTGTAGCGGGCGAAGTGAGACGTGCAACTGTTGGCGCCACCAGAGTTCTGCTGGAGCGTCTGATCGTCAACCGGCCGCACCCATGGGGCCTCCTCATCACATTCATCGAGCTCATCAAGAACCCCAGCTTCGACTTCTGGGGCCACGAGTTCGTGCATTGTGCGCCGGAGATTGAGAAGCTGTTCGACAGGGTGGCGCGCTCGTGCGCGGCGCAGGGACAGAAGGTGGCGGCTCTGCGTCCTGCCAGCGCCCAGCCGCAGGCTGTGGCCGGCTCTCAGTAGAGCTCGCTGCTGCTCACGGCGGGGACCACTACCGCTCTGCCACAGTAGAGGTCGCTGCTGCTCACGGCGGGGACCACTACCGCTCTGCCACAGTAGAGGTCGCCGCTGCTCATATCTGAGACCCTCTGTCACAACAGAAGCCCGCTCCTCTCACAACAGAGGCCGCTCGGCTCACACTAGGACAGCCGGCCACTAAGCCCAGTGCACGAGTGCGGCCGGTGATGCGACAAATGATATTGATGGATGGACAAGCATTTAGAGGCTGGAGATCTCGCAGTTGTGTTGTGTGGCTTGCTCATCGATGGTACTATGATATTGTGCGACAGTGTCTGATGGACCCGGTCGACTTGGGAGTGCGACGGTGGGGGACACGAGCGAACGGTCTTTCTAGAGGGGACGCCGCCGGGGGAGGGGCGTGCGTCCCGCCGTGGCTGTAACGAGGGTGGGAAGGTGGCCAGTGCCAGCTCTGAGGACACTGGCATGCCGGATCAGGGAAAAGTGCTCTCTTATGCACTTCGTAAGCGAACAAAACTGAAATATATCCTAGTGTGCCGATGTTAGGAGGACAGTTGTGGGTGAATCGTGGGAGTTTGTTCATAGTTACGCCGTGTTCACATGCACCGTGATCCAGGCACAGGGATACAAGTATCGGGAAAAGTGGAGTGAACGCTGATGATTTAATCGACGGACGGTTGGAGGGTGGTCTTTAATCCAGTCGCTGCCACGAGTTTTTCATTAATCAGGAGCGCTGTTCCAAGCGTACGATGCGTGTGTTGTATCCAAGTGCAATGGTGGCGAGTGGTCTTTGTCGAGGCTGTAACGGATGTGTGCCGGGCACCTCGGTGTCACCATGCGGGTCTCTGACGGGGCTGACCGCGCCGGGCTGGTCTTTCCCGGCCGGTGCGTTTGCTAACGTGTGTAATCGGCTTATGTATAGGGCAAACCGTTATCACCGTGTCATGTCTTGTATTTTCATAGCAATGCCAGCCAGAAGGTAGTTTTGTTTTTCTTCCTTCAAGTATTAATGCGCGGAGGTGGTTTGTTTTATGTATTTTTGGACAAGTGTACGCGACACTGTATATACTATGTATTGGGATTCCAGACTGTACCATTTGTTTGTTCATAAACGCCGATATTGCTCTCCTTGAATTGTTTTGTGTGTTTCCTTAAATAAACTCAGCAAGACGTTTGGCATGGTGAGTGGTCTGAGCTGCGTGCATGTTCGATGATTCAGATGAAAAGAGATGTATATAAGATAATGGAAATGAGACCTTGGGGAAATGAGACCCTGGGGAACGGGAACAATGAGAACTTTCCAGTACTGTATTCGGTACTTACGCGGTTTCGCGCGGAAGAAGGCGGTTTGGGGACCCGGGTGGCGCAGCCGGCGTGCCCACGCGTTTGGCTCAATCGCGTGGCTCCTGTGCAGTAAAGGGTAGCGGGATCGAGCCCACCCGGAGGCAGAATTTGGCACCTTACCCTAGCCTAGTTCGATCACCTCCCCCTTCGGCGCCGTATAGCTTTGACCTTGGGACCTCGTAACACCCAAGACAACTACGAATCTGGCATTGCTACCCTTTTACGCCAGATTCATTCGCATATTTATTGTAGTTCAGTATACAGTACAACTAGCCACACTGGACTCACATAAACACATAGAAAACTTTGTGACACCAGACAAAAGTGGGCCGGGCAATGGGAACGGGCTATCCCCTCTCGCATCTCTTCACTGTCCTTTCTACCACTAGGGCGCGCCCGCTTGTGCGCTGTTTCGCCGGCGCCGTCCTCCGTTCCAGAGTAAGTAGCACTGCCGGCGAGAAGCGACCCAAAAGGGAACACGTCCCACCAGACTCCGTGCACAGGGTGTTGGTTGACCCTCGCCGTCCAGTCGGGGACGTCAGGATGACGTCACTGTTTCTACCATGGTTACCGGCCGGCGGTGACCTTGTGCGGGGGCTGGCGTGCATAACGGCAGGGTTGGCCTGAGGGGTGTGACTGTGGCCGGCGGCGGTCTGCTCTGTCCGGTCTGTTGCTGTTGGCGGTTTGTGCAGTCCATCAGTTGCCCCACAGGCTCTTGTCATTGTTGGTCCATGTCCTGCGCGGATGGTGGAAGATTAGTAGGGGCAATGTCGTGTACTAATAAAAGGTACGTTGTAAGTTGTTCTGTTGGCTTTACTGCTATCTTTGGGTGGCTTTGTCGATTACTGGGCTATTTATTCAGAGGCTGATCAATGGTTTAGGATGGGGAAACGGGGCCCCGAAATCGTGAAAACATAGTGTTTGAAGAAAGTCGGCACAAATCGGGGTTTGGGGGCTACAAATGCCTTTGTTGCCCCCCCCCCCTCCCCCCAGAACCGGCCCTGGTTTCATTGCGAAGAAATTAAAATCGCCCAGCTCCTATGGCTATAAGGAACAACGTTTTAACTGCCCTTTCTTTAATAGAGGCTACGGTGGAAGGCGATTGGTCACAGGGGTCGTGGTGGAAAATATTTTTTTCTTTCTTCAATCTCGATGCCCTATGCAAAAATGTATAATTTTCTGTTGCAGCACGCCCTAGTTACGAGGCATGATAGTGCAAAGTTTGTTTAATGGCCTTCTCACGCTGTGACAAAGAAGGCTAATACGTTGTAATCGATATTTCGTGATCATCTCGTTAGACCGAACGAAAATACTTCGGTCGACTCGTTATGAAAAATTCGATTCCTTGCTAACTTATTCGATCCGACGGCGGATCGATCTTAAAGTATTAAAGGTGTCTATCATTGTGTGAGAAGGTCATACTTTTAACTTACCAGCTGTATTGAAGGGAGAGTTGAGAAGTGCAAAACAGCAAATCGAACCACGCCTGATCGAAGCATTCCCCAGCTGCCTCAGCTTTTACCCGGCCCAGGGAAGCTTCCAAACTCAATCACTCGGCTTGACAGACGACTCAGTCCCTCCCAGAGCAGGAGAGGTCTCGGCTCTGGCCCAGAGCGGAGAGGTCTCGGTCTCACCCGGTCTAGAAGAGTCCTCAGTCTTACCCGGCCTGGGAGAGGCTTGAACTTCACCCGGCCTGAGCAAAACCGGCGTCAATCGACCTAGAAAAGTATCCAGCCTCTCTTACCTTGCTCGAGAGACGTCTCCAGTCCCCAGCCTCCACTCACTCGGCCTGGGAGAGGCCTCCGTCTCACCCAGAGTACGAGAGGTATCGGTCTCACCCGGCCCGGGAGAGGCTTTCACTAACCTAGCCCAGGAGAGGTCCAGCTCCACTCACTCGGCCTGGGAGAGGTCTCAGTCTCACCCGGCCTGTGAGAGGTCGAACGTCTTGCCCTGGTTCTGTTCGCTGCCGTACTGTTTGACCTGGGGCAGCTCGAGGCCCTGGCCGTGGCACAGCGCCAGCGTCACGATGTGACTGCGGCCCTTCAGCGCGAATATGACGGCCCTGCCGTCGCCGGAGAGGTCGCACGCGGTGATGGTCTGGTCCGGCGTGAACACCCCCAGGGAGTTACCCGTCATCAGCTCCCAGACGCGTACAGACCTGGTGCAGCGCCTCGGTAAGCACAGGGGAGCCGGCCCAACCCGGTCCATCCTCCTGTTAATTGGCCAATATTTCAAAACATCTCGCTAAAGTTTCTCCATACCATGGTATCGGTTTTGCAGAATGTTTTAGCTTCTACAAAGGCCAGGCTTGGATTCCATCGTTAGGGATATTTTTTTTATTCTGCGATTCAAACTTGTCTGCCCAGAGTTGTGAAAATTATCAACGCCTGATATCTATTCCCATTGTGTGAATAAGCAGAGACATCAATTTCTTGAGGCGGCATGTTCGTCATTACCTGTCACGCCCCTCCGAGTCGAAGGTGAGAAATTTGTGACCCCGGTTGTCGAATCGAATGGCGTCGGGCGGCGCAGTGTGACCCTTCAGGTTCCATCGTGTGTTCCCTACCAAACAGAGTATGTCATGACAGCGTAACAACTTCCCGTGGCTATGACACCAATACTGAGAACTAGGATAGTCATAGAGTACATGATCAGACCACGTGCACTAAGCTTGTCTCCATCAGCGCACGGAACAGTCCTCCCTGCGTCCTTAGACTGTTGAAATAAACTTACTTCCCCCTAGTGGCTACGATCTGATTGCATAACGGTTCCGTATAACATACGCGTCGAAAGGGCAGGGGCCTCCCATGGAAAATTTCCTGATCTCAGCAAATGGAAAACCGACATCTTATCCGCGCTGGAGGAAAAAGCCCAAATTGAATTTGGTCCTGACGTTGAAGTTTCGTGCAGTTGTTTTCCCCTCTTTTGCCGTATAAGACTGCAAACAGTCACATTAACGGTTCAATACGTCTTTAATTTCTCTTCGTCCCGACTCTCCTCCCAGTACCCGATATGAGGTCAATCACCACCACCATGCAGTCCTCCAGGCCGACCACAATGCAGCTGCTCTGCGACGAGATGGCCATGGAGACCACGTTCACGCCGAGCTTGCACTTCTTGAAGAGTGTGCCGCTCTGCAGGTCGTACACCACCACGAAGGTGGGGCACGAGGGCTCGTCCACCTGTAGAACCGTCCTCAGCATCAATGGGCCAAATCCTAAACTGACAGGCAAGATATCAATAGCAACCAGAGAATTACTAAAACTTTGAAAATAAATCCAATCCACTCGTTTGGTATCTCAGTGTAATTGAATCTCAAAGGCTTTTGTTCCATTCATTCATTTCTTTTTGACACCGTGCTCGTTGGTCGCTCTTTCTTCATGTCCTTCTCTTCAAATTGTTCTCCAGTTAAGAGCCTCCTGCCTCCTTAACACCTCCCGACAGCCACAGCACACTGACCCCCAGACGTACCTCCCGACAGCCACAGCACTTTGACCCTCAGACATACCTCTCGACAGCCACAGCAGACATAATGGCCCTCTGACGTGATGGCCGCCAGTCGCGTGACGAACTCGTGGTGCGGGATCCGTAGGTCGTACATGAGTTTCCGGCTCTGAAGGTCCCACACCAGCAACGGGAAAGGCTTCTGGGTCTCGTCACCGCAGACGCATATCCGCCCGTCGTCAGACACGATCAGCGAGTTCAGGAACCGGTCCTCACCCACCTAACGTGCACAACCGCACGATCAGCGAGTTCAGGAACCGGTCCTCGCCCACCTGACGTGCACAACCGCACGATCAGCGAGTTCAGGAACCGGTCCTCACCCGCCTAACGTGCACAACCGCACGATCAGCGAGTTCAGGAACCGGTCCTCATCTCATCCGCCTGAAGTTCACAACCATCGGCTAGTTTTGCGAATGACCTCTTGGGTGGATAACGTGGCGAGGTTTAGACGGAGAAAAAGACGATCGGCACCTACGCAAGAGATCCAACATGGCAAGCATGGAAATGCTCGACCAGGAGACAGGATCATGGATAGATCTACACATTAAAGGGAATGAACCACTTTGTCAAAATTCTACAAAGAACTATTCAAGAACAAGAGAGGTCAGGAAATCAGAAAACAACATTTTTCCCCGCTTCCATAGGCTAAAAACAAATAACTCCTCTTTTCTAACAATAAGTGACGTCATCAAAATGGCAGTTTTAATAATCATTGAAATCCCAAATCTTGATCATAGACTCGCTGTAAAAGCCCATTCACAGCGTTTCCGTATAACACAATTTGTGTGCAACACAAGAAGTACTGGTGCAAAAACTGAACATAAATGGCGTTGCGGCTGCCGTGTTTATTGAGTGGTCGAACGATAATGCAAATTTCTGATGTAAATAAACGATCTCAGAGTTCGATTTTGACAAAAACTGTTGATACTTTTTCTGACAAGTCCGGGGAGGAACAATGTGATGTGTGTTGCAGCCATTGGGTGCAATTTGGCCCAAATGCACATTGACTGGACGCTAATTTGCCCGAGGCTTGCGCTCCACAGGCAGTTGCATGCTGGTTCACTCGGTAGCATGGTATTTTCAGCGAGTGGGTGAGGTTCAGGGCTTACGACCAATCAGATTACTGCTGCCATATGGAAGGTATTCCTTCAGGGTTTTAAATAAGCCAATAAGCCCCTTTACTTTGAACTTTAAAGCTGGCGGAAATTTTATATCGAGAGCTTTGGATGAAATTAAATATGTCAATAGTGGTTTCTCAACACGCTCTACAAAACTGCTATCTCAGTTCAAAACCCATGATAAAAGTGGGACACTCCTTTTGAGCAAAAAATAACCAAAACCCATAAGTTAAATATTAAACGTAGCTATTTGTACCCTTCGACGCATTATCATTCCTAAACTTACAATCATCACTATTGTGTTTTGCACAGGTGTCCCTCACCTTGAATGTGGCGACACAGTCTCCGTTCTGAAGATTCATCATGTTGACGTACATGCGGTCTCTACTGAGGGCCACCACGTGGTCTTCGTTATGCAGGCCATAATACGGCATTTTTTGGTTCATGATCTGCTTCAGCTTCATCACGAAGAGGCCCTCGTCGAAGTTGTAGATTTTCAGCTCGCGGCCCGACAGCACCTGTGCAGAGGACATGATTTTGGGCAAAAGTATCGGTGATATGTGAAACAAAGTATGGTGCAAATAGTTTTAGAGGAAGGGCTGCCTGATAGAAAGCAGAGGCCATTCCGCTTCTGGTCAATTTTTCTCCAATACCAGCCGAATTGCAAAACAAGTTAAATCATTCTCATTTCTCATGAACAAAGGTGGAAGTAAGCATTCCGTCTACATCTTAAAATTTCGATCCAAACCATTGTGTTGTCGCCTTCAGTAAGGGGTTTAATACGCGCCCCGCTGGGGGGCGAAATTCGCCCCCCAGATTTCCCTCAGATAACGCAAAAGCGAAGAGACGCAGGACAATGAAACTTACAGTATCTTATCCCTGATCAATTTTACGCATCTGATCAAGTTTTTTAGGTCAGGTCATGTCAGGTCAAGGAGCTATTCAAGGTCAGGTGACCCGACCTCAAAACCCAAAATCACTAGTTTGAAGCAGTGCCTAAGGAGCATCTGTCCACCGATCAGTTTCAAACTTTCACCATATGATGAGGTCATTAAGGTCTACAAATTTGCCATCTCGGAATTTTGATACTGTTGACTTGAGGTGGGGTAAATTTTTTTGTCATTCCATTATAATTCTATGGTGAAAAATAGAAAGGGCTCGTTTTTAGTAGATAAAGCTGAAAATTCTCGTACCGTGTATTCTTCCCACAATCTTAACCTTAAAGCTGAGTTTTTGACCATCTGACCTCTCAAAGGTCATGTCAGATCACAGGAACAAACAGTGATCGTTTTGCCAATAACTTCTTACTGAATTGAGATAAAGCTCCAATTTTGCTTGCATTGCTCGTATATTGTCACGAGGAGTCGATTGATATGCAACATGACCATACCAGGTCATCATGTGACCTTGACCTAGCTCGGTGTGAGGTCATTTTCAAAATTTGACCTAGCAAGGTCATATTATACATAATTCGATTTGCCACGATGAGAGGAATCCAATAATGCATAAATAGTTGCTGTACCTTGGCTGAGTAAAATTCTAGAGGGGTAAACCTACACCGCCCTGTTGTAAGCCCGTGGAACATTATTCGACCTTTGCAGACCTCAATATTGACCTGACATAAAATACTTCGTATAATTTCTCTTCGTCTCGTCATGAGCTTTCCAACGCACTCCTTAATTTTCCTTAGCTTTTCTGGGAAATGAGATACGGAGGGGGAAAAACGCCCCCCCAGCGGGGCGCGCCATGCCAGGGACCCCAGCGGGGCGCGTGTTAAAGATCCGTCGGCAGCTTGCTTTATTTAATTAAAGTTGTGGGTTTTTGGGTCTCTCTCTCTCTCTCTGTCTCTGTCTCTCTCTCTCTCTCTCTCTCTCTCTCTCTCTCTCTCTCTCTCTCTCTCTGTCTCTGTCTCTCTCTGTCCTCTCTGCTCTGTCTCTGGCCGTCCCCGGCCACCCTGAGTGCGGCCTCACCAGACAGCGGTATTCGTCGATCATCTTGAGACTCTGCGGCAGATGAATGCCCTTCAGCGTGCGAACTGCCTGCATGGTGTAGATGTTCCACACGGCGATCTCGCCGCGCGTGTGCGACACTGTGATCACGTGGTGCGGGTTCTGCTTCGCCCTGTGGGTTGACACCGTGATCACGTGGTACAGGTTCTGCTTCGCACTGCAGTGGGTTGACACCGTGATCACGTGGTGCGGGTTCTGCTTTGATCTGAGGGAATGACAGTCAATGGTGATGATGTTTTGAACTTATATCAACTTTCAAATGGTTCAAAATATGTGTCAATGGAAGAGAATCCAAGCGAAAAATCGGGAGATGTAATCGAAGCCCTCTTGAAGCAATTATGTTTTCGAAGAAAATAAAATTGGACATAGGTACAGTGTATATATCTGTATATGTGTTGACATTATTACCGAGCGGGTGCGCAGCATCCGCGAGGTCTCTCCCTACATAGGGACAATGTTTCACATGAGCGGCACGGCCCGGCCCGACCGTCACGCTAACGAAGAGCTTAGATCTCCGAAAGGGTGCAACATACCTTGACGGGGTCTTCACTTAGTTATAACCAGACCAATTCAATTACTGACTGGACACATCAGGGATGGATGGGGCTCTGGCGAAGCCTGTGGTGCGTGCAAAATTAGGGGCATGTCACATCATCAAATTTCTGTCACTTAATCGCCATATCTCGGTTTTTTATCTGAAAATGCCCAATCCTGGTGTGAACGGATCAACAATGCTGAATTACGAGATGGAGGTCAATTTCATCCTAAATGAAAACGCTCGTGCACAGGTGCTCGAGAAATGGGTGAGCGGATTTCACACCCACGCCATAAGTAAAAAGGCATGCATCCAATCGTAATGAACTTTACAACATTTATTCGGGCTGATCTAAGAACAAGGAAGCGTTGGTTACATTTGAGGTCTTACGGCACGTGCGCACACCTCTTCAATGTCTCAGAAACTACTGGCCCGATTAGGCTGAAATTTGGTATGCATATTTGCGCCAGCAAAACAACTGGACCGCACCAGTCAGCACTAGAGCCATGCCCCACGTGCGCACGTGCTCGCCCCTTCAATTTTGAAAAGATGTAATTTTCAGAGAAATTAAAGGATATTCCACGATATTCCAAGAAAATGTTCCTTTTTGGAATCAATACTAAGCAACTCCGACCAACAACTTAGAAACGTAAGCGGAAAAATTGGTACACCCAAAAATTGTCATCTCGGAGTGTTTATCTTTTAGTCCGTTTCAAGCTATCGTGTAAATTCTTTCTTCAGAAAATAAGTACGCCATTCAGAAATTCCAAAGCGTTAACTACAAAAACATCAGTTTACTTTCCCTGTAGTCAAAGTATCTCCCAAACTATGAGCTATTCGTGGATTTCATTGCAATGCCAAATTTTAATTCTTGTGAAACAGCTTCAGCGTTGTCAATGTCGGGTAGAAAATGAGAATATCATGTTCTTAGGGATCCACCGCAGAAAGATTCACCAATTATGGTTTTACCCTAAAATTTTCGATATCGGGTGCCCGCTCGCTTTCGTCCACAGAGGTGTTTTACTGGTACCATCATATTTGCACTACACATCATGTTATCAATCTTATTTTATCATTATATGGAGAGGATAGTGAGGTAACATAAACCGCGAGGCAAGTTGAGCCCTTGCGTCATCCAATGATCTCAATTTCTGTCACGTTAGGCTACATAGCCCGACATCTATCCGTGAGGAGGAACACTACGGCCTTTACGTTTTGGTGCACCGACGCAGCAAGGACGGAAGTGGGCGAGCTAGAGAGGAAAAACCATCTTTGACGTGTTAAACAAATTTTCAATTTTCACCAGATGTCTGTTTACCTGTACAGCTGTCCCGCCGCAGATCTCGCCAGATGTCCGTTTACCTGTACAGCTGTCCGCCGCAGACCTCGCCAGCTGTCTGTTTACCTGTACAGCTGTCCCGCCACAGATCTCGCCAGTTCTCCGTTTGGCTGTAGGTACAGCTGACCCGCCGCAGATCTCCATGATGTCCGTTTACCTGTACAGCTGTCCCGCCGCAGACCTCGCCAGATGTCCGTTTACCTGTACAGCTGTCCCGCCACAGATCTCGCCAGTTCTCCGTTTGGCCGTAGGTACAGCTGTCCCGCCGCAGATCTCGCCAGCTGTCCGTTTACCTGTACAGCTGTCCCGCCGCAGATCTCGCCAGTTCTCCGTTTGGCTGTAGGTACAGCTGTCCCGCCGCAGATCTCACATGATGTCCGTTTACCTGTACAGCTGTCCCGCCGCAGATCTCGCCAGATGTCCGATTACCTGTACAGCTGTCCCGCCGCAGACCTCGCCAGATGTCCGTTTACCTGTACAGCTGTCCCGCCACAGATCTCACCAGATGTCCGTTTACCTGTACAGCTGTCCCGACGCAGATCTCGCCAGTTCTCCGTTTGGCTGTAGGTACAGCTGTCCCGCCACAGATCTCGCCAGTTCTCCGTTTGGCTGTAGGTACAGCTGTCCCGCCACAGATCTCGCCAGTTCTCCGTTTGGCTGTAGGTACAGCTGTCCCGCCGCAGATCTCACCAGATGTCCGTTTACCTGTACAGCTGTCCCGACGCAGATCTCGCCAGTTCTCCGTTTGGCTGTAGGTACAGCTGTCCCGCCACAGATCTCGCCAGTTCTCCGTTTGGCTGTAGGTACAGCTGTCCCGCCACAGATCTCGCCAGTTCTCCGTTTGGCTGTAGGTACAGCTGTCCCGCCGCAGATCTCACCAGATGTCCGTTTACCTGTACAGCTGTCCCGACGCAGATCTCGCCAGTTCTCCGTTTGGCTGTAGGTACAGCTGTCCCGCCGCAGATCTACATGATGTCCGTTTACCTGTACAGCTGTCCTGCCGCAGATCTCGCCAGATGTCCGTTTACCTGTACAGCTGTCCGCCGCAGACCTCGCCAGATGTCCGTTTACCTGTACAGCTGTCCCGCTCAGATCTCACCAGATGTCCGTTTACCTGTACAGCTGTCCCGCGCAGATCTCGCCAGTTCTCCGTTTGGCTGTAGGTCGCTGTCCCGCCGCAGATCTCCATGATGTCTGTTTACCTGTACAGCTGTCCCGCCGCAGATCTCGCCAGATGTCCATTTACCTGTACAGCTGTCCGCCGCAGACCTCGCCAGATGTCCGTTTACCTGTACAGCTGTCCCGCCACAGATCTCACCAGATGTCCGTTTACCTGTACAGCTGTCCCGACGCAGATCTCGCCAGTTCTCCGTTTGGCTGTAGGTACAGCTGTCCCGCCACAGATCTCGCCAGTTCTCCGTTTGGCTGTAGGTACAGCTGTCCCGCCGCAGATCTCACCAGATGTCCGTTTACCTGTACAGCTGTCCCGACGCAGATCTCGCCAGTTCTCCGTTTGGCTGTAGGTACAGCTGTCCCGCCGCAGATCTCACATTATGTCCGTTTACCTGTACAGCTGTCCGCCGCAGATCTCGCCAGATGTCCATTTACCTGTACAGCTGTCCCGCCGCAGACCTCGCCAGAAGTCCGTTTATTTGTACAGCTGTCCCGCCACAGATCTCGCCAGTTCTCCGTTTGGCTGTAGGTACAGCTGTCCCGCCGCGGATCTCCATGATGTCCGTTTACCTGTACAGCTGTCCCGCCGCAGACCTCGCCAGATGTCCGTTTACCTGTACAGCTGTCCCGACGCAGATCTCGCCAGATGTCCATTTACCTGTACAGCTGTCCGCCGCATCTCGCCAGATGTCCGTTTACCTGTACGCTGTCCCGCCGCAGATCTCACCAGATGTCCGTTTACCTGTACAGCTGTCCCGCGCAGATCTCGCCAGTTCTCCGTTTGGCTGTAGGTACAGCTGTCCCGCCGCAGATCTCACCAGATGCCCGTTTCCTGTACAGCTGTCCCGCCGCAGATCTCGCCGATTCCGTTTACTTGTACAGCTGTCCCGCCACAGATCTCGCCAGTTCTCCGTTTGGCTGTGGTCGCTGTCCGCCGCAGATCTCTGATTCTTTACTGTACAGCTGTCCCGCCGCAGATCTCGCCAGATGTCCGTTTACTTGTACAGCTGTCCCGCCACAGATCTCGCCAGTTCTCCGTTTGGCTGTAGGTACAGCTGTCCCGCCGCAGATCTCACCAGATGTCCGTTTACCTGTACAGCTGTCCCGCCGCAGACCTCGCCAGCTTTCCGTTCACCTGTACAGCTGTCCCACCGCAGATCTCGCCAGCTGTCCGTTCACCTGTACAGCTGTCCCACGCAGATCTCGCCAGCTGTCCATTCACCTGTACAGCTGGTTGAAATAGACATTGTCGTTGACGGGTGGCTCCGCCTGTCCCGGCTCCTGCAGGATGAACCCCAGCGCGATCAGCGAGGGCTCCGGGGCGCTGAACGCCTTGTCGTGAATCGCCTTCATCAGCTGCAGAGACATCAGGGCAGCTGTGGTCAGGGCAGCTTCTGAGTCTTCAGCACTGCTGCTAGCTGATCGCTCTGTACAAACGGACCCGCGTGTTGACGCTGGAGGGCTGCCAAATGGATATCTCTCGGCACATATTCCAATTTAGCTTACAGCTTAAAATGAAAGTAAAGACGAGGCCCTTCTGGGAATCCGTCTCTTCAATCCTTTGTTGACCCACACAAGCATCAAATAATTGCGAGTGATTCTTAACCACAATTCCAGCGCTTGATTAACAGGTCCTTAAAACAATTAACCACCACGGTTTTGTCTCCGCTGAAACTTCCATTATTATGAATGTGAAAAGGTGGAAGCGGAGGAACATGTTGGTATGCACGATATTTCGGCCAGCTAAAAAGGATATGCTGCTTTCATGCATAGTAACGCTATTTACCTTTTTTAAACACAAATAATTACACTTATCAACGCCTAAAGCGGTGTGTGTGTGAGATTACAGTCTTTAAAATGCCCCTTTTTCTTTGTCAGACGGGAACCTACATTTTCCTGATTACACGGTCAATTCCGATTAGAATTAGTGACCTAAGTACCTATGACAACAGGCAAGACCGTATCAAAACGGTCGGAGATTTTGTGTTTTACTCAAGAGTAACGGCATTACAGTCTCCCCTTAATATACCTCGAGAAAAGAGGATCAAAACTTACAGTGAATGTAGTATGGCACACCTGCAGATTGTATTTTTACCGGGCCCGACGCGCTATCCCAGTGAGGCGGCTCAGTCTCACCGGGTACTGCTCCTGGTTCTCAGCCACCTTCATGAACTGCATCAGTCGGCCGTAGAACTGGGTGTAGAACTGTCTGCCGTCGCAGCCCAGGGCGTAGCTGCTCAGCTCCAGAAGCTCGCGGAACAGCTGCAGCTCCTTATTGTCGGGGTCCTTGCTCATGGCGAGGCTGACGTCCTCCAGAACCTGACGAACAGGGAACTAGTGGAGCAGAAGGGGGATGAACATCCCGTGAGAGCCGAGATCGTGCGTTACTGAACAGCCTGGATTTGATTGCACGTGCCTCAGTCTAACGATGAAGAAAGTCGTCCGCTCCCAAATTTGATCCAGTTTAAACCATAAAAAACTTTAAGAGGTCAACGGTCGATGCTGACGTCTCTGCCGTTTCTGAGCCAAAAAAAACAGCGCCCATGCTACCACTAGCCCTCGCTTGGTGAGAACCTGAACAGCTGGGCTGAGGTCTCAAAAGCATAATCTCAGTATTTCACTTCAGGAAACGACTCTGTACTGTTCGCCAATCAAACACTGTTTTACCTGAGGTTTGGAGTTAAGGCTGGGGTTTCTCATTTTGGCCTAATTAAAGTTTCAGGATTTCATAGACACATAAATTAGAATACATTTCTGATACAGTATAGATTTCCCATCCTACCCTGTTCTGACGTGGGTGGCATGCATTAATCTCCATGAGATAATTGTCGAAATACAGTATGATTGACATGAACTACAATTCAAACGCCAGTAGCGTATTTCGACCTACACCCTAAACTTCCCCCCATCCCCCGGCATCAGTTTTAGCTCCTCCGCCCTGAAGTAACCGCCAACACCACAGTCTCACCAGACCCCACGCGCGGCCCGACAGCACAGCCCTGGTGCAGGCCTGGCTACCTGGTAGGCGGTGGAGCCGCACAGCTTGTCGTACACCCATTCATTGTTGAGGACGAACTCGTCCAGGATGTTTCCAGTCAGCTGGAACACCTGGTAGGGCAGCTCGTCCAGCCTGCGACGGTTGTACCTGCACGAGCCAGAGAAGGGTCAGAAAAAGCCCGATCTTGCCAACGTAGAAAATCGGAAGGAAAAAATGTAGTTAGAATATTTTCCAGACTAAGGGCTGTTGCCCATTGATATGCAAATAAGCCCTTCAATATAGTATGGTATCTTAATATGTTGGCAAACCTAATCATTCTGTTCGTTGGGGATAGGGGTCTTCTGGTCTCTGTTCGTGGGTCTCTGACTAACCTCTACAAACCCTTTTCTGTTAGTGTAAACTCCCTTTCTAAGGATAAAAACTAGTGTCCGTTGGGGAAAATCAATGATTTCTGTGAGAGCTCTGGGTTCGCTGCTTCACACAGCGGTATCTTCATGCCACTGATGCGCACCGTCAGCTGAACAACTCACATACTGCAGCTCCGCTTGTCAGGCATTCACTGAACAGCCAGATTCAATGCGGTACCAAAATACAATATAATAAGACGTAATTCCACTTAAAACCCGTCATCTTTGGACCAAAGATCAAGTTTCAAAAAGTGGACGATCTGTGACGGACCAGTCGCTCATGCCAACACCCGATTTATATTCCCCAGGAGTTTCGTAGTCGCAGCGCTGTGGCGGGAATTTACTGCTGGAGCCGGAGTTGCTGCGGAGATGTCCTACATGTCGCAGTAGCGCGATTGTGCTTCTGTACTGTAGGACTGTGTTACGTTAGCGGGACCGTGCTACGTTAACAGGTCTGTGCTACTGTAGCGGGACTTTGCTACTGTAGCGGGATTGAGCTTCTGCAGCGGGACTATGCTATTGTAGCGGGACTTTGCTCCGTTAACGGCACTGTGCTACTGTAGCGGGATTGTGCTACTATAGAAAGGAATCTGCTACTGCAGCGGGACTATGCTACTGTAGCGGGACTGTGCTACGGTAGAAGGGAATGTGCTACTGTAACGGGACTGTGCTACTGTAGCAGGACTATGCTACTGTAGCGGGACTATGCTACTGTAGATGTGCTACTGTAACGGGATTGTGCTACTGTAGTGAGCTTGTGCTACGGTAGAAGGAAATGTGCTACTGTAACGGGACTGTGCTACTGTAGCGGGACTGTGCTTCTGTAGAGGGAATGTGCCACTGTAGAAGGAAATGTGCTACTGTAACGGGACTGTGCTACTGTAGCGGGACTGTGCTTCTGTAAAAGGGAATGTGCTACTGTAACGGGACTATGCTACTCTAGCGGGATTGTGCTACGGTAGAAGAGAATGTGCTACTGTATCGGGACTGTACTACTGTAGTGGGACTGTGCTACTGTAGCGGGACTGTACTACTGTAGCGGGACTGTGCTACTGTAACGGGACTGTGCTACTGTAGCGGGACTATGCTACTGTAGAAGGGAATGTGCTACTGTAACGGGATTGTGCTACTGTAGCAGAACTGTGCTACTGTAGCGGGACTATGCTACTGTAGTGGGACTGTGCTACTGTAGCGGGACTGTACTACTGTAGCGGGACTGTACTACTGTAGCGGGACTGTACTACTGTAGCGGGACTGTACTACAGTAGTGGGACTGTACTACTGTAGCGGGACTGTACTACTGTAGCGGGACTGTGCTACTGTAGCGGGACTGTACTACTGTAGCGGGACTGTACTACTGTAGTGGGACTGTACTACTATGGCGGGACTGTGCTGGAATGACTTCGGAAGTGTCCTACCTGCTACGGTAGCGGATGGGCTGGTCCATGATGAACCGCTCGAGCTCTAGAGGTCGACCCTCAGTATCCACGGCAGGACTTCCGTCTGGCAGAAGCACCGGCTTCCGACGTCCGTTCGCCCACTTGCCCTGCGGGCGCACCCCGAGATGTTTGGGAGGGTGAGGTTAATGTCGGCTCACATCGAGAGAACGTCAGCACGATATGACAGCAGCACTGGGTGAAGAGGAGAGAACGTCGACAGGATACGACAGAAGCACTGGACGCAGAGCGGAGCTCACCAGTTGCAAATCCATCATATTATTGTGCTAGTTCGTGGAAAACGGCATCTTATATCATACCACTCAATCTCATTTTGCTTGAAAACTAAGTGCCTTAGATGTTTGTCTTGCAGCTTAAGAACCCCACAGCCACTTCACGGTTCTAACCGTGAAGTAGTCGTAGAGTGCCATGCAGGGCGTGGACTGTTGTTCTTGCTTGAAGTAGCGCTCGCGCGCCACTTTGGAGAAGGTATTGTCCTTCCAGGTGGTGAGGCACAGGCCGGACACAATGGTCTTCATCAGGAACGGCGACAATCGAGACGATATCTGCGTCCATAGGATGGACGGGCACCGGCGCACTGAAAGACCAACCGCCGCCACTGATTTATAATGCTCCTGATGGAGGCAATCATCACCATGAACTGTGCAGCGCAAACTATCCGGAAGGTCCAGGAGTGCGATTTAAGCATGAAAACGGAGAGAATACATCGATTAAAAATACATCTTAGAATCTAAGTTATACTTCATGTTAAGCTCATTTCCAGTCAATGCCTGTTTCCCCTACCGGCAGGGGCGTAGCCAATGGGGGGGCGGCAGGGACAGCCGCCCCCTGAGGGACCAAAGGGCCTCCCTGAGGACCCGGGCCGCGCGAAGCGTGGCTCGCCCGCACTATGCTCTGTGGCCAAATTTGAAATTTCATACCAGACAGGGCCCTCTTAAGCCCTCTTCAGCACCCTTTTTACCCATCAGGGCCCTTTGGGCGCTGTCGCAGGGGCCCTTTTCGGGGCGCCGCCCTCCCCCCTGAGCGAAATCCTGGCTACGCCCCTGCCCACCGGTAACCGTGCTTTTCTTAAAGGTAATCAACATTGAATACCCGATGCATTCATCATGACCCTTACTCTGGCAGGCACCATTACACAGAAATCTTTGTTTTTGCAAAATGACCATCATAATCGATGCGCTCTATAACTGTAATAATGGTGAGCACATCTGTTTTACGCCAGACGGTTTCATACAGACCACTAAGGCGGTGGTGCTACCTGGCGGTGTGTTGTATACGAATATTTCATTGAGAACCTCCTCGTCACAGGAGAGAAGGTCCATGATTTCCGAGTCGCTGAGGCCCTGTCGCGCCGCCGTCAAATACCCCAGGATGCGAGATACCTGGCCAGATATCGGGTGTTGGGACGGCATTGGCACGATTCATCGATTGTTTGAGTGGGTGCCACGTTTGAGTGAGTCTAAACAAGTTTAAAATGAACAATATTTTCAAATACTGAATGTAACTTTTCAAAACTCCTACACTGCATTCGCATCAAGCTAATTAAAAACTCACCATGCACACCCATACATACATTTTGGAGTTATTTCAGTGAGTACCACCGCAGCGTCTCTGGACATTTTCTGTCAGATTTGCACCACTTGCAGCAACACGAAACAATGCTGACTCGCAAACCCGCGCCCATAAATGGTGTCTGTACAATTTTTACGGCTTATGGCGCAGCAGCCACGTCCGGGGCGGAACACCCACGGCACGCCAAAGACTAAGAGAGGCACTCACGGCATGACACCGACTGAGACGGGACACTCACGGCACGACACAGACTGATACAGGACACTCACGACACGACACAGGCCGATATAGGGCACCCACGGCATAACATCGACTGAGACAGGACACTCGCGGTACGACACAGACTGAGGCAGGGCACTCACGGTGCGACACAGACTGATACGGGACACTCACGACACGACACAGGCCGATATAGGGCACCCACGGCATAACATCGACTGAGACAGGACACTCGCGGTACGACACAGACTGAGGCAGGGAACTCACGGTACGACACAGACTGAGGCAGGGCACTCACGGTACGACTCAGACTGCGGCAGGGCACTCACGGTACGACACAGACTGAGACAGGACACTCACGGTACGGCACATACTGAGGCAGGGCACTCACGGTACGACACAGACTGAGATAGGACACCCACGGCACGCCACAGACTGAGGCAGGGAGCTCACGGTACGACACAGACTGAGACGGGACAAGCCATGGCATGACGACGACTGAGACGGGGTACTCACGGGCACAACACCGACTTCCTTTTCCAGCTCGTCCAGCACCACGTGGATCTGTTCGACCAGTGTGGAGCGTAGCGCCAGGTGCTCCTCCCCGCCGGTCCAGTTACAGGTGGTCAGCCCCACCGCCTGCAGTGAGGGCGTCGTAGAAAAGGGGTAGAACAGTTCCATACTCACGAGATAAAGTTCCACCGACATTCCCTACTCCTTCTAACCTCCACGCTTGGGCCGGTGCTCTTGCCTATAAGGATTGCCGCGTGATCTCTGCAGATCCCCGCTATATCAGCCATGAACCATTCTAAATGCTAGCAAGATCTGATCGGACAGTGCATAATCACGGAGAAAACTTTATACACTGCCCTTAACCCGCGCCCTGCTGGGCCTCCTGAGCCACCTTCGCCCTAGTGGGGGGTGTTTGGACACCCTCCCTCGAACTCGGCCCCTATGCGGGATAGCGAAAAACGCGAGAGCTGGTGGATAGCCCACACAAATGTATAAAGAAACTATATGAGTCACTTTTTGACTCAGGCAGGTCAATATTGAGGTCATGACAGGTCAAAGAAGTTGGCATTTTGAGCAAAGTTTTTGGGCTCTAGCATCTGACAGAGTTGAGTTAGAATCATTTTGTAGGCACCGTTCGCTTTCCCTCGTCACGGCGAATCGAATGATTTACAATATGACCACACTAGGTCAAAACACAAAAATGACCTAACCTTAGGTTAGGTCAAGGTCATTTTTTGACCTAGCATAGCCAATATACATATCAATTGACTCGCAATAGCAATTCAAACGCAATGGTATGAAAATAAAAACTGTATCATCATTTCATGCAGTTATTCACCTAAGCCTGAAAACTGCTTAAGTAAAGGCTCCAGATAACCTCTCAGAGGTCACAGGCCAAAAATTGCAACATGAACCTGGAAAGCGGCCCAGGATACTTCGATTTTGGGAATATAAATGCATTATCAGCTTTATCTACACAAATACAGCCCAATTTCTCTTTTACATTTCAGGTAGGTTTTAGCTTTTCTCTACTGAAATCTCGAGTTCCAAGACAAATGATATATTGAGTACCGGGTATTCTGACTTGCTTTACAACTTGGCTATCTCAGTTAAGATCACGTCATGAAGGTGCCACATTCCCTTTAAAATTTTGAGGAAAGTTGTGGAATTGATCAACGATAGTGTGTGCCAAGTACGATGGCGCTTCGCGCCGCCGTTTTTTCGTGCCGCCGGAAAACCCGAGGGGGTGTTCAAACACCCCCACCGGGGCGGGGGTTAAGAACCGAGCAGCCGGACGACGCAGTATCGCGGGTACCTGAGGCAGGACTCCACCAAAAGCACGCTACTTTATTTACACACCTTATTGCTGAATATTACTGCAGGACTTTCTCCACTTGGTAAAAAATCACTCGGGAGCGTTCCATGGGCTCCAGCCAATGCTTCGGTTGTAGCCACTGAATACGTCGACGCAGACTCTGAGCCTATATGGAGACTGTGGTCAGCTGTGAGCATGATCTTGCCAAAAAGCATTGCGACAATAGCACGACCAGCTATCGAGTTGGTGCGAAGGACCAATAACGCGCCGGGAGCATCATGGAAGGATGAATAGCCTCTCACCTCCACATAAAGCGGCAGTGGGCACTCGGCGATGTAGCGGTTGACAACTTCACGCTGGCCCTTGTTGATTTTTCGGTTGTTTTCTTTCAGAATATTGTCCAGAATGTTAGTGGCTTCCTCCATCGTCAAAGGGCCCACCTACGGCAAGGTGTGAGGTGTAAGGCTCATCAGCTAGTCACAATTAAATCCTTCTTTCAAAGACTTATCACGCGCATTGACGGGGGTCTGAGCCACCTTCGCTTTGACAGGGGGCGGGTACCCGCCCTCCCCTTAAGATCTCAAGAACCACGCTAGATAGCGAAAAACGGTGAACGGCATTCGGTCGCCCATCCACTTCTTTATCAAAAATATTCCTATTATTTTTTGTCAAGTCACATTTAAGGTCACGAGAGGTCAAGACATGCCGTCATAGGGATAACATATAAATGAAGGTTTTCGGTCATTACATCTGAGCAAGTACAGATAGAGCAAAGCAATTTGGACCACTGGAATCCTCGCAGCCAGCCGAATCAAATCATGTGAATATGACCTTCCTAGGTCAAATCAGGTAAAAATTGTCATTCGACCTGACCTGAGGTCAGGTCAAGGTCAAATTAGGTCAAAATGCATATCATTAGGACCGCAAAGATGAGGCCGATCTAATCAAGTTAAAATAAGCGCTCTATCACCATGCATAACAAATCATTTCAACCAACACAGCAGATGAACGCGTTTCGACAAGTAGTCTTTATGAACATTTAAGGCAGGAGGGATGCTCAATCCTTTGTCTACTTTCAGTGAAAGCTCGCAGGGAAAGTTAAGTTATTTTGCGAAAGATTTCACAAAATGTGTTCCCATGGGACGTACATTGATCACGCACGCTTAAGAACGAGAGCCTAGCTTTTCCTCATTTCCAATTTTTTCGAGATATGCTCCATTTTCCTTCGTGCATTGCTTAACCCGCGCCCCACCGGGGTCCGGCGCCACCTTCGCCCCACCGAGGGGGCCATCGATGGCCCCCCTCTAACTCCGAAAATATGGGCGTTAGCGCAAATCTGCAAAGTGCAATAGAAAGCTCGCGTGAATTCAGTAAGAAATTACTTCGCATGTTTTAGTGCTCAGGTCAATGGTTTGACCTCCAGACGTCAAATTAGGTCAAGATCGGCTATTTTCACTCAAATATGCAATGATTAAGCAAACTGGGCATAACTCTTATGTCATTAGAGCTATTGAGGCCTGGTAAAGTACATTTGATAGCAAATTGCCAGTACTTTTTCCGCTATGTGGAACGTAAAGACCTCCCGCCAGTGGTTTGACCGCCAGAGGTCACCTCGTGACCTAATATGACCTGAGGTCACGAAAGGTCAAAAAGTGACCTTGCCGTATATCAAATGAAAGCCAGTGACAAGACAAACACGATGGTGTTTGTTTCATTGCTCTAGCTCAATTAGGTCAAAAGTTATTGTCAAAATACTGTTTTTGACCTCCGGTGACCTTGGATGACCTTGGAAAAGTCAAAGGGCAAATATGACCCCTGGGATCCGTGAAAGGGTGTCGAAAAACGTTGTTCTGAGCAGTCTGAGTATTTGCAATCATTTTTGTGGCTTTTATATCATGAAACAACTTTTCCCTATGCTTTTCCAATGGGAGAGGTCGCCTCGTGACCTGACCTCAGGGCACGAAATCGAAAAAATCCCGGATATACACCTTGTAGACCCTGGAGGGGTCATGAAGTGTAGGAAGTTTCAAATCGATCGACTTTGAAATGTAGCTCTTACAGAGCTCTAAAGGTGAAGTGAGGTGACCTTGGTTGACCTCGTCTGGTGACCTGACCTTGGATGACCCGGGGTAAAAATTTCAGGGATGATGGGAAAATGATGCAGTGAGAGGTAGAGCCCTCAACCGCGGTGCTGCGCCTCGTCGTTTTTCTGCTATCCCGGAAAAACCTTAGGGGGGCCATCGATGGCCCCCCGGTGGGGCGAGGGTTAAAGCATCGCATTAAGTTGCTAATGGCGTCATTATAGAGACTCTGATCTCTTTCCTGACTTCATTGAAACCAGCAATGTCCCTGGATCTTCCTCTTTTACACTGTATTTGTGGCAGCCGCAAAGAGAGATGTCTGGAATGTCTAAATGTAGGTACGTCACATTAATGAACAAATCTTAACGTGCCACTTATTTTAGCAATAGCCCTTAGATTAAAGAACGATGGTGGTAGACCATATTTCCATACTACCTTCAGGAAGCATGACTTGTCGTCTATCTTTTTCTCGAGGTCGGCGAACTCCTCACAGTCGTCGGCCATGGTAAGGATGAGTTTTGTGTGCTCCGGGAGCTCCTTGGGCACCCAGTCCATCTTCCTCGTGCTGTAGGAACGCACCTGAGCGTAACCGGAAACCGATCAGATCGCCCCACAGGCATCCAACCAATCAGCCATGCAGAACACAATCGCCTGATAAACAAACGTCAGCCGTCTGGCAAAACGCCTGCACACCCCTCACACTAGAGCCCCAGTGTTTTCTCGGAGAATCTGCGAGTGTCTGGAGCCTCTTACCTGATCCAGCGCGTCGATCATTACCACCAGGGGTCGGGCGGCGCTGGCTTTGCTCAGCACCCGGGCCAAGTAGGTGTTGAGGTCGCCGATTCCCTGAAAGGTGAAAATCGTTCTGAAAACCAACCAGAGCTTCCTACGGCACAGGACTCTGAATTTCTACCTCTGCATTATGCATAAAGTGGCAGAGGCCGGCTCATTCCAGCGGTCGTCTGAGGTCGTGCGCGCTCACCTTGCTGACGGTGGCTGAGTGTTCGCCGTAGAGAACGCAGCACTGTTCGGCTATGCTGCGGAGCACGAGCTCCGTCGTACTGCTGTCAGGAGTCAGCCCTGTGGGGGCGGTCAGTCCTGTGAGGGGAGTCAATCCTTTGATGGAGAGGCAACCCTGTGATGGGAGTCAGCCCAGTGAGGGAGAAACAACGCCGTGATGGGAGTCAACCCTGTTGGATAGCGCAATAGCGCAAGTTTGTGCTCATTATTCCATATAATAGCGTGCCACTCCGGTTTATATCCAGTTTTCTACTATCTTAAAGGGGAGACATTGGACGCGGATTGACAAGAACGATTCACCAAATACCCGATTCCAGCGCAAATAGACCAGGCAAATAGAAAACCTACACAGCACCCACTCGACTTTATAGGATGGGTCCTGGAGCAAAATCGGATAGTTTTGGCTCAATCGGAACAAGACATTGGAAGTGTAACCCTGGAACATTTTTCATTAATATGATTAAGGTTTTTAATGACCATAAACGCCACAAAACCCGTGAAACATAAAGCATAAAGAATATGTTATTGTATGAAGTGCACCAAATAACTCCAATCAGCCGTCGGTTTGATCCTAGGTCACCTTAAGAATTGCACAACTAATATGGCCTTGATCTAAGATCAGGACATTTCTTCCACTACACCTTGCCATCTTTGCCACTTATTCTTATTTTTCAAACCAAATGTGACGCCTTTCTTGCGTATCAACTAGAAACGAATATCTTATCATTTTTTATGACGATTTCAACGTTCATAGTGTTCAACTAATGCGCCAAGATAGAGCCATCACATGGCCTTCACTATAGTGGCCAAATACCGTTATTTCCGCTATCTTGACCAGCTGAAACTGCTACCGCTACCAGTGTTACGTTTCGAAATTGTGAAACCTTTAGCCGCCACTCCGCCACTCCAGACTTACCGCTGCTTTTGGTATAAAGCGCTACGAAAAAGTTTCTAAAATGGGTTTGCTGCTCTTTTAACTAGATTTAAAGGAAAACATCTGATTGGTACATTGATTGAAAACTTATCCGTTCTTTAACACGCGCATTGACGGGGTCTGAGCCACCTTCGTTTTGACAAGGGGGCGGGTACCCGCCCCCTAAGATCTCAAGAACCACGGTAGGTAGCGAAAAACGGTAAACGGCGGTGGGCTGCCCATCCACTTCTCCATCGAAAATATTTGAAAGATTTTTTTTCAGGTCACATTCAAGGTCACGAGAGGTCAAAACAAGCCGTAATAGGGATAACATGTAAATTAAGTCTTTCGGCCATTACATCTGAACAAATAAAGATAGAGCCAAACGACTTGAACTATATGAATCCTCGCAGCAAGCCGAATCGAATTATATAATTTGACCTTGCTAGGTCAAATCAAGGATTTGACCTGACCTCAGGTCACGTCAGGGTCAAATAATATAAAATGCATATCATTAGAACCGCAACGCCAAGGAGAGTCTAATGAAGCTAAAATAAACGCTCTATCATCATTCGCTACTGAGTTATACAGTGAGAAACATTTTTCCCATGTATTTCCAAAGGAGAGGTCATGCCTCGTACCTGACCTTAGGTCATCGATATCAAAAATACCGGAACATATTTTAGAGAACTCGGTGGGCCCATTATGTGATATAAGTTTCAATCGGATAAGTTCACCCTGCTCCGACTTATGCTATCTTAAACTTTTCTGAGGTCAGGTCACTTGACCTGTACTGGTGACCTGACCTGAGATGACCTAACCTTAAAATTTTCACAGAAGTTGTAAAAATGATGAGGGAAAAGGTATGCCAAGTACGGCGACGCTACGCGCCGCCGTTTTACTGCTATCTCCGAAAAACCCGAGGGAGGGGCGAGTACCCGCCCCCCGTCAATGCGCGTGTTAAGATATTCAGTCAAAACCACACAACAAAAACACTCTTTCAATATCATTTTGTTCTTCTGATGGACACAAACATTTATCCCAATCTTCATTTCCTTTTTTATTGGTGAGTCCCTGAACAGACTGTCGGTAGCGGCTTTAAATTCCTTTGAGTCTGCTACCGACCACTCCGCTTCTTTTTAGTCGTAGAAACCACACCGCTACTCTGACACCAGTTCAAAGGACGGAAACAGCGAATTAGCGAAGTAGCAGACCGACCGACTCTGGTTGATAGCCATCCAAAAATGCACTGTTTCTCAGCAAATTTAAGAAAATCTTTTGAACTATAATTTCTGAAAACTTCCCTCTGATTGACATGAAACTGTCAGATTTGTCTTCAGGACCAACGAGAGCCCTGTACAGTATACACCTATCCGAAGAGGTACCGTGTAGGCCTTGACCTACTACGTGCTGGGATAGTCCTCATACAAGGCCACAGATTCAATGAGTGGGTACTAAACGCACAAAACCATCATAAAACGGGCTAAAGATGTTGATGCAAGCTATATTTACGTGGCCCTATATTGTATAAATATCCTTAAGCGTTCTTGCTTCTGACCAATAAAGCGAACGCTGAGCTGAGGGTTGTTGAGCCAGTTGCCGCACTGTTCAGCAACTTTGGCGATGAGCGAAGACTTGCCGCAGCCCGCCCTTCCGTGCAGGATCAAGGGAACGCACGAATCATTATTCAGGTACCTGCCAAGAAGGGTAGCAAAGCTAAAATGGCGTGTGCATCACATGATGAACGAAATATACGCACATGTATATATATATATATATATATATATATATATATATATATATATATATATATATATATATATTATATATATATATATAAATATGTATATATACATATATTGTGTTCGGGTTGTGGAGTAAATATGAGAATATCTGTGCTGAATGAATAATTTTACAAAAAGTGGCAAAGGAACACATGTTTTAATACGACACGCACGAAGCAAAGGTATTCTCATCTACCTGAACCGACTGGAAATATGTTCTGTATTTATTTTAAAGGTTTATCTGGCATAGCACGCGCCTTTTTCTTCGAATCGTACACAGTGCAAATGTAGAAATATAATTGGAGCTCAGAGAAGAGGAAGAAAAGTTGCTAATACAAAGATAATGAACTCTTTTAACTATTCAGGTGCATTACCTGCCGTGTGATTCTCACTCTGGTATTGCAATGTCTACTGGCCCATGCAGTGCAGGTACATCACCGCATATATTCGCTGCAGGAACCAAGCCTCCTCATTCACAATCGTCTGCTGCGCTGGCCGGCTGAGTTTCTTTTCTTAGACTAAATCTTAACCAAACGCTCTGGTGAAATATAAGTCGAGCTTAGAATGAACGTTCACTCACCGACGAATTTTGACGAGCATTTCTGGTCTGCCGTGGAAACGGTTGAAGCGGTTTCGACAGGCCAACGACTGCTGCATCAGCTCGTGGAACAGCCTCTTCTCCACGCCCAGGTAGGTCTTCAGCTCCTCTTGGATGTGCGACAGCTGCAAATGCATGCGAGGAGACAGACGTGCCGGGTTAGATAGACAGCTGCACGCGTCTAACGTGCAGTGGCGCTGAATGGAACCATATGACTCACCTACCCTTTCCTTTCGAAGTTTCCTTTCCTTCACTTACCCAACATTTCCTTTTGAGGAGGTCTGTTAGCTTTTTAAGTACATGAAGCATATACGCTTACTACGAAACAATCCGAACTGTGGTGATGCCCCCAGCGTTACTTGAACTCCTATTCCTGATGTCGGCAGTGTGTTCTTGTTGCCTGCTCTTTTGGGCACTATATACACAAAAGTTCAGCGAGACTATATTTTCTACCACTCTTTATAAGCAAACCAAGAACCAGCGTAAAACATTGTCTGATATTGCACTAGAGAGGAGCGCCCCCATTGTAAGAATTCACTGATGGAAACAACTGTGTTCCCACTTGTGAGATGTCAACTTCCGTGCCGCTGGCCCGGGTTCAAAGCCCCGGGCGGGTATTCTGCACAAGTCTTTCCGATCCCCATAGTGCCCCCCCAACAGGGTGAGCGTTGGCGACACCATATGACCCCAGCAGTCGGTGTGCTGTAAATCCCCGAAGCTGCAGTCCGTGACAAGTGCATGATGATGCTGGCTATTTTGTCATACTCTCAGAAGCAGGCGTGTAACTTTGTATACTTTTAGGGGTGCGCGAGCACCCTAAAACTTTTGAAAGCACCCCTAAACTTCCAAAGCACCCCTAAAACTATTCTGCTACGTTCTAATAGGACATAATGTCAGGATTATGTAGAATTGAATAATAAGTATCAGAGATTCGGAGCTCTCTTGTAACTATTCATCCGGAGATAATGTCGTGCTTAAAGATTACTTAAGTGATCTGAAGATTTCATATGACCGCACGAGGTCATATTTAGACGGTGAGCCGCGGAGTAACTGTGGAAATTAGGTAGCTGCCACTTGCGACCAAAGCCGAAAGAGCGCATTTTCCAAAATGTTAATTGCCGTGTCGCCGTTGTCTCAGAATCAGTACCATCGAGTGCACTCGTCGTTTCCTTGATCATGTCTTCCAGACAGAAAAACAAAGTTCGCTGCTGGACTTCTTTTCCAAAATGCCATAGTGCATGCTACAATTTATTTCTGAATTTATTTAGGCTGTATGTAGATCAGACCTGTCCATAGCTGATATACGTACCAAAGGAGGGCCAAAAAGCAACATGTGGTAGCTGTGCATCTATTGGAACTTGTTTAGAAAAGGAGGGAAATCAGGGCCAATATCTGGGAAACGTAGCTTGTGCTTAACCTCGCCCGTCCGAGAGGAGCATCAATGGTCTCCATAAGGCTTTTTAAGGATAGCGGATAAATGGCGGCGCTGCACCGCCGTATCTTTCATATCTCTTCTTTGATCAATTCTGCATCTTTAAAAATCAAGTCTGGTAATGTTAGGTCAGGTCATCAGGCCAAGGCAAGGGACTTCATCTAAAAATTAGGATTGCATTTATGCAATAAGTAAAGTAAAGTTAAGTTACTTATAAGTAAGAACACGTTTAACCTAGCAATCCGACACTTAAAACCATTATGGGCCTACCGGGTGCTGCAAAATATATTCCGGGTTTTATGAAATTGGTGATATACCTTGTTAATTTACGGGCGACCTCTTCAATAAAAATACATGATAAAACTGTAAAATAGCTATGTTTTGGCTCATATTGCTTAATCCTCGTCCTTCGGGTGCCGATTCGACGCCCCTCGTTATTTTTCGTGATGACACAAAAAGTTTCGTTTAGCCCAATGCTGCGTGGGAATTGTAAAACAAAATTACTTAGACACATCTTGACCAAATTTTAAGTGAATATCATGTCGGGTCACCGAGTTATGACGTCATTTCTATGCCCATGTAAGGCAATTTTGGTCCTAAAAATAATTCTGAAAAACCGGGCGTTACTCAGCTTCTAGAAGAGCTAGATCAGATTTCTAAACAGAATTCGAAGGCTCCTGAAAAGGCAATTTGAAATACGCCATCTATTTTGAGGTCAAGTCCATGACGAAGGCACCAGGGGTCCCCAAAGGTCAGCAAAGGTTACCGTTTTAGAAGCTCTTGTTGGCTATACTCATGGACGGGACAAGGTGCGGCAATGAATTTGGTATCATAGTGACGAGCGTCACCCAAGGATTCAATGGTATGCGACCTCACTTCGACCTTGACCTAAGATTATGTTAGATGGTCTAAGGCCAAGGTCACGCGTGACCTGCAAGGTCATGCCGCATACTGCGGAACTCCTTGGGTCACGACAAACACATTGAAACCCTGGTTCTAGGTCTATTGATTCCCGAATCATAAGGATTTTCTAAATGTGTCAAAATTTTCACCGTTTTGTGACCTCACCAGGTTACTAGTTAACCTAGGGTAAACATAATTGTACACTGTCGGAGAGTTCAGGTCTCGGGCAACAGGCCGTGCTTTACCGCGTCTTTCCAGCTTTCTTAGTTTTCAAACGGATGAGGGTCGAATCGATCCCCGGTAGGGCGAGGGAGTAAAATACCTCCAGTAGGGCAAGGGTTAGAAAGCTTCCTGTTCTCGTAATATAAGTATATTGGGCCACCCCAAAGGTCCAACTTGACATGTTTGCAGGAAAGCTGACAACTTCGCTGGACAACTTGGCAGGAAATGATAATAGATATTTCACTTTGGTACCATTTCGCTTAGCTTGTCATTACGAGTCGATTGGTATGCATATCGATTATTTCAGACAAGACAATGCTCTTGACCTGACCTTTGGTTAGGTCATTCTTAGATTTTGACACAGCATGTTCATACCATACATAATTTGATTCGCCTACGTTATGGTTCTAGCTTAACGCAGTTTTCGACCTCAGTTTGGCTATTAACCCGCGCACTGGTGGGCCTCCGAGCCACCTTAGCCCTGGTGGGTGGGGTGGGTGGGGGGTGGGGGTTTGAACGCCTGCCCCTCGAACTCGGCCCCTACGCGGGATAGCGCAAAACGCGAAGGCTGGTGGATAGCTCATAGAAATTCAGGAAGAAACTATATTAGTTCTTGTTAGGCTCAGGTCAATATTGAGGTCATGGCACGTCAAATAAAGTGGCATTTTGAGTATATTTTTTCGGCTCTAGCGTCTGAAAGAGTTGAGTTTTAGAACCATTTTCTAGGCACCATTCGTTTCCCTCATCACGGCGAATCGAATGATGTATAATATGATCATACTAGGTCAAAACACAAAATTACCTGACCTCAGGTCAGGTCAAATTCACTTTTTATCTAGCCTAGTCAATATGCATATCAATCGACTTGCAACAGCAATCCAAGCGCAATGGTATCAAAATAAAAGTTGTACCATCATTTCATGCGAAGTTATTGACCTAATTCTGAAAACTGCTTGATTAGCCCAGATGACCTCTCAGCGGTCATAGGTCAAGAATTGCAACATGAACCTGAAAAGGGGCCCAGTATACTACGATTTGGAGAATAGGAAGGTATTCTCAGCTGCATCTACACAAATACGGCCTAATTTCGGTTTTCCCATGTATTTCCATAGGCCATGATCCGTACTGACCTTAGGTCATCGATATGGAAAATTCTTTTGGGCGCTGCCGTTTTCTGCCACCAAAACCCCAGGAGAGTGTTCAACACCCCTACCCCGGGGCGAGGGTTAATAGTGTTCAAGCTTTGTTCGTTCAGACAATGTACACCATAGATAGGCTTTAAATGGTGGTAAAATGCAAACAATAACACTAATAGATAGCCGTTTGTCTGCGCTAGTTTAAAAGACACCAAAACTCCTGGCATGACCACTTTGGTTTTGAGCTGTGACCTTGATAAGCGGAAGCTTGACACGCCCCGCTGGTTCCTGGCATTCCCCGCTGGGGCGATTTCGCCGGGGGGCTGTTAGTCACTGGCGGATCCGGGGGATGGCTTTGGTCTCCCTCAACGCTCAAACCAGGGGGCCAAACTTTTTTTTATCCGAGGGGACGTGTGGGTGCAAATAAGGCGAAGAAGTCATTAGAGATGTTTCGACAAAAGTGTTGCTAGTTGGTTGGGCTTTTATAACGCGTTCTGTGAGCACCTTTGCCCGCTCTAAAGTGTGTGGGAGAAATTTGTGGGAGGGATGTTTACATTAATGTCGCAGAACAAGGTGTAAGGACAAAGTGTAAGGTTTTACCCCTTTACGCTTTTCACCCCTAACACTGCCAGTATGCTTGGGTTGGCTAGAAAAGCACCCTAAAGATTTTCAAGTTACCCCTGCTCAGAAGGGATCAAAACGGGGAGTGGGAAGAGATGCTGGAGGCAACAGACGCATTTTCAGAAATTCTTCTGGGTTAAATATGTATATACACCATCTTAATATGGGCTCCAGATAGTTATTTGAAGATCGTTAACCTTCAACTTCTTCAGTTGTATTTCTTCAAGTAATGATCCTAACGTGTTTGAGTGAAAACTTCGCTTTGCTACCTGGGGTATTCCACGACAGATCCACAAGTCGATAACACCCTCATGTCGCAGATTTCGGTGTATGTTTTGTCAGGGCTGCTATTGATGGAGCTGATGACGATTTTCGTATTCACTTTCCTCCCTTACTTACGGTTTGAAAATTATAGCATCAGGTATTTTGCCCATACCCACTTGCATGTCTTTTTAAAGACGAAATTTTACCTGTATGCTTCTTCAAATACCATAAAAACTTGATCTAGGTCTCTTAAGGAGGAATTACGAATTCTGGCTCATGATGAATATAAATCAAAAAATTAAATTTTGAATATATCATAAATTCTTGAATTTTTCAAAATCTATAAAAACTATTTTCCTATAACTTTTGTTTAACTTTTTGAGACTCATATTCCTCTTTATACTTTTATCTATAACATTCAGCAATAAAAAGAATGGAGACTTTGACAGAAACCGAGGTCTGAGCTCCCAAACGTCCCGGTCCCCACTTTAGTGAGGTTCGTGCGCCAGCGCGGCCCGCCGTCGCTGCAAATATCAAACGTCTCTGGTCACGAAAAATGTGTCAATGGTGGGATTGGTGGGACATGAGGGTAAGGATGTATTTAAAACAATAAATTGTAATCAATTTCCCATTCCTGGACATCAACACCCGCACTGGAGAGGCGTCCGACACTTACGCGCACTGAAAGGGGGACTGGTAGGCCCCCTGAGCTCTCGGAAACTAGGAGGCTCAGAAAAACTCCGGTTTGGGACTGGGTGGGAGATATTGAAATATATATTATAACCAATTTTAATTGACTTAGGTCAGTATCGTCAAGTTCAAACGAGGTCATAAAGATCAAGTATTAGCCGTGCTGGGTATTCATCCGAAAATGCCGTGATTAAGCTCAAAGAAGTCCAGAATGCACTAAAAAGAGACCAAGGTCATAGTGTGAACGTCCCCAAGAATTGTAAACCTAATTTTTGGGGTTAAGGTCATTCAAGGTCATTGACCTATGGCGTCACAATATGACATATTCCCTACATTTACACCATGACTAGCACCATAGCAACCGTTGGACGGGAAATGAGGATTGACCTTTACCCATGAGATTTTACTTTGACATGTGACCTTGACTTTTACATTGAGATATCTCAACTACGTGTGACAACTTGTACCTACAGGTGACCCAAAAAAACATTCATCACCAAAAGTAGAATATTGTCCGAATTTTTATTTCGATCATGACCAAACTTCATCCACGTTATGACAAGGCTATGTGCTGAACACCCACCAACTTTCAAGTCTCTGGCTCAAAACCCCCAACTTTCACCGGCAAACACCCACCAACTTTCAAGTCTCTGGCTCAAAAACTTAAAAAAAACTTGTGTTCAAAAACTCACGGCATTGGAACCGTTGCATGAATTGCGACAGAGCGGCATGGATAGAATTCCGCCAAAAATATGCCTCAACTATAAATGTATTTTGCTCAGTAGTCCATGGCATCTCGAACCTCAAACTTGGTAGACTCGTAGAACGCTGTTTTGTATTGTACACGTGAAAAAGGAGAATCTGTCAACTACTTCAGCAATTTTTCAAATTTAGGTGATAACTTTTTTTGGTCACGTCGTAGCCTAATATACGTCATACTAGGTAACGCCACGCAACCGGAATCACCGGACCAATGGCTTTGAGAATGCTGGTATGACCTTGAACTGTGACCTTGACCTTCATGTGGGGTGAACTTGACATATAATCTCGTTTTATATGGCGCTATAACGTTGCCAGTCAGTCTTCTATGCACGCGAACTGGTGCAACGGCGCAATTGCGGCGATCTCAAAATAAATGGTTTAACTTTGAAAGCCTGTAATTACAAAATTGGGGCCGATTTTCAAAATTATTTGACTAATCGACGTGTCATTGAATATTCTCAAAAGTAGCGAAATTTTCGTTTTTGGCCCACGAAGGGTTCTCCGGCCACCTAGCAAAAAGTAGGTGGGTAGCCTCCGATGCTCCCCTCCAGTGTGCTTGTTAATACACGCTGGTATGAGGCTCCGGGCCACCTTTACTGGCAGGGGGTGCCCATCCCCTACGATCTCAGCAACCATGCTTGGAAGGGAGAACGGAAAGCAGTGTTCCATTGCTTGCCTCGATCTCTACCGAAAATGTTTCGACAAAAAGTGCTCAAATTAGTTACTGAGCTCAGAAAACGCTTCGATAAGGCAATCACGAGAAAAGGAACATTGAAGATTCACAAGTTCGTACCGGTTAATTCGAAGACCGTTATTGTCCATGAGCTCTCGAATGATGAGGGACAGAAGGTTCGAGTTTCACATCGAATCTGTGAAGTTCAATGGCGCCACATGATGGAGTCGTTCTTCCAATCCGTGGGTCAGATCTTAACTAAAGCAGCATGTCTTAATCGTATATGTTCGATTAGCGGTTGTCGGCGTGGACGTTGTGTGGCTTTTTGTTTTTGATGTGTGCTTTCTAATATAAATTGAACTGGAATACATTAAACTTTTTTGGGGTATGGATAAAAAAGAAAACTATCTAAAACAAACCTAAGGCAACAGTAATAATCGGCTTCCGACGCATAATCCTCCCACTACATTTTCCAGCAAATGCACCAGAGTGTCGGAACTGTTTCGAATGTTCCCGTAATGCATTAAGTCTTTTCGGAACGGCTCAAATTTGTCTGTTAGCAATAGTAGCCTCCACACCCCATCAATTTCATTCGCAGTGTCACCCAAGCGCAGTCTTGCTCAGTTCTCCCTCCCCGTTACACCACTACCAACCGGACGCGGCTATGCGGCGTGCCGACTGCAGGCTGAGCGGCCGGCGGCGGTGTTGGGCTTGGTCTGCGGTGCTCGGTACTGGTTTTGCTGTGTAGACTCCATTCTTTTTATTGGCGTTATTTGCACTTTAAGCAATGCTCTTTCACATGAAGATGTTTTGAAGTCAATAAAAGCATAGGAAGTATATATGTTTATCTTTGCAAAAGTTTGGAATTGCATTTTATACATATTCGTGCCAATTAATAAAATTTAACTTGCATATTTGTATTGTTCAGTCTTTTGTAATTATTTTCATGTAACCTTTTATAGGAATACCTTCTATTTAAATAGCTAAAAACTCAAGCGAAAAGTCCGATGCACGCGTCCGATGCTGGATTGCCCGAGGCTATAACTCCGAAACCATTATCCGCACGAGACTAAAAATACCACAGTCGTTTTCAGCGCCACTGAGAACCCTAGTCCCAAATTTTCATGAAAATCTGAGATATGAGGGTGTTATTTCAACCCATCGAATTGTCGATTTGTCGTGGAATGCCCCACCTTTGAAAGGAAAACAAGACGTCTGCTACACAGGTGCTATTGCTTAGCGACGCTTACCTTGGATTCATCCTCCGACAGAACGTTATCGATGACCGAGATGATGAGTGGAGAGAACTGAGCACACAGGTCCTCGACGAACTGTTTGTGCTCACTATGCTTCACGTCCATTCCGCCCGTGTGCCACTTCACCATGAACTTCAGCATGCGCGTCTCATCCAGACGCTCCTGAGGATCCGTGAGAGAAGTGAGACCGTCTCCACCCGCAGTCCGGTCACTCAATCACCGGCTACTGGCGGAGCGGCGGTACCTAACGAGCAGCTCACGATAACCACGAAAACAAGATCTCGAACCCGGGCGCCCACTTCTCGCTTGAAAAATTAGCTAATCCGGGTTCAGACAGAACCTAAATATCTTCTCGTGAGCATTAGTGGAAGAATACGAGGACCTCAAATCTGATGAATTTTCGGGAAGGAATGGGCTTGTCTCAGCGAGGAGCAAAGACTTCACTGGCTTAACTTTTGTTGCTGGTGAAGTGCTTGTTAAGAGTCTTAATCATATTCAATTAGTTCAACATTAAGGCCTTACCGTTATCAATACGGAAGCATAGCATAAATGTGAAAGTACAGGCCTCAACAAAAGGGAATGGTGGGCCCCGTCTGGGCAGGAAGACCGTGTAACGTCCTTCACCAGCTACGTCATATGATATAATATACCATGTCACATGTTCTTGACCTCCGCACAAAATGGCTCTTCCTGCCAAGCAAACAACGTAAAAGGCTGAAAAACTTACAAATATGCTTAAAACACTATTTAGCGGTTGCTGTCTACGCGCCTCTCCTAAATGCAGCGCCCGGCTCGTTCACAAAACGTGGTCGGACTGATCGCGCCTTTCACGTCAGCCGGGTCTAGGTTCCACAATGAGGTGGCCCGATAGCCGAAAAACCACCGTGCATGCTGTGTTCGCAGACGCAGTAGGTGAAGATCACCCGCGTTGGTGACTCGGCTGTCGAGATGTGCCCCTTGAAGCCCTTAGTGTGCCATTTTCTCTCTTTGGCCCCCAGTAAAAGCCTGATAATGCACTGTAGTGCATAGTGGCCAGGTCATGCTCCTGGATGATCTCACCGAATTGTGGCCTTTCTAAATCGGTCAACAAAGGTGTTAGATGGTGATACATCCTCGCGCCGTTACGACGCATGCACGATAGTTAATTTCTTTTGTACGTGATTGCGCTGAAGTTTGTTGCATCCGGACCAGAATGACCATTTAGTAATATGTGGGAAGATGACGGTTTCTAGAATCACCTTTTGACCACTTCTGGGAGCCTGTACGAGAACTTTGCGAAGCTACCAAGAGTAGCGTAGCAACACTGTCGTTACGTGCGCATCAAAACTTAAGCCATCGTTCGCGATGAGATCCAAGATATTGGCAGTTGGCGACGGCTTAATAGCAGTTTCCCGAAATCGCATACAGAATTGAAATGGTAATCGCCTTTGGCATGGTCTAACAAATGTGTATTGTTGGGTTCGTTTTTAGGCTATTTTTGGTAAACCATGTGGCTTGCGTGAACGTAGCTTATATCCTTCCCTGGGGCTCAGTAGCGAACCAAGGGGGTCAAGGACCATGGCCCTCCCCCACCCCGGAATTTTTGGGTCACACTTTGAGGTAAAAAGAAAAAAGGTATTTGTATCAAAAATAAAAATATACATGGTGCTCTAACAGAATGCCAGGGCGCGCCGCTGGCGCCATCTGTGGAGAGCCAGTGCAGGCTCGGCTAAGGGCGGATATGATAAGCGGAGAATGACGGTTGTGTGTGCGAGTTGTAGCAACGGGGACGGGGCGAGTGGAGCACCAATGAGCCGGACTACCGGCCCGGTGCAGTTTTTTCCACCTCGTTGGTGGTGTGGGTTGATGGTGAGCCAAGGAGTGGAAGGTTGGGCAAGGTGCAAGGCCTTCAACTCGAATGGGCCACCGGGGGTTTTTCGAGGATTGCATTTCTGATGAGCGCATCGTAATCGGCACCGGGAGGTGCATCTGGTGAACGGCGATCCGTTGCTTTCTGAGGAAAGGGACCTGCCCAAGCACCTTAGATTTCACTGTCCCATCGTTTTTTTCTTCTCATTCCTTTTCTAAATTTAATTAATTAACATCTGTTTAGATACATCATCCTGTTCGAATTTGATGTTTCCTTCTTTTCAACTTCTGGAACAATTGTCCCTGAATACTATTATAGATGAAAATAATGATGACTCTGGCTTGCTTACGGAAAGGGAAGACACATTAACTAATTGTAGCTATGTATCCCCCATAAATATACCGTCACAATCTCAAAATTTCACAACCAAAACAGCTCTCAACCTACTCCACTATAATATCAGAAGCATTGTTCGTAAAAGCCAATCTTTCAAAGACTTTATATATAATACGAACATCACTTTCTCATGTATCCTGCTCAGCGAAACGTGGCTCAATGATGACTCTACACCAATAACAATCCCTGGCTACTCTTCTAATAACAAAATAAGAAAAAATAGAACAGGGGGTGGGGTTGGTATTTATATCAGTAATCAGCTTGACCACAAACTACGTGACGATTTATGCTTCCAGGACTCAAGTACTGAATGTATATTTGCTGAATTGAGACTAGAAAAATGCAAGAATGTAATATTAGGCTGTATCTATAGAGCACCGGATATCAATTTCCAAACTTTTTTGAATGACCTTCAAAAAATACTTGATAAAGCAACTGTCGAAGGTAAAACTATAATCATAGGGGGAGATTTTAATGTAAACCTTGTGAGAATCCATGAAACCAGGGATGCAAAACAATTGATGGACTTGATGATGTCATATAATATGTTTCCAACAATAAGCAAGCCAACAAGGATATGTCATACCACAAATTCTCTCATCGACTGTTTTTTTACCAATTTTTCTGGTAAAGCCTATTCTCATGTTATAGTTGAACTAGATTTGTCCGACCACTTTCCAATATTACTTTCACTTGAATGTAAACAACAGGCTGTGCCGGAACAATCAAACCTGAGGCAGTTCAGAGACATATGCCCAAATCAAATCAATAGATTTAATCAATTTCTTGCAACCTCATTTGAAAACTTTCTTCAAATAACTGATCCCAATGAAGCTGTGACAGTCTTTTGCAACGTCATTGGAAAGAACATAGATTCATTTTTTCCCATTAAAACGAAAAACCGAAAGAAAGATCCAATTAAACCTTGGATAACTAAAGCTATACTTACCTCTATTAATGAAAAGAACAGACTCTATGATCAATATCTTGGCACTAAACTACAACAAGACTATGATATATTCAAACAATACAGAAATAGGCTCCTAAAAATCATTAAAGCATCAAAAAACACTATTATCAACAAAAGATTAGGCAAGCTACGGGAGACATGAAGCGCACCTGGACTACAATGAATGAAATTATCGGTAACCAAAAGAATATGAGCTATCATATTAAATCGTTAAATTATGAGGGGGTTACTTTGGAAACTAACCAAGAAATAGCTGATAAACTGAATGATTTTTTCACGTCCATAGGACCAAAATTGACTGAATCAATCCCTAATTATAGTATTGACCCTATACTGGCCGTGACTAATCGTGATGACTCATGTTTCCTTTACCCTATTAGCCCCGAAGAATTGAAAAAAGTTATTCTTGGATTGAAACCTTCGGGAAACAACCTCCAATGCCTTACACCCAAAATTCTTAGATTGATTAGCCCTAGTGCAATTATACCGCTCACCCATATTGTAAATCTTTGTTTTACCTCGGGATTATTTCCCGACATGCTGAAAGTTTCAACGGTTACCCCCATCTTTAAAAGTGGATCCCGTGAGGCGCCCGGGAATTATCGGCCTATTTCTGTTCTGCCCCCCTTATCTAAGCTAATTTAAAAATGTATTTTCCTAAGGTTAACGCACTACACTGAAGATCAGAATATTCTAAGTGACAATCAATATGGCTTTAGAACCAAACATTCTACCGAACATGCACTCCTAAATTTTCTTGACTTTGTAAATACTGAAAAAGATTTGGGTAACCATGTTATTGGAATATATCTAGACATAAAAAAGCTTTTGATTGCGTTAACTACAGTATTCTCTTCCGGAAACTTGAGAAATATGGCATTCGGGGCATTCCGCTAGAGTTAATAAAAAGTTACCTAACGAATCGCTATCAGAGAGTGAAAATAAAAGACCCCAACGGAGAAGAAATTTATTCAGAACTAAAAGCAATAATGTGCGGTGTGCCCCAGGGGAGTGTTTTAAGCCCCCTTCTATTCATACTATACGTAAATGATTTGCAGAAAGCTTCTGACGTGTTTAGGTTAATAACTTTTGCAGACGATACAAATATGTTCTTGTCTGGCCTTGACCTCTTTCTTGTCTGATCTTGACCAACTCTGTCATACAGCTAATTTTGAACTAAATAAAGTTAAGGATTGGTTTATAAGCAACAAACTTAGTCTAAACATTTCCAAAACTAGCTACCAAATTTATTCTAATAGAAATTGTAACCTAACCGACAGGGGTGTAAGTTTGCGAAAATGTTTAGGGGTGCTTTTTCCTAGCCGACCGATAAAATTTTACTGCCGGTGTTAAGGGGTGAAAAACGTTAAAAAGGAGTAAAAACCTCTTACAACTTTGTCGAAACATCTCTAATGGCTTATATCTTGCTTTATTTGCACACCACACTGTTCCCCGCAGGAAAAAATATTTTGACCCCCTGGTTTGAGCGTTTGGGGGGAACATGACCCTAATACCCCCCCCTTTGGATCTGCCAGTGTCTAGACATACTTTAGGCCATACGACCAAAAACCGTGGTGGCGACTGCAACTCTACTTTCTGATTATGGGGGCAGTGCCCACCATTTTCCAGCCATTCCAGTACCTTGTTTACGGTAACAAATCAAGCGATAAGCCGAGTCACCTTTGGCCCCACCGACGTCGGTGAGCCTTTCCCACAACTTCAACATAGTTCCTGCACCTATGTTTTAACCCTCGCCCCGTTGGGGAGGGGGTTTGAACACCACCCCTCAGGTTTTTCCGGCGGCACGGAAAAACGCCGGCGCAAAGCGCCGCCGTACTTGGCACACCTTATCCTTGATCAATTCCGCAACTTTCTCCAACATTTTAATGTTGGGTCATCTCAGGTCAGGTCACCAGTGCAGATCAAGTGACCTCACCTAAAAAATGTTTAAGGTGACACAAGTAAGAAATGGATGAATCTATTGGATTGAAACGTATACCACATAATGGGGCCACCGAGTGCTACACCATATATTCCGGGATTTTTTCTTCAAATCGATGACCTAAGGTCAAGTGCGGACCATGGCCTCCCCGTTGGAAATACATGAGAAAAACAGAGATTGGGCTGTATTTGGGTAGATACAGCTAAGAATACCTTCATAATCTCCAAATCGTAGTATCCTGGGCCTCTTTCCAGATTCATGCTGCAATTTTTACCTGTGACCTCTGAGAGGTCATCTGGGGCTATTTAACACGCACCCGGCTGGGGGCGAAATTCGCCCCTCCTGGTTTTTCCCAAATAGCTAAAAAACCAAGAGACGCGGAAGAACGAAACTTACAGTACCTTATCCCTGATCAATTTTACACATCTGACAAAATTTTTGAGAAATGTCATGTCAGGTCACGGAGCTATTCAGGATCAAGTGACCCGACCTCAAAACCTAAAATTACGAGTTTGAAGCAGCGCCCAGGGACCATTAGCCAACCGATCAGTTTGAAACTTCCACAATATGATAAGGTCATTAGGATCTACAAATCTGTTATTTTGGAATTTTAATATTGGTGACCTAAGGTGGGGTCAATTTTTTGGTCACCCCATTATAAGTCTATGGTGAAAAATAGAATGGACTCTTTTTCAGGAAATACTATATAGATAAGGCTGAAAATCCTTAAACTGTCTATTCTTACCACGATCTTGACCATAAAGTTGAGTTTTTGAGCATCTGACCTCTCAAAGGTCATATCAGGTCACGGGAGCAGAGAGTGATTGTTTTGGCAATAACTTCTCACTGAATTGAGATAAAGCTCCCATTTTGCTTACATTGTGCTTATATTGTCACGGGGAGTCGAGTGGTATGCAACATGACCATACCAGGTCACTCTGTGGCCCTGACCTAGGTCGAAGTCAGGTCATTTTGACTATTTGATCCCAAGCAAGGTCATATTATACATCATTCGATTCGCCGCCGCGATAAGAGGAATCGAATGATGCATCAATATTCCCTCTAGCTCCCCTGAGGGCAGATCTAGAGAGGGAAACGTACACTGCTCTGTTGTAAGCCTGTGGAGCATTCTTTGACCTATGCTGACCTCAATATTGACCTGACATAAAAATTATTCTTATAAGTTATCTTCGTCTTATGAAGAGCTTTCGAACGCCGCCCGTAATTTTTCTTTAGCTTTCGTGGGGAACGAGATACGGAGGGGGCAAAAACGCCCCCCAGCGGGGCGCGTCATGCAAGGGACCCAGCGGGGCGCGTGTTAAGCAGTTTTCAGACTTATGTTAGTAGCTTTGCATGAAAAGATGATACAGCTTTTATTTTGATATAGTTGCGTTTGGATTCCTATTGCGAGTCGATTGATATCATGTTAGCATTGCCTATTGCCTGTCATTATTAGCATTAAAAATTAATTTAGCTAATTATGAAATTATGCAACCCTCAGCCTTGCGAATTATCTCTTCTCATCATTTGTTTATCATATTAAAACAAGTATGAAATGTATAGCAGGTCTTTATTATTAATTTGCATGCATTAATTAAAAACTAAAATAATAACAGAACTTTCCAGTAATTAGACATGTACTGAGCTTTAGATTCTGGATCTTCTGGTCCGTACCGTTCTCTGGACTCTGGTTTTGAAACGAAATCGTCTTCGAATAAGTGATTTTCTTATTCCTAGGTGGCGTATCTGATTCGCTTTAGGTCTTTTAGGCACTGTTTATTAGATCCTGGTTAATTGAATGAATAATTATGGGCTGGCATTCCAAGATAGGACGATTGATCCCTTTGCTTCCCTGACAGTGGACGACAATTTAGGAGCTCACTATGATTTTGATAGAATAAGAACCACTTGTTCTTATTACTCACCCTCGAGATTGAGCGGTCAGTTTGCATCAAACCAGCTCAATTTGTATATTTTTCATCTAAATATCAGATCGCTTTTGAACAAGCATAATGAGCTTTGTGATTTACTTAAAGAGATAGGTATTCCCTTTCATGTGATAGCAATTTCTGAAACTTGGATTAACAAAGAGCTTGAAAATTTATTTATAATTCCCTCATATAAAGCTTATTTTTCTCATCGTGTCGGCAAAAGGGGAGGGGGTGCGGGCATTTACGTAAAAGAGGATTTATTGCCTACCCAGTTACATTGCCCGTCATTCTCAACTGCTGAAGTAGTATGTGTCAGTGCGAAAACTCAAGACAAGTCGTTCGTCGTCTGCCAAATGTACAAAGCACCAAGCACAGATAAATCAAAATTTATGGAAGAGTTGAATATTTGTCTCGAATGGCTACAACAACTTAATAAGACTATATATATAACTGGTGACTTTAACTTCGATCTACTTTCCATCGAAACTGACTCTTGGGCTCGCAGTTTCTTTTTATCCATGTGTTCCTTTGGATTTCTCCCAACGATTTCTAAAACAACGCGACACCAGGCGAACTCGGACAGTCTACTCGACAATATATTTTCAAATAGCCTAGAAATCGTGGAAAAGTCTGGTGTTCTATTATCTGACATTGCAGATCATTTCCCTGTAATGCTGAACACCAACAATGAAGTTAAAGTAAAGAAATCAATTCCAAAATTAACTTGCTTTGATTACCGTAGAATAAATGAACTTAATTCTTTCTTAAGCGCTGAACTGGTTTGTATTGAAAATGAAACTGACCCAAACTTTCTCGCCACAACCATCATAAATAGCTACAATAAAGGTATTGAAAAGCTCTCACGTCAAACTTGCCGTAACAGGAAAACGGAACCAAGAAAACCGTGGATTTCACCTGGGATTTTATCCTCAATAAATGTTAAAAACCAACTCTACATTAAATCTTTAAAATCAAAATGTGAGGCAGATAAGCAACAATACAATAAATACAAAAATGTTCTGATTGGAATTATCCGTAAAGCTAAGAAACACTACTATGAGACAGAATTTGAGAAATGTAAGACTGACTCGAAACAAACTTGGAAAATCATAAATGAGTTAAGAAATAGCCGAAGTAATGGTAATGATATCCCGGAAACAATTCATACCACAAACGGAGTGAACATACAGGATAGTGAAGGTAAAGCAGACGCCTTTAATAATTTTTTCAGTACTATTGGAACTAAACTCCAAGAAAAATCACACCTTCCCCCCACCAATCCCCTAGATCTAGTAAATGATTGTGAAAATGAAATGGAACTTAGGCTTACAGATGAAGAAGAAGTAAGTAGATTAATTGAAAATATGAAAAATGTGGGAGCTGGTTGTGATGGCATTAATAGCAAAATTCTAAAGAATACATATAGAAGCATAGTACAGCATCTAGTGAAACTATTTAATGCATGTCTTACCACAGGAATATTTCCCGATGCCTTAAAAATAGCAGTTATCAAGCCTATCTTTAAGACTGGCGATCGGCATGTTGTTACCAACTATAGACCCATTAGTATTCTTCCCGCAATATCAAAAATTCTTGAAAAACTTCTTCACTGCCGAATTATGGAACATCTTGAAATAAATCAACTCATACACAATAACCAATTCGGATTCCAAAAAAATCGTTCAACATTTATGCCTATACTTCTGCTCCAAGACTTTGTTACTAAGGCCTTCGAGGAAGGGGAACTTGTACTGGGGGTATTTTTGGATTTAAGAAAAGCATTTGACACCGTGGATTATAACATTCTTCTGGGAAAAGCAAAAAAATATGGAATAAAAGGTAAATATTTAGAAATTCTCTCTTCATATCTATCCAATAGGAAACAATGTGTTCAAGTAGAAAACAAAACGTCAGAATATAGAAAAGTTAATATGGGAGTCCCGCAGGGGTCTATACTTGGGCCCCTGCTGTTCATTTTATATGTTAATGATCTTCCGCTTATCGGTGAAAATGCACTATATCTCTCCTATGCTGATGATACGGCCCTGCTCTTCAAAAACACAAAGATCCAGAAATACTTAAATCGAACGTCAATGAAACTCTCTTGCGGCTTTCAGACTGGTTCTGTGCAAACTATTTGTCTCTCAACCTTGAAAAAACCTTCACGCAGCATTACTCTCCTTATCCAAAAAATTTCACTTAAACATAAAAATAGGCCAGAATGCAATTGAAGAAAAAGAGGAGATTAAGTATCTCGGGATGATTTTCGATAAGCAACTAAAGTTTTCTGGGCATATAAATCATATTTCTAAAATAATAAGTCGAAACATTGGCATTATTTGTAGGATTCGATACTTTATTTCAGATCGTATAGCACTTCTCCTTTACCATGCATTAATCCAACCTTACCTTAACTATTGCTGTCTCATCTGGGGTGTGAATTACTCATCTCAACTTTACAAAATTAACATCCTCCAAAAAAAAGCCGTTCGACTCATTGAAAGAATATACCTCCCTGGAAGCTCAGAACCAGTTTTCAAAAAGCACTCGATCCACAAAGTGTCTGAACTCGCGAAAACACAAATGTTAATTATAGTTCATAAATTCCTTATTGGTCAGCTTCCTGAAGCCATAAAAAAATTGTTTTCGCTCAGGGAACCGGGATATCGTGAGGTTAGAAGAACCCCCCTACTGGATCAACCATTCTCAAATAGGAATTACCGCCTTTTCACGACCCCTTGCTTGGCCCCGAAATTGTGGAATAGTATATTTTCCGATAAATTTCAATCTGTTGAGGAAATCCCAAGAAGTAAACTAATTATCAAGAAAATGTTGAAACAACATTTCATCGGTCAAAGTCAGTAGAATATTAAATTTAGTAAGCTTATAGTTCATTTGAATGAGTAGAACAATACTAAATACACAACGAGTGCAAAAATAAATTGTATGGCTTCCGTGCTCTCCAAAATATATACTGTTCTTGAACGACTAGAACATGTTTAGAAATATCAACCACGTATTTAGTCAGCGTATGCTTAAATTTAGTCAATGTTCCCACTTAATCTTGCAGGTATCATTTATGTTCTCGCGGAGGTGCCGGGGCCTCCTTGGCTGTGATCTGTTTGGCGGCGGCCTGGGGGATGGGGGAGCTTTGAATTACCTGTGCTATACCGATATCCATTAGAGACAGCAGATGTTCCAACACCTACAGATTTTGACTCCCTTTGGGTCTGTCAGGTTTCGGTCGGGCGGGTTGCGCCGGGGAGGTCCTGGCGCCTTTGCATCTCTCTGGAATCGTAACGCGTTATAACCAACGTATATTAAACATGTCTGTGGTTCAGCACCCAATGTCGAGTCACTTTGTGGTGCTCCCACACCTGACACACATATCAATTCATGCCTCACTTCATGCTCTCATCTTCAGTCACTCGCACCTCATCATCTTCTTTTCAGAATAGAAACCGGGAGAGTCTAAAAGGGTGAGTATAGACTTGACTTTATCTTTTTTTCTGACATCGACATCATTTGGATCGACAACCAGACGAGAAAATCCCCGTTCCCTTCGTTGCTCCCGGGGCTGGTGAACAACAGGTTTTCACCTCGCTTGCTGGCCCGGGGGCAACGGAGGGAGTTATATTCACTCATGCTCTCATCTTCAGTCGCTCTCACCTCATCATCACCCCAAATATACAAAACACGTCGTTCTAGTACGGGCAGTAAATATGTCTCAGGCTCAGCACCCAGTGTCAAGCTGCGCACTGGGTGTTTCCACAAGAGACAAACATTATAAAAAAAAATGTTGACTATGCTAGGTTAAAAACTGACCTTGACCTGACCTGAGGTCTGGTCATTTTTGTGTTTTGAACTAGTGTGGCCATATACGTCATACTATTCCCCATGACGAGAGGAAGCGAGTGATGCCTAAAAAATTATTCTAAGTCAACTCTGTCAGACGCTCAGACGCCCAAAAACTCTACTCAAAATCCTACTTTCCTTGACCCGTCATGACCTCAATATTGATCTGAGCCAAAAAGTGGCTTGTATAGTTTCTTCATGAATTTGTACGAGCTATCCACAAGGGTTCGTGTTTTTTCGCTATCCCGCATAGGGGCCGAGTTCAAGGGGTGTTCAAACACCCCCCAACAGGGCGAAAGGTGGCTCGGAGGCCCACCGGGGCGAGGATTAAGCTTCCTGCTCATCACAAGGTCACAGCTCGAAAAGCTGCAAACGTGGTGAAACCAGGAGCTTTTGGTGTCGGTGTTTTTTAAACTTAAAAGGAAATACGCAGAATAATTTTATTGTGGTTTCTTGCTATTTGCCAAATCTTGATTAACGAAACTTTCAATTATTTTTGTATCTTCGGCAACAGTTTTGGAGGCCACTCGCCTATTATTGAAATATTTTAACGATACCGGTAAAAAGCTGAAACCTGCTCTTCATTTCTTAGATTTTAAAAGTTATTTTAAGTGTGTACAGTAATTTTTTGTCAAAATTTCCAGGATGACGAAACTTTTGCGTCAGATGCGTCACGTTACCCAGGTATGAGAATTCCTGGGCTTCTGGCTGGTCAATTGTGATTTCTTTGAAGTCCTATATTTCTGTTTAAAAAGAGTTTTGAAATGTAGATTTTTTTCGATTATTTTTGTCTGTGATAGTTCCAAAGTTCTACATCACTGTTTAGGACAGATATGACCTGATTGTTAGAGAAATGAATGGTCATAGCCGGGACTACGTCATTTAAACGGTAGTGAGAATTCTCGATAAGTCATCTAGAAATATTGACTTTGAGAGCAATTTGAAGGCATTTGGAGGCCGAATTCGCAAAAATGTGAATAGGTCTTCTGACACTACTTTTGTGACATTTTGATCCAGCCAATAAATTTTTTTCGCGTATCTCTTATTAAACGCGCAGACAACCGGCTACCTATTAAGTGTTATTGTTTGTATTTTACCGCCATTAAAAGCCTACCTATGGTGTGACATTGCTGTTGAGCTAACAAGGCTTTGAGCACTTATTTAATAAGGAGAGCTTCAAGTCCCGACGTGGTTTGTGATAGACAAGACATTTTCTCGTTAGAGCCTTACGTTGCATGATAAAGGGAGATGTAAAGTTTTAACAGTGATTTCTGGTTACTTTAAAAATCATGTAGGGTCCCACATAAAGAGCTTTATTTACAGGGTTTACAAGAGCTCTCTTGTTGGCAGGGTTTAGAACGCGTAGCCGGATGTGCCACCCCCAAACCCGCCACTTTTGAAAACGTTCCGACGCGCCTGGTTTAAGAAGACAGTGCCTGTTGTTGACTGTTCTTTAACCCTTGCCCCGGTGGCGGGTAGGAGCCACCTTCGCCCCGGTGGGGGGGCTAAAAAAGACCCCCACGATCTAAAAAACTAAGAGAGCTAGAAAAAAGAGCAAAACGGCGATCGAAAGCTCTTCGAAAATGATATCGAAAATACTTCCGTCATTTTTCTCTTCAGGTCAATATCAAGGCCACCAGAGGTCAAAATAGGTCAAAATCGTTAATATGAGTTGTACTGAGAAAACCTCGTATATCTCAGGAACTATGATAGCTAGATACATTTTTTAACACCATTCGAAAGCTTTTGAGTTGCTCTTTCATTACAGTAGCATTCATGTTCGTGTCAGGTCAAAGCCTAGGGAGCTACAGGTCACTAAATATTGGAAATGTTCTTGGGAATGTCCATAGCCACCCATGCATAAGGGCGTTTCCTTTTTCGCTAATAAATTCTACACCAAGCATGATATAGCCAGGGGCGCAGCCAGAGCTTTCGTATGGGGGGGCACACCAACTTTGAGGGGCACCCCGGGGAAAAAAGGGCACTTTTTAACGTAACCTAAAAAACTTACTATATCTTTGTTTATATCATTTTTTGGGCATCTTTGGTTCAATAAAAATGCAAAGAAATCATTGACGGGGAAGGAAAACTCGATTAAAACCGAAAAAAGGAACAAAATATCACCAAAATGCCATGGAAGTAGCCAAAACACTACTTTTTGGGATAGATTTAAGGACAGCCAACTCATGCAAGTACTTAACATCAGCGGAGCATGTGATATCTGTTACCATGTGCAAGTTAAGGCATATTGGAGTCGAAAATTGTTTTGTTATGCCCACTGGTTTTGTCGTGACGAGTGAGCCCTGGCTGAACGCGGATTAAATTCCTTGCCTCCCACAATCGCCGTGGGACGAGGAGTGGCATAGTGTCTTTGGAAGAACACCTTTTTGCTGCCGGAAAAATTTGGGAGATACCTTTTGAACTCGTTTATTAAGTTCCATATTCTCAAGGATCGGTCCCAGTTAAGAGTAAATAAAAGGTGAACAGGCCGGTGGTTTAGATGGGGATGGTGTGACAGGGCTGAAAATTGTAACAACTAGTTCTTCATTTAAATTAATTAGTAGAAATCCTGGTCTAGGGGACTGTGCTCTGAGCTCAGGGGCACATGCCTTCTTATCATCCCTTCCCAGAATCCACCAGTATAATACGCAATTTATATAACCTGGGGTGCCTAGGTATCTCAAGCCGTTTTAGAGATTCCTCATTCCTCGTTAGCTCCGTTTTACAAGGGGAGTTTCCATTGTGTTCTTATTCTCCATCTATTCAAGACCAGCTCTGGGGCCCCCAAATGTGGATCAGAGGCCCCCAGAGCAGCTTCCCCCATCCCCCAGTTGTGCCTCCAGGGATTAGACTAGGTCAGTGACCCCGCCCCGAAATGATGGGAGTTGGCCTTGTGTTATTATTATCTGTCTATTCAAGACCACTTCAGGGGCCCCTGATGTAGATCAGGCCACAGAGCAGCTCATGCTTCACCCAGGGACTAGACTAGCTCATTGGTCCCAGAGATGAGGTCATCAGACTAGCTCAATGGGCCACAGATAGGCTCATAGGGCCTTAAGCCAGTTCAAGAAGCCCCAGAACAGTTTAAGGCGCCAGATCACCTCAGGGGGCCTCAAGCCAACTTAGGGGCTCTCACAAGCTCAGCAGCCAGACCAGCTCAGGGTGCACTCAGAACCTAGACCCACTCTTGGGCCCCAGATCAGCTCTTGGGGGCCCCAGATCAGTTCAGGGGCCTCAAGTCAGGTCAGGGGGCAGGATCAAGTCAGGGCCACTAAATCAGCTCAGGAATCCCCCACCAGCTCGGGGCCCAAGCAGTTCAAAAGCCCCAGAGCTGCTCAGGGAACACCAGATCGGCCCATAGGGCACCAGATCAGCCTCGGGGACAAATAATCAGATCAGTGGTCCCCGACCAGCTCGGGGCCCAGATCAGCTCGGGAATACCAGATCAAGTCAGGAGGCACTTAATCAGCTCAGGAGCCCCATACTAACTCAGGGGCCCTCACCAGCCCCTGTGGGCCCAGTTCAGCTCAGGGCCTGGGAGCTGCTCAGGAAATCACGTAATCAGCCCAGGAGGTCCGGGTCAGCTTAAAGGGCACCATATTAGCCATGGGGCACCAGACTAGCTCAGAGGGAATAAGATGGGCTCAGGAGACACACTGATGACTCAGCAGGCACCAGATCGACTCAGGGGGCATTAGTTAAGTTCAGGAGGCAGTATATCTGCTCAGGGTGCACCAGATCGATCAGCACAGGGGGCATGTTCAAGTCAGGGGCACTAAATCAGTTCAGGGATCCCTCATAAGCTCGGGGCCCAATCAGTTCAAAAGCCCCATAGCTGCTCAGGGCACACCAGATGCCCATAGGGCACCAGATCAGCTCCGGGGACAAACAATCAGATCAGTGGTCCCCGATCAGCTCGGGAATACCAGATCAAGTCAGGAGGCACTTAATCAGCTCAGGAGCCCCATACCATCTCAGGGGCCCTCATCAGCCTCTGTGGGCCCAGCTCAGCTCAGGGTTTTAGATCTGCTCATGAAATCACGTAAGGAGGCCCAGATCAGCTTAAAGGGCACCAGATTACTCAGGGGGGCATCAGATGGGCTCAGGAGGCACCAGATCGACTAAGGGGCATTAGTGCAGCTCAGGTGGCACCAGATCAATCCGCTCGGGGTCCAGATCAGCTCCCAGCCCCCCAGACTATGGCAGGAGCCTAAATCAGCTCAGGGAGCAACATAACAGCTCAGGGGACACAAGGTGGGCTCAAGGCCCACCAAAACAGCTCAGGGGGGACCAGACCATCTAAGGAGACATCAATAATCAGTTGAGGGGGCACCTAATCAGCTAAAGAGGCACCATATTGACTTAGGAGACAGAATCAACTTGGGGAGGCATGAGATCAGTTCGGGGGCCCGAATCAGCTCAAGGGGCACTAAATCAGCTATTAGGGCACCAAACAAGCTCGGAAGCATTAGACTAACTCAGAGAGCATTATATAGGTTCAGGAGGCACAATTATTTGCTCAGTGGGGCACTCGATTGACTCAGGGGCACCAGATCAGCTTAGAGGGCAAGTAATCAGCTCAAGGGGCCAAGACCAGCTGAGAGGCCACGAGATGAGCTCAAGGAGCACCAGATCGGCTTTACCCGTACGATTATTGGCGACAATGAGGCATTAGGTGGACACATACTAGGTGCCCATACTCTTCCCGGGTGCCTGGAAAGGCGATAGAATGCCCTAGCTGACCGAGAAAGGTATTAAGTTGTCCAACAATAGTTTCAATCGCTACATGCGGTCCAGTTACATTTAGGTTCAACGGCTAGGGCACTAAATTTCGAGCGGCACGGCCCAAATTGGGTACACCACCTGGCAATCAAAAGGGCACCCCGGCAGTGCTGGGGGTACGTGCCCCCTGTGCCTTCCTGGCTGCACCCCTGGACCGTAGATCAACTCCGGAAGGCATTAAATAAGCTCAGGGGCCCGGATCAGCTCAAGGGGCACTAAAACAGCTAAAAGGACTCCAGGCAAGCTCGGAGGCATCAAACTAACTCAGAGAGTATTTTATAGGCTCAGAAAGCACACTTATTTTCTCAGGAGGGCACCAGATTGACTACGAGGGCACCAGATCAGCTCAGAGGGCACATGATCAGCTCCAGGGGGCACCAGATGAGCTCCGCCCGTACGATTATTGGCGACGAAGAGGCATTATCTGGAAACGGATTACGTGCCTATGCTCTTCCCGGGTGCTTGGAAAGGCGACAGAATGCCCTAGCTGACCAAAAAGGCACTTAGTTGTCAAACAATAGTTGAAATCACTAAATGCAGTCTAGTTACATCTAGGTTCAACGGCGCAGGGCACTAAATTTCGAGCGGCACGGCCCAAAGAGGGTACACCACCTGGCAATCAAAAGGGCACCCGGCACCGATGGGTGCACGTGCCCCTTGTGCCCCCCTGGACAGTAGATAAACTCTGGGAGGCATTAAATAAGTTCAGGGGCCCGGATCAGCTCAAGGGTCACTAAAACAGCTAATAGGGCAGCAGGCAAGCTCGGAGGCATCAGACTAACTTAGAGAGCATTATATAGGTTCAGAAGGCACAATTATTTATTCAGGGGAGGGGGGCACCAGATTGACTACGAGGGCATCAGATCAGCTCAGAAGGCACATGATCACCTCCAGGGGGCACCAGATGAGCTCCACCCGTACGATTATTGCCGACGATGAGGCATTATCTGGAAAAGGATTACGTGCCTATACTATTCCCGGGTGCTTGGAAAGGCGACAGAATGTTTTAGGTGACCAAAACGGTACTTAATTGTCAAACAATAGTTGAAATCGCTAAATGCGGCCTAGTTCCGTCTAGGTTCAACGGCGTAGGGCACTAAAATTCGAGCGGCACGGCCCAAAGAGGGTACACCACCTGGCAATCAAAAGGGCACCCGGCACCGATGGGGGCACGTGCCCCCTGTGTCCCCTGGCTGCGGCCCTGGACAGTAGATAAACTACGGGAGGCATTAAATAAGTCAGGGGCCCGGATCAGCTCAAGGGGCACTAAAACAGCTAATAGGGCACCAGGCAAGCTCGGAGGTATCAGACTAACTTAGAGAGCATTATATAGGTTCAGAAGGCACAATTATTTATTCAGGGGAGGGGGGCACCAGATTGACTACGAGGGCATCAGATCAGCTCAGAAGGCACATGATCACCTCCAGGGGGCACCAGATGAGCTCCACCCGTACGATTATTGGCGACGATGAGGCATTATCTGGAAAAGGATTACGTGCCTATACTATTCCCGGGTGCTTGGAAAGGCGACAGAATGTTTTAGGTGACCAAAACGGTACTTAATTGTCAAACAATAGTTGAAATCGCTAAATGCGGCCTAGTTCCGTCTAGGTTCAACGGCGTAGGGCACTAAAATTCGAGCGGCACGGCCCAAAGAGGGTACACCACCTGGCAATCAAAAGGGCACCCGGCACCGATGGGGGCACGTGCCCCCTGTGTCCCCTGGCTGCGGCCCTGGACAGTAGATAAACTACGGGAGGCATTAAATAAGTCAGGGGCCCGGATCAGCTCAAGGGGCACTAAAACAGCTAATAGGGCACCAGGCAAGCTCGGAGGCATCAGACTAACTCAGAGAACATTATATAGATTCAGAAGGCACAATTATTTTCTCAGGGGGGCACCAGATTGACTACGAGGGCATCAGATCAGCTCAGAGGGCACATGATCAGCTCCAGGGTTCAAGACCAGCGCTCAGGGGGCACCAGATGATCTCAAGGGGCACCAGATTTGCTCTGCCAATACGATTATTGGCGACGATGAGGCATTATCTGGAAACGGATTACGTGCCTATACTCTTCCCGGGTGCTTGGAAAGGCGACAGAATGCCTTAACTGACCAAAAAGGCACTTAATTGTCAAACAATAGCTTAAATCACTAAATGCAGTCTAGTTCCATCTAGGCTCAACGACGTAGGGTACTAAATTTCGAGCGGCACGGCCCAAAGAGGGCACACCACCTGGCAATCAAAAGGGCACCCCGGCACCGATGGGGGGGCACGTGCCCCCTGTGCCCCCCCTGGCTGCGCCCCTGGATATAGCCATAGTTGATGCACCATTGCAATCGTCTCGTCAATACGAATCGAATGATATATAATATTACTATGCCAGGTCAAATTTGAAAATTTGACCTGACCCAGGCCAACGGTCTGACCCAACGTGACCTGGTATAGTCATGATGTATATCATTTGACTTGCAGTGACTATACAAACACTTTTGTGATAAAATAAAAGTTCTATCTTTTTATTCGAAATTTATAGAGAAAAACACCAAAAAAATTCTTATTTGACCTAAGGTGACCTTTAAAAGGTCACAATCCAAATTTTTGGCATCATCTTCAGAAATGAGGTAAGAGCAAGCCGTAACCGATGTTTGAAGTTGATTCCATCCATACTTACTGAGAAAAGCTCATTTCGTGATTTTCCCATGTATTTACAATGGGGAGGTCATGCTCTGCACATGACCTTAGGTCACCAATATGAAAAATCACAGAACACACGTTGTAGCTCCTGGTGGGCCCAATATGTTTTATGAGTTTCAACTTGATCAATTAACCCGCCTTTTAGTTATGCAGTCCTAAGCATTTTTTGAGGTGAGGTCACTTCACCTGGCCTGGTGACCTGACCTGATATGACCTTGAGCTAAAATTTTCCGAAAATATGTAAAATGATGAAGGAACAGCTAGACCAAGTTTGGCCGCTGCTGCGCCGCCGTTTTTGGTTACTTTGGAAAAACCTGAGGGGGTCTAAAAAGACCCGCCACCCGGGCGAAGGTTAATAGCTAAACTGAGGTCGAAAACTGCGTTAAGCTAAAGCCATAATGTAGGCGAATCCTCGTTACGGTGAATCAAATTATATATGGTATGAACATGCTGTGTCAAATCCAAGAATGACCTAACCAAAGGTCAGATCAAGAGCATCATCTGGTCTGACATAATCAATATGTATACCAATTGACTCGTAATGACAATCTAAGCAAAAATGTACCAAAGCGAAATATCTATCATTATGTCCTGCCACGTTGTCCTGCGAAGTTGTCTGGGCTTCCTGCGAACCCATGTCTGAAAAAGGCTTAAATAATCCCAAATAACCTTACAGAGGCCACAGATCAGACATGCCAAGATGGGCCTTTGAGGTAGCCCAAAAGACTTTTATTAAGAGAACAGGAATTCATTTTAACCCTTGCCCTACTGGAAGTAGTTTACTTCCCCTCCCTACCAGGGTTCGATTCGACCCCCCAACCGTTTAAATCTAAAAAGAGGTAGAAATGCGCGGTAAGGCGCAGCGTGTTTCCCATGACCTGAACTCTCCGACGATGTACAATTTTTACCCTAGGTTAACTAGTGACCTTGTGAGGTCACAAAATGGTGAAATTTTGACACATTTAGAAAATCCCTTATAATTCGGGAATCAATAGACCTAGAATAAAGGCCAATGTGTCAATGTGTTTGTCTTGGCCCAAGGATTTCCACAGTATGCGGCATGACCTTGTAAGGTCACGCGTAACCGTGACCATAGGTCAAGGTCTAACCTAACCTAAGGTTAGGTTAGACCATCTAACATAGCCTTAGGTTAAGGTCAAGGTCAGATCGCATACCATTCGAATCCTTGGGTGATGCTCGTCACTTTGATACCAAATTCATTGCTGCATCTTGTCCCGTTCATAAGTTATAGCCAACAACAGTTTCTAAAACAGTAACCTTTGCTGACCTTTGGGGACCTCTGGTGCCTTTGTTATGGACTTTACCTCAAAATGGATGACATATTCCAGATTGCCTTTTCAGGAGGTTTCGAATACTGTTAAGACACTTGATCTAGTTCTTCTAGCAGTCGAGTAACGCCCGGTGTTTCTTAGATTTATTTTTAGGACAAAAATTGCCTTAAATGACGTCATAAATCTGTGATCTGACATGACATTGACTTGAAATTCGGTTAAGCATAAGTGTCGCCACCGGCAAAAAAGTGGGGGGCCAGCCAAACTTCAACCTGATGCTGACAAAAAACTTTCAACATCAGGATCAAAAACTGTTCGAATTTGGACTCCTCGTTGCCTACCGCAGCGGCTGGATATAAGAATGTCTGGCTTTCTCTCATTTTGACTGAGATCGTGAAATTTTTGGCCAAAAAGTGGGGGCCAGGCCCCCCTGCCCCCCTTTTCCGACGCGTATGCGGTTAAGATTTGTCAAAGTTTATACAATTTTTAGGCAGCATTGGGCTAAACCAAACTGCTTTTGTGTCATCGCGAAAAATGTCGAGGAGCGTCGAATCTGCCCCTTAAGGACGAGGGTTAAGCATAGCACCTGGTAGGTCCATTATGGTGTAAACCGTCAGTCCATTATGGTGTAAAGTGTCGGATTTCTAGGTTAAACGTGTTCTTACTTATAAATAACTTCACTTAACTTTACTATACTTATTGCATAAATGAAATCCTATTCTTTTTAGATTAACACGCGCCCCGCTGGGGGAGGGGCGAAATTCGCCCCCCTCCTGGTTTTCCAAACATAGCTCAAAAACGAAGAGACGCAGAACAACGAAACTTACAGAACCTTATTCCTGATCAATTTTACACATCTGACCAAATTTTTGGTTAAGGTCATGTCAGGTCAAGGATTATTCAGGGTCAAGTGACCCGACCTCAAAATTACGACCTCAAAATCACCATTACGAGTTTGAAGCAGCGCCCAGGGAACATTAGCGAACCGATTAGTTTGAACTTCCACAATTTGATAAGGTCATTAAGGTCTACAAATCTGCTATCTCGGAATTTTGATATTGTTGACCTAAGGTGGGGTCAATTTTTTGGTCACCCCATTATAAGTCTATGGTGAAAAATAGAATGGGCTCGTTTTCCGTACACACTGGATAGATAAAGCTGAAAATCCTTAAACTGTCTAGTGTCTATTCTTACCACGATCTTGACCATAAAGTTGAGTTTTTGAGCATCTGACCACTCAAAGGTCATGTCATGTCACGGGAGCAGAAAGTGATTGTTTTTTTCAATAACTTCTCACTGAATTGAGATAAGGCTTCCATTTTGCTTGCATTGTCCTTATATTGTCACGGGGAGTCGATTGATATGCAGCATGACCATACCAGGTCACTCTGTGACCCTGACCTAGCTCGAGGTCGGGTCATTTTGACTATTTGACCTAGAAAGGTCATATTATACATCGTCCGATTTGCCGCGAAGAGAGAAATCCAATGATGTATAAAGATTTGCTCTAGCTCCCCTGAGGGCAGATCTAGAGAGGGAAACGTACACTGCTCTGTTGTAAGCCTGTGGAGCATTCTTTGACCTATGCTGACCTCAATTTTGACCTGAAATAAAAATTATCCTTATAAAATCTCTTTGTCTTGTCTAGAGCTTTCGAACGCCGCCCCTAATTTTTCTTTGGCTTTCGTGGGGAACGAGATACGGAAGAGGGGGCGAAAAAAGCCCCCCCCCAGCGGGGTGCGTCATGCAAGGGACCCCAGCGGGGCGCGTGTTAAGTCACTTGCCTTGGCCTCATGACCTGACCTAGCATGACAAGTTAATTTTCTAAAGATGAGGAAATGATCAAGGAAGATATGCAAAATATGGTGACGCAGCGCTGCCGTTTTCCCCCTATCCTTGAAGAACATTATGGAGACCATCAATGCTCCTCTCGGACGGGCGAAGGTTAAGCACAAGCTACGTTTCCCAGATATTGGCCCTGATTTCCCTCCCCTTCTTAACAAGCTTCAATAAATGCATAGCTACCACATGTTGCCGATTTGACCCTGCTTTGGTACGTATAGCAGCTATGGACAGGTCTGATCTACATACAGCCTTAACCCTCGCCCCACCGGGGCCATCGATGGCCCCTAAGGTTTTTCCGGGATAGCAGAAAAACGACGAGGCGCAGCACCGCGGTTGAGGGCTCTACCTCTCACTGCATAATTTTCCCATCATCCCTGAAATGTTTTACCCCGGGTCACCCAAGGTCAGGTCACCAGACGAGGTCAACCAAGGTCACCTCACTTCAACTTTAGAGCTCTGTAAGAGCTACATTTCGAAGTCGATCGATTTGAAACTTCCTACACTTCATGACCCCTCCAGGGTCTACAAGGTGTATATCCGGGATTTTTCGATTTCGTGCCCTGAGGTCAGGTCACGAGGCGACCTCTCCCATTGGAAAAGCATGGGGAAAAGCTGTTTCATGATATAAAAGCCACAAAAATGATTGCAAATACTCAGATTGCTCAGAACAGCGTTTTTGGACACCCTTTCACGGATCCCAGGGGTCATATTTGCCCTTTGACTTTTCCAAGGTCATCCAATGTCACCAGAGATCAAAAACAGTATTTTGACAATAACTTTTGACCTAATTAAGCTAGAGCGGTGAAACAAACGCCGTCGTATTTGTCTTGTCACTGGCTTTCATTTGATATACGGCAAGGTCACTTTTTGACCTTTCGTGACCTCAGGTCATATTAGGTCACGAGGTGACCTCTGGAGGTCAAACCACTGGCGGGAGGTCTTAATGTTCCACATAGCGGAAAAAGGACTGGCAATTTTCTATCAAATGTACTTTACCAAGCCTCAATAGCTCTAATGGCACAAGAGGTATGCCCAGTCTGCTTAATCATTGCATATTTGAGTGAAAATAGCCCATCTTGACCTAATTTGACCTCTGGAGGTCAAACCATTGACCTGAGCACTAAAACATGTATAGTAATTTCTTACTGAATTCACGCGAGCTTTCTATTGCACTTTGCAGATTTGCGCTAACGCCCATATTTTCGGAGTTAGAGGGGGGCCATCGATGGCCCCCGGTGGGGCGAAGGTGGCGCCGGACCCCCGGTGGGGCGCGGGTTAATGAATTCAGGACGAAATTTCAGCATACACCGTGCCATTTTGGAAAATAAGTCCAGCAGTGAACTTTCTTTTTACTTTCTGAAAAAACATGATCAAGGAAACAACGACGAATCCAGCTGCACAACGAGTCGAGTCTAGTTGCACTCGATGATACTGCTTCTGAGACAACGGCGACACGGCAATTAACATTTTGGAAAACGCACTCTTTCGGATTTGGTCGCAAGTGGCAGATACCTAATTTCCATGGACACTTCCACCGTCTACATATGACTTAATGCGATTATATGAAACCTCCATATCATTTAAGTAATCTTTTAAGCTAGAAATGATCTCTCCAGATGAATAGTTTCTAGAGAGCTTCGAATTTCTTACACGTTTTACTTAATTGCTACATAATCCTGACAATAGGCCCTAGTAGAATGTCGCAGAATAGTTTTAGGGGTGCTTTTGGAAGTTTAGGGGTGCTTTCAAAAGTTTTAGGGGGTGCTCGCGCACCCCTAAAAGTATACAAAGTTACACTGCTGCTAACCGAGACCTTAATGATTGATACCAAACCTATATCTAGGGAAAAGACGGTTAGGTTTTTGGGTGTTATGGTGGATGAGAGCCTAACATTTAAAGAACATGTAAATTACATTTGTAAAAAAATGTCTGTTGGAATTGGATTCATGTTTCGAGGTAAAAATATATTGGAACTGCCACAGTACAAAAACTTATATAATACATTACTCCTACCGCACCTCACCTACTGCAATCTTGTATGGAGTATAACGTTTAATTCACACCTGCGCAAATTATCACTCCTCCAGAAACGAGCTGCGAGAGTTATGCTTGGCCTGGGGTATAACGACCCCGTTTCTCATAGATTTGATGAACTTAAAATAAAAACCATCACTCAACTTAGGGACCGAAAAAGTATGCTACTCATTTATAAAATAAGAAATAATCTAGTTCCACAACAGATTCATCACCTGGTGGATTGGATACCACAGGCATTGAACAATTATAATACTCGCAGCAACAATATACTTGTAATCCCTTTTTCTAGGACAGTAAATAAACAACTCAGTTTTCGTATACATGCATCGAAACTTTGCAACCAAGTTAATAATGTACACAGGATTAGATTTGACGTAACCATATCAACATTTAAAAGACAAATAGCTGAAGCTATATAAATAGTCGGCACAGTCTGTTCTCGTGTTAATTTTAAAATTTCCATAATCGATCTCAATGGGGTTGACGCCGGTGGGGTTGGCGCCCCGGCGCCCGCCCCGCTGGGGTGGGTGCCGGGGAGCCGGAATGCTGTACTGTGTATGTATGTGGTATGTGCCCCGGTGCCCTCCCGGCTGGGGTGGGCGCTGGGGAGTTGAAGTGTTGTGCTGTGTGTGTGTGTCCTTCAGGTGCCCCGGCGCCCGCCCCATTGGGGTGGGCGCCGGGGAGCTGGAATGTTGTGCTGTGTAGATGTGCATCGAATGTGACATGTGCTGTTTGGTATGTGTGGTAGGTGGAGCTGAATTGCTGTGCTGTGTGTGTCTGTGCCTCGCATTCGGGTTGGACTATCAGACTATCCGTGTTGAGCTGTAGCATATGTTCAAATATGCCTAATATAGTAAATTTAGAATAAGACATCCTACTAAGAAAATCTATAAGAAGGTCTCTCTAGCTAAATACCCAGTCCGGTGGAGCTGAGCGACAGATTCTAGCCTTGCTCTCCTCCATGGGGACTTGATCCATCGTATTGTCTTAAAAGAGCCCTTCAGGGAATTCAATAAATTCAGTGAAATACTATGAGCAAATGTCCAAGTGCGGTATCGGTCTATATGTGCGAGTGATGTGGGCGTATGGGTGGTTAGGACGGGTGGGTGTTCTCTGTGTGTCTAACCTGGGGCTGTTTGGGGTGTGTGTCGACGACTGTGCAAGTGTGATGTGTGTTCGAATGAGTGAACACTTGCTGGGGAGGGTTTTTTCTCCCTCCCCTCGCCCTGCTCCGCCACACTGTGGCGGTGCGGGGCGTGGGGGGTCACTAGTCTGTTTCAGATATTGTGCGGAGATCTCAAGATACTTATTCTGAAGATTCGCATGAAGATTTTGATATCCTATTCAAGAATAACGAGCTTAGCTATTTGAGGCAATTTGCCCTTCCAAGTGTTGTTTCGTCTGTCACTTAACTTTTTGCATAATTCGCCGCGGCCATTGAACATGAAAACGACTGAGGAAGTATCAAGTCCAGGAGCCACGTGTGATTCGTGTGAATGGCCGTCGGCCGCGTGCTACCGTCCGTCCGGCACTGCACCTGACTGGAGCACCACTTCCGACCTGAGCACCGCGTCCGACCCGAGCGCGGCACCTGACCTGAGCGAGGATGTGACCATGCATGTTTGGGGGCCGTGGCTGTGTTTGCCGGCGGTCCGTGCTGATGCAGCCGGACGTCACTGTGTTCACGAGGACTTCCTTGCCCATCGCTCGGTGTGTGCCCGGTCTTTTTGCCCGGGTGTGCGTCGTGACATTTTTTGTCTGACTGTTGCGACCGCAGCGGCATGGCTGGGCCGTGGTGATGTGAGGAGGTTGCGATTAGTAAACATTGGGATGGCTGGCAGTGTGACCGCGGAATTCAATGTCCGGTGAAGTTGGTTGAGTTACTGTATGACGGGTGCATGTGTATGTGCACGTGGATGCGATGGATGGTACTTTCCGATATTATGTTCAAGTGAATGTAAAGTGCCATCATATAGATGGCTCTCACAAACTTCGTGGTGGCTAGCCGTGCACTTGCTCCGGTTGGACGGTCGTGATTGGTTGGTTGGGGGACTGTGTGCGGAGTTTTGAGGTGTGGATGCTCTGTGTGCAGTGTGATGATTGAGAGCATGTGCGGTAGTTTGTACTGGAAAAGGGGATGGGAGTGGGGAAAGGGAGGGGGTAGCGAAGGGATATATATTGGACTGTGGGCAAGGGATGGTGGATGGGGGGGGGCATGTGCCCAATTGTCGATTGTATTTTAAGTGTGCACTTGAAGCTGTGTGTGTGTGTAAATATACCCCCGGTGGAAACCGCGCGGCGACAAAAAAAGAATCAGAAGGGGGGCACACCTTGATCGATAATAGGGGCACACAGGATTTGGGCACACATTGGACCAGTGGCGTAGCCAAGGGGGCCCCAGGGGTCCGTAGACCTCCTTGGGGCGATCTTAAGCACTGTTAAGGATTTTCAGATCAGGAGGCCCACCTTGATCAGGGGCCCACCTCTGGGGAGGCACACCTTGATCGATATTAGGGGCACACAGGATTTGGGCACACATTGCACCAGTGGCGCAGCCAAGGGGTTCCTGGGGGTTTGCGGACCTCCTTAAAGGATTCTCGGATCAAGGGGCCCCCGAGATTCGTTCTCAGGAGCCCCGAGTCAGTCTCAGGGCCCCCCGCCCTGAGAGTTGGCTCAGAGGGTGGGGGGGGCGAAAGTCGGTCTCAGCCCTCCCCTCCCCCAAAAGTCAGTTTCATGGCGCCCCTGAGAGTTGTTGTCTGTGGGCTCCCGAAAATCGGCCTAAGGGCCCCCTCCCCGGGAGTTGGTCTCAGGGCCACCCGAGAGACGGTTTCAGGGCTGCCCGAAAGTTGGTTTCAGGGGGCCCCTGAGAGTCAGTCCCAGGAAACCCCAAGAGTCTGTCTCAAGGGACTTCCGAGAGTTGGTCTCAGGGGGCCCCTGAGAGTCGTTTACAGGGGCCCCCGAGAATCAGTCTCAGGTGGCCCCCGAGGGTCAGTCTCAGGAGCATCCCCCCGAGAGTCTGTCTCAGGGCTCCCTCGAGAGTCGTTCTCAAGGGGCTTTGAGACTCGATCTCAGGGGCCCCCGAGAACTAATCGTGGGATACCCAAGTTATTATAAGGTGCCCATCAGTTTTGGCATAAGAGGACCTCCCCTCAGGGCGCCCCGAAAGCTAATATGGGGACCCGAGAATTAGTATTATGGATGCCGCCAAGTGTTGCCCTCTGGGTGTCAAGGGCGTCTCTCTCAGGAGCCAAGAGTTACTTTCAGAGGGCCCCGAAAGCTTATTTGGGGACCCGAGCGATAGTGTCATGGATGCCGCAGAGTATTGGTCTCAGGGGGCCCCCGAGAGGTAATCTTGGGAACTCTCGGAGTTAGCCTCAGGTTGTCCCTCCGAGTTTTGGTATAGGAGACCCCCGAGAGTCAGTCCCGGGGAGCGGCCCAAAATTAGCATCAGAGGACCTCCGGGAGTCAGTCTTAGGGGCATCCGAGAGCTAAGCTTGGAGCTCTGAGAGTAATTCACAGAGGTGCTCCCGAGTTTTGGTCTAACGGGACCGGAAGTATATCTCGGGGGCCCCGGGTTGGCCTCAGACCCTTGAGGGAAAATCTGGGGCCTCCAAGGGTTAGTCTCAGAAGCGCCAAACACTCAATCTCAGGGGTGCTTCCCCTGAGTGTTAGTCTCAGGGGGGCAGGATTAATCTCAGAGGGCTGTCGGGAATCATTCCCAGTCCCCTCTATTCTCATGGGTATTCTCAGGGGCCCCTCAGTTTTGGTCTAAGGCACATATAACCTCAGCAGCTGACGTGCCCTAAGAATTCAACCATCATCATCACATCATCATTTCGGTCTATGAGGCTCCGGAAATCCGTCTCAGGGATCTCCTGAGAGCTAATCGGAGGAGGGGCCGAAAATTAGCCTTATGAGTGCCGCAAAGTGTCGGTCTTAGGGGGCCCTAAAGCTAGTCTCAGGGGCCCCCTGAGAGCTAATCAGGGAGGGGCCGAAAATTAGCCTTATGAGTGCCGCAAAGTGTCGGTCTTAGGAGTCCCCAGAGCTAGTCCCAGGGGCCCCCAAAGAACTAATCTCGGAAGCCCGAGTTATTTTCAGGGGCCTTTCAGTTTTGGTGTAAGTGGAGCCCGAGAGCCATTCTCAGAGACCCGGCAATTAGTCTCAGGGGTGGGGGCGCGGTAGTGGAGTGGTCAGCGCAGCTGGCTTCCACGGAGCCGACCCTGGTTCAGGCTCGGCGGCTTCTCTGAACAAGGAGCAAGCTGGCTTCCGAGAAACCCTTCCAACAGGGAAAGAGTTGCCGACACTATTTAACCCTGGCAGTTGGTGCGTCGGTAAGCCCCCAAAGTTAATTATATTTGTCTCAGGGGTGTTGGTCTAGGAGACCTCCGGGAGTTAGTCTCAGGGGCTCCCTGGTGTTGCCCTCAGGTGTCCCCGAGTGCTAGTCTCAGCGAGCATCCCTGAGCATCAATCCCTTCCTCTCCCCGCTCAGAGTTATTCTCAGGGCCTCCCGAGAGTAAGTTCCAGGGGCCCCCAAAGGCAGCCGCAGGGTACCCCCAAGTGCTGGTTTTGGTGAATCGAAGTACTGATTTGCGAAACAAGTGTTGGTTTCGGGGGTGCCCAAGAACTGGTTTCGGTGCCATGTCCAGTGCTAGGGACAAGGCTGGAGATCTCTTTTCGACCCAGGGGGGTTGTCTTGCGTGGCTTAGCGCTGGGACAGCAATACAAGCCCTATACAAAGCCTATCGGAGATCCAAATTCCGAGGGAGTCCTGACCTCCAACCCCGAGGGATCTCCACCCATGGTTAGTAAGGGGTAAGTGAGCGGTTTCATCAGTAGAACCGTCAAAGGAATAGAAAATAGCATCTGGGGCACACTCATCCCAGTATCATCCCTGTATTCTGCTTCATTTTTATTGTTGTTTCTTTGGAAATTTCCTGAAAAGAGTTCCTGAATATGGTGCTAGCAAAGTATCGGTAATAATTTCCCGTAGAGGAGACTGTTATCTATTTGTGCTTAAAACGATTAAACTTCAATACCTTCAATATCAAAGCTTGTAAGGCTGATCAGTCTGATAACCAGAGTGAATTGAGGTAGTCAGGTTTAACATAAATTACGCAGCAACATGACATTTTCCGGAATGTGTCATAAAGCCTGCTGTTTGTACAGCCACATTGTCATATGCCATTGGGCCAGCTTTGATATTTGGAGACCTGGATTTACTAACTCTTGGTCTGATTGATAAAATAAAACTATAAAGAAAATAAGAAAAAACACTTAAAAAGGCACCGCAATATTTTGTTTGTGGAAATGTAAGGGTAAAAGACGATACGAAAACATAAGAGATGACCACCGGTTACTAAGGGGGCCCCTCAACGGTTGTCTGACCCCCCCTTTTAGACCCCCTTGGCCAGATCCTGGCTATGCCACTGCATTGTACATTTGGTTGTACATTTGGACACACACAAAAACCTATTCGGGCACACACAACAAATTAGACACACGTTAACTGGCATTTGGGAACGTGTAGGCTCAGTATTTAGAGGACACGTTTTAGAGGTCCCCAGAGTAGCTCTTATAGGCCCCCAAAAGTTAGTCTCGGGGGCCCCCAGATTCTGTCTAGTTTGTCTCAGGGTCCCTAGAGCTGTTCTCGGGGGCCCCAGAGTTGGTCTCGTATGGCCCTCAAGAGTTAGCATGGGGACCTCAGAGTCAGTCTCGGGGTCTTCAGAGTCGTTCCCGGGGGCCCCAATAATTGTTCTCGGGGAGGGGGGCGTCAAGAGCTAGTCTCGGGGCCCCAGAATTGGTCTCAGGGAGTATCCCAAGAGTCAATCTTGGGCCCCCACAGTCAGTCTTGAGCCGGTCTCGGGGCCCCAGATTTGTTCTGGGGCCCCAAGAGTTGGTCTCGAAGGACCCTCAATGGCTTGTCTCGGAGCCCCAGACTTAGTCTCGGTAGGCCCACAAGTGTCAGTCTCAGAGCCCAAAGTTTTGGTCTCGATCTCTCAAAAGTTGCCTCAAAAGGCCCTCAGAAGCAGTCAGTGTTGGACCCCCAGCTGTTTTCGCGGGCCCAAGTGGTGGTCTCAGGAACGTCACGATTTGTTCTTGGGGGAATCAATAATTGGTCTTGGGGCCCCAGAGCTAGTCTTGAAAGGCTTCCGCGATGGTCTTGAGGACTCTCAGGAGTTTGTCTCGAGCCAGCCTAAATTGGTCTCTGGAGGCCCCTAAGAGTTAGTCTTAGGGGCCCAAAGATGTAGTCTCAGACAGGGGCGCAAGTTTCCATATATTTGGGGGCTCGAGCCCCCAATGCTCGGAGAAGCCCCAATGACCCGACGAGCCCCCAATCCCAAGTTGCGGGCCCCTGCGGACAGAGGCCGGGCCCCTGCACGATCCCGGGCCCCAGTGGTCTACTTGGGCTGTTTGGCTGAGACCAGGCTCCCTGGCATGCTTGCGGGTGCCCTGTGGGCCATCCTTAACCTCGGTGCCGCAACCGGGCCCCTAACGATATTTTTCAGGCCCACTTTGACTGCAGCCGGGTCCCTAATTCCGGCAGTCTCGGGCCTCCTGTCATCCAACCGGGCCCTCTGTGATCCACCCGGGCCCCCTGTGGACTGCAACCGGGCCCCCTGTAATCCACCCGGGCCCCTGTAATCCACCCGGGCCCCCTGTGACTGCAGCCGGGCCCCTGTGATCTATCCGGCCCCCTGTGACTGCAACCGGCCCCTCTTTGATCCACCCGCACCCCTGTGACTGCAAACGGGCCCCCTGTGATCCACCCGCCCCTGTGACTGCAACCGGACCCCCTGTCATCCACCCGGGCTCCCTGTGACTACAACCGGGCCATCTGTGATCCACCCGGCCCACCTGTGACTGCAACCGGGCTCCCTGTAATCCACCCGGGCTCCTGTGATTACAACCGGGCTCCTATCATCCACCCGGGCCCCTGTGATACACCCGGGCCCCTGGGACTGGGACCGGGCCAACTGTGATCCACCGGGGCCCCTGTGACTGCAACCAGGCTCTCTGCGATCCGGCCCCGGCAACCTGTGACTGAACCTCTGTGATCCACCCGGGCTCCCTGTGATTACAACCGGGCTCCCTATCATCCACCGGACCCCTGTGATACAGGGCCCCTGTGATTACAACCGGGCCCCTATCATCCACCGGGCCCCTGTGATACACCCGGGCCCCCTGTGACTGGGACAGAGCCAACTGTGATCCACCAGGGCCCCTGTGACTGCAACCGGGCCCTCTGCGATCCACCCGGTCCCTGTGACTGCAACCGGCCCTCTGTGATCCACCCGGGCCCCCTGTAATTATAACCGGGCCCCATATGATCCACCCGGCCCATGTGACCCAACCCCTGTGACTGCAAGCGTGCCATCTATGATCCACCCGGGCCCCTGTGACTGAAACCGGGGTCCCTGTAATCCATTCGGGCCCCTGTGACTCCAACCGGGCCCCCTGTGACTGCAACCGGGCCATCTGGATCCAACCTGGGCCCTGTGACTGTAACCGGGCCTCTCTGATCCACCCGGCCCACCTGTGACTGCAACCGAGCCCCCTGTAATCCACCCGGGCTCCCTGTGATTACAACCGGCCCCTATCATCCACCCGGGCCCCTGTGACTGGGATCGGCCATCTGTGATCAACCCGGGCTCCCTGTATTACAAATGGGCCCCCTGTGATTCACCCGGCCCCCTGTGACTCCATCCGGGCCCCCTGTGACTGCAAACGGGCCATCTATGATCCACCCGGGCCCCCGTGACTGAAATCGGGCCCCTGTCATCCACCCCCCTTTGACTGCAACTGGGCTATCTTGATCCACCCGGGGCCCCTGTGACTGCAACCGGCCGCCTATGATCCACCCAGGCCCCTGTGACTGCAACCGGGTCCATGTGGTCCATCCCTTAATTACAACCAGGCCCCTATGATCCAACCGGGCCCCCTGTGACTGCAACCGGGCCCTGATACACCCGGGCCCCCTCTGACTGCAATCGGCCCCTGTAATCCACCTGGGGCCCCCTGTGATCTACCGGGGCCCCATGTGATCCATCCTGGCCCCTGTAATCCACTCGGCCCTCTTTGACTGCAACCGGCCCCTGAGATCCACCGGCCCCTGTGATTGCAACGGATTCCTGTGGTCCAACCGGGCCACCTTGACTGAAACCGGGCCCTGTCATCCACCCGGGCCCCCTGTGACTCAACTGGGCCATCTTGATCCACCGAGGCCCCTGTGACTGCAACCGGGCCCCCTATGATTACTCAGGCCCCTGTGACTGCAACCGGGCCCCCTGTGATCCCGGGCCCCTGTGACTGCAACTGGACCCCCTGTGATTACAACCAGGCCAGTTGAGATCACCCGGGCCATCTTGATCCACCCGGTCCCTCTGTGGCATCCGGCCCCTGCACCGGCCCCTGTAACCCGGCCCCTGTGACTGCAACGGCCCTCTGTACACCCGGCCCTGGGACTGCAACCGGGCCATCTTGATCCACTCAGGGCCCCTGTGACTGCAACCATGCACTATGTGACTGCAACCGGCCCCTTGACTCAACCGGGCCCCCTTTGATCCACCCGGGCACCCTGTGACTGCAATCGGGCCCCTGTGATCCACCTGGCCCCATGTGATCCATCCTGGGCCCCCTGTGATCCACCGGGCCCTCTTTGACTGCAACTGGCCCCTGAGATCCACCCGAGCCCCTGTGACTGCAAACGGATTCCCTGTGGTCCAACCGGGCCCCTGTGAACCGGCCCTGGAATTCACCTGGCCCCTGTTATCCACCGGGCCCCTGTGACTGCAACCGAGCCCCTGTGATCCGCCCGACCCTGTCACCGCAACCGGCGCCTGTGATCCACCGGGCCCCTGTGACTGCAACCGGCTCCCGTGGTCCAGCAGGCGTCCTCTCAATGCCACGGACGGGCCCTTGCGCGGGGCCCCGTGGTCTATCTGGGCTTCCGTGGTGCGGTCGGGCTCCCTGGCATGCTTGCCTGGCATGCTCGCTTTGCAGCCCCTTTAGGGCCACCCATAATGCTGTGTCGCAAACGGGCCCCTAACGATATTCTCAGGCCCATTTTGACTGCATCCGGGGCCTTCTTAGTCTCGGGACCTTTTGGTTCCTCTGTGACTGCAACCGGGCTCCTTGTATTCTGCCTTGGCCCCTTTTAGTCTGCCCGGGGCCTTTGTAGGTGGTCTGGGCTTTTTGTAGTGTGCCTGGGTCCTGTGTGGTCCACCGGTCCCTGTGGTCTGCCCGCGCCCCTTGTGGGCGGTCTGGGCTCCTTTTAGTCTGCCTGGGCCCTCTGTGGTCTGATCGGCCCCCTGTGGTCTAGCCAGCCCCTGCAGTCTGCCCAGCCCTTGCAATTTGCCCGGATCCCTATGGTTTGTCCGTGTCCCTGTGGTCTGCAAGGAACCACAGCACTAGCGGATCCAGGGGGGTAAGGTAAAATCGGGGGATTTGATGCCTCCCCAAATCCCCGATTTACCGATTTTTACGGATTTTCTTCAAACAAAACCATATGTTTTTACGATTTGGGGCCCGTTGCCCCCTCCCTGTCGGCCTGAATCCGCCCCTGATTCCACTCCTCCCACTTCGCTGTATCCGGGAACCCGTGCTATAATTTCAGGCTCCTTCTGGGCTACCCAGGCCTCCTCTGGCTCTAGCCGGGCTCCTTGCCTTGCTTACGACCCCCGTAGTTCACCCCCCGCCGTGCGCCCTTCCGATAAGTACTGGTTTAATACATTGACATAGGTTTGTTATTTTGGCATCTTTCCGCCGGCACTACTTTTCTTCATTGATATATTTCTAGGCATTTTTGTCAGAAATGTGCATGAAGTTTTCCATTTTTGTTTGTTCAAGTGGAATTTTAAATACAGACAAATTTAAGCCTCTTAAATTTGTCTGTCAAAAATGTATCATATCTTGTCGTCAAATCCGGGTCAAATAATGTGCGTCCACCGGCAAATGGTAGCCTCTTAATTTCCCCGGATTGTCAGCGCAGGCGAAGGAATCTAAGGCATTCCTGGTTTTTGTCGCATTCGCCGAGGCGAATGATTTGCACAAAGTTTGCTTGAACAGTAAAATTGGCATGCGTATGATTCAATCGGCTTGTGTCTACTCTGGAAAAGTTTCGTTAGGCTCTGATTTGGATTTTACGTTTGGGCTTTTCGTGTCAATCCAAATCGTGCTCCGATGCGCAGTGTTGAATGGAGTGAAGTGATTGTTTGCTATTAGCTCCTGTCGGGCTAAATCCTCAATGAGTGATGATCCCTCGTCCCCTGATGGCTAAATACCAAGACTTGGATATCTTTTGCCCCTATGGCCGCCAGTGACGTATCTAGAATTTGAGTAAGGGTAGGGGCAAAGCCTCAGGGACAGGGTGGCACTTAGCCACCCGAAGGGCGCACTTTTCACCCAAAGGGCGACCAATCGTCGCATCCTGGGGAGGGAGGGTTTGGGGGAAGCATTTCGTCCTCAAAGGCTCTTGGGTTTAAGGGGTGACTGCCCCATTCGCCCCCCTGGTGGCCACCCCATTCGCCCCCCCCCTGGTGGGCAGCGGTCCCTACTCCCAGTAGTTAATACCCTGTGGATGCAGACGGGCCTGCCATGGATGCGGTTCGTGTAACTGCAACCAGCCTCTGCCATGCTTGCCATGCGGGCCCCTGTGGTATCCCGGCCTATTGGTCTGACCGGGCCCCTGTGGCCTGTCCGGGCCCCTGCCGTGCCCGGGCCCCAGTGTGCGAAGTATGGCATTTTCGACGAGATCTCGTCGGTGTGGTGCCCTTGGAGACAGGAGCGAGTGGTGCGAATTTTATCAGCCTGGTGCGAATTTGCAAGACTGGTGCGAGGAAGTTGACACTGAAAACTAAAAAAAATAATGACTGAATAGTTAGGAAGACACGGGGGGGGCCTTATAAAAAGTCCTTAACTAACTAATAAGAGAGGTAGTATTGCATCGTGTGGGTAGGAATGTGTGCGTTTTTTCCTGGTATATGGCAGATTGGTGCGATTTCTTTTAGGCTGGTGGTGCGATAATTTTGGATGGCTGGTGCGACTCGTCTGGCCTGCTGCTATACTTTGCAGATTGGCTGGGTCCCATTTGGTCTGCACGGACCCCTTGTCTGCTAGTGCCCATTTTGTTGTGATCAGCCCTTGTGGTCTGCCCAGGCCTCTTGTAGTTTTCCGGAACCCTTTTGGTCTGTCCGGGCCTCTGTGTGGCCTCTGCGGACCCCCTTTTGTCCGTTCGGGGCCCCTTTTGTCTGCGCGGGCCCTCTGTGGTTTGCCCGGCCCCTCCCAGTCTGCAAAGTATGGCACTTTTGGCGAGATCTCGTGGTGCGGACACCCTTCAGGTGGTTCTAACTTTGGAGCAAACAAATGCCCACTTTTGCTGTATGGTGCGGGGAGCTCAAATCGAACAGCCACAGAGGTCTGAGAAGGGAGAAACTGGTAAAAACATCGAAATTTCCAGGTCAGTGAAATTTCTCACCAATGCTTGGTGTGAATTTTAGGCTGCTGGTGGTGCGAAAAATCTACAAGGCTGGTGCGGACTCGTCGGGTCTGCTGCCATACTTTCCAGACTGGGGCCCCTCTGTGGCTAGCCCAGCCCCTGTGTTCTGCTCGGGTCCCTGTGGTCTGCCCGGGTCCTTTCATCTGTCCAGGCCCCGTGTGGTCTGCCCGGGCCCGCTGCCCAGCCAGCAATTCCGACCGGGCCCAGAGCGGGCTGGGCCGGGCTCTGCCCGAGCCCTAAGACTCTAGCTGAGCCACATAGACTTGGGCTGGGCCCGACATTAGGTCGGTGGATGACAACTTGCCCGAGCGGTAGAGCCCGGTCTTGCTTGACCATGGGTTCGCCCAGGCGCGCGGGCCGAACCTGGTCTGAGCCCATGTACGCGGGCTCTGCCCAGTCAAAGCCCAGCTATATCGGGCAGAGTCCAGCCAAATTGCTGGCTGTGTGTGGTTTGCTCGGGCCCCTTTTGGGCTTACCGGCGTCCTATGGTTTCTGGGTTCCTGTGGTCTGCCCGGCCCCTTTGGTGTGCTCAGGCCCTTGTGGTCTGTCTGAGCCCCTTGTGGTCTAAGAATATCGTGCAGAAACTGAAGCTGTTGTGTTAGTCGCGTATTTGCAGGAGTTCCTTTTTGTGAGCAATTTCGTGCCCCAGGTAGTGTATCCGTGCTCCCTGTTGCCGAAACCGGCCCCCTGCCATGCTTGCGGGCCCCTGTGGTTTTCCCGGGCAACGCGCGGCCGGTCCCATGCCTCCTAGAACATTCGGGGAAAAATGGATGGGGCGTGATAAATTTTAGGCCCCCATTCCTTTTGTACTGATCCTATATGAGGATTGTAAGGGGAAATAGGCAGTACCACCTATTCATAGTACCCCTTGACCGGTACCCAGTGTTGTAAAATGTCATGAACTGGCAAGGTGAATGGATCAGAAAAAGGTGTCTTGATCATGTAACATAAATATCAGTATCCCCGCTGATAAAGGAATTTCGCACTTCGATCTCTACCTTCCATTTGTATCAAATTATTCGCGATAATGCGATTTCGTTCCAGGTGTGAATGTTAAAATGGTTGGACAGTATAAACATAAGTCGGGTGCACAAAAGCGTAAAACAAAGAACATTCAATACCGAGGGGCTGCTCTGGCAAAACTACCCAAACTTTGTTCATTTTTCAGGTAACCTATGAATCTAGAATCGTCTTGCTAATTTTGCAAACTGTTATAAAATGACCCCGATCATATTTGCATTTAATATCTAGCAACGTACGCGTCCACTTAAAGTAGTTCATTTCACTACTATTTTTGGTACTTTGCAAGCTACGTTCATTTATCGACCGCAAAAATTAAAACCCCAATTTAAAACTAACTCGGAAAAGTGCAATGTGTATAGTTTCCAGCAAAACGGTAAAGTAAGGTTGTAATTCCAATCCTTCTTTTCCTGATCATTATCTTCCTCGGCCAGCCCACCAGCCGGATCCCGTTTGCTAAAAGACCCTCCAGCATCCATCCCTCCTGCGTCGTCCGGGGCTAATCCCGTTGTACCTCCGGAGGAGAGCATCCGCGTGGACGACGAAGACGGTAAGTAGGCACCTACTTGTCCAATATCCTTACATAGTTTGGCAGCTCGTTCAAAAGATTGGGTCTTCTGACTACTTTTTGGGCTAAATAGTGCAAATCAGGAACAGTGACGAATAGCGCGCTAAAAATTGTTATTTAACCTTTGCAGTCAGTTTTCGACAACAAACGGTCGAAAATACGTTTTTTTCGGTCACATTTTCATTAAAAAATACGGGCCCCCATCATGTACGGGCCCCCATTATGTACGGGCCCCCTTTCGAGCGGGTGCCCCCCAATCGAAAACATAAAGTTGCGCCCCTGGTCTCAGACCTCAAGAAGTTGGTCTCAGACGGCCCCCAGAGTCGGTGACGGGGCTCTAGAAGCTGTTTTGGGAGGCCAGAGTTGGTTTCGGAAGGCCTACAAGAGTTGGTCTCAATGGCCCAAAGTTTTGGTCTGGGGCCGCAGAAGCTGGTCTCGGATATCCCCCAAGAGTCCGTTTTGGGGTTCTAGAGCTGGTTTTGAGGCCTCAAGAGTTGGTCTTAAGGGCCTCAGTGTTGGTGTCGCGGGCCCAAGAGTAAGTCTTGAGAGCTCGCAGGGTTGATCTCCATGAGAAGGTCCAAGAATTAGTCTCGGGAGCACCCCAGTGTTTGTCTCTGGGTCTGAAATAAATAATAAAAGCTAATCAGGGAGGGGTCGAAAATTAGCCTTATGAGGGCCGCAAAGTGTTGGTCTTAGAAGGCCCCAGAGCTAGTCCCAGGGGCCCCCAAAGAACTTATCTCGGAAGCCCGACTTATTTTCAGGGCCTTTCAGTTTTGGTGTAAGTGGAGCCCGAGAGCCATTCTCAGAGACCCGGCAATTAGTCTCAGGGTTGGGGGCGCGGTAGTGGAGTGGTCAGTGCAGCTGGCTTCCACGGAGCCGACCCGGGTTCAAGGCCCGGCGGCTTCCCTGAACAAGAAGCAAGCTGGCTCCCGAGAAACCCTTCCAACAGGGAAAGAGTTGGCGACGCCATCCAACCCCGGCAGTTGGTGCGTCGATAAGCCCCAAAAATTATTATTAAGTCTATCATAGGCAGATTTAGGATTTCTGATTAGAGGAACACTTTGGGCAGGGGGCACTATTTTGGCCTGGAAGTAGCACCACTTCGGCAAGGGAATCACTCGTGCGCGGTGGGGGTGCAGGGCAGTGGCGGATCTAGCCGGATAGTTTGGGAGGGGCAAACCACAGTCGAAAAGCCAAAAAAACGTCGCGCAGTGCAAAATTGCGTTACAATATGCCTTTTTGGTAGGATTTTGGGAACTGGAGACGAAAAGCAAAAAAAACGCCACGGGGTGAAAAATATGAGCCCAGTTCCAGCTGTCAGCACAGTTTTGTCAGCAGGACCTCTAACCTCTCCTCCAGAAAAGTAACATCAGCGCCATAATCGCCTCTTGTTTGTGCTAAGCAAAGGGAACTCAAACCTTTATACCATTAAAAAAATATTAGACTGTCACTTCGTGCACTTACTGTTTTTCATCAGCACAAACAGCAAGCAGGCCGTCAGCCCGTAAAACCTCTAGAACTAGTTCCCGGGGAGAGGATACAGTCCTGTGACGTAGGCGCAACACGGCCCGCTGATTGGTGCTGACAAAACTGTGCTGACAGCTGGAACAGGGCTATGGACTCAAGATACTTTTTTCCTATCCAAGCCCCAATATTTGCACTGAACTTCACTAATTTGTTTGAAGTTGAGAGTTGAAGCACCAAAATCCTGCTTACAAGCTAAAAAGGAGTCGGGGAAAAGGGATGTCGATCGCTTGGGGGGGCAAAAACATAGTTTTGCCCCGAGCTTTTCCGTTTGGGGGGGGGCAATTGCCTTTTTGCCCCCCCTGGATCCGCCACTGGGGCAGGGAGGGGGGAGGAGCAACTGCCCTGTTGCTTCCTGGATCAACCTATGAAACCTCCATCTGTGTGCAGTTAAGGTAAGGGATACTGCCTCCCTTCCCATAGATCCCGGCTTCACGTCCATGGCTGCCAACATCCAGTACTCACTTTGAGTTCCGACTTGAGAATGTCGAGCCTTTTCTTGGACTCGGGCTCAGTGGAGATGTAGGCCTTGGCGTCCTCGGGCACGTTGTGGGAGGGGAAGTGGGTGAAGCGTCTGCAGAGCCACAGACACCGCTTGGCAGACTGCTGGTTCAGGAACACCGCCTGCTTAATCTCCTGTGTCAGATCATGGCGCCATGGCGTCAAACCGCTATCCACTTCTGGGTAAGGGTGCTTCGAAACGACATCAGCACAGTGGCGGCGCTTGAAAATTATGACAGCCTAGGCACGATTTGCCTGAGGTAAGGTCGTCGCCCAGGCTTTTTACCTGATACGGGACAGGGGCAAATTCAGCAGGTCAGCTAGAGAAGGGGCAAGCTCAAGTGTATGAGCAAAAATAATAACAATATTTAAATGTTTAATATCATAAAAGATAAAAATATCAAAGCAACATATGTCGCTGGATTGTGGAAAGGTTATGTGGCAGTATATAAAGGCACAAGACAAAATTCAGAAAGGATAGCTAGGTAGGTGAGTAAGCCGGGAAGGACAAGGTACTCACGAGAGCTTCCCATTTCAAGGACAGCTTCAGCACTTAATTTTTTATGACGTCCAATTTCTCGCTGTACGATCGATTTGTGAACGGATTTTTTAAATTTCATCCGCCAGCTTTGTGTCATGACTCATGGTCTTCATAAGGGTTTCACAAATTAAATATCCTGCTAATAATTGCCAAACAACTGTCCCGCACAAGAGAAGGCTAGACATCCACGAATACAAGAATACCAATAAACGAATCCGCTGTAATCAAGGTCCTAAGACGCGGCATGGCACGTGCTGGCAGCGAAGGCAAGCCTGGTTTACTGATTTAACAAACCGGTACTCGCGTCCGAATGAATGAGGTATTAAAGATGTCAATAAAAAAGCATACGTTAGGTTTGCCATGGTGTTAGGCAGATTCAGCGAAATAGCGAAGTGCCTAAGCTCACATTTGTTGACGGTAAGAGCTGCGAACGTAGATTCTCAGAGATGCAAATCATCGGCTTTTTGACCCCGTGATCCGAAAAAGGAATATTCTGTTACTTAAACATCTAGTCAAATTAGATTTATTCCACATAAAATACATGCCTGTTTCGACATTTAGAAGTGGCTAGGCAAGGCAGTGCCTAATGTGCCTCTATGGCAGCGCCGCCACTGAATCAACGCCGGTCAGCTGAAAGTGTGAATATTCAAATGAAGAATGCTTAGTGGCTATTTGTAATAGGATAAGATGGGACCACATTGCGCATGGTATGAGCTTGATTTCTTGCTCGTGCGCTGCTGCAACTCAACCAAGAACATATCGTTTGAACGGATGCTTATAACGACCACGACAGGTTGGAAGAGGTATTGCATTCATGGTAAGGTGTTCTGCAGAGGCCTACCTGTTCCATCACAGAGGTGAGATATTTCTCCTTCTGCTCCTGGTTGAAGGCCTTCCGCATCGTGTTCATCATCTCGCGTACACAGCGACGCCACTCGCTTATAGCGTCAGCGCGCTTTTCCGCCGTCATTTCCTGTCCAGCGATCGCACATCGACAAATTGCCTCAGATGCATAGATTCAACCAATCACGAAGCGACAATTGTTCTCACATTCTGTTCACCAATTCTGCAGCCAACAGATCACGTCAAACAGTGTTTACCAATTAACCTATTGGCGTCGCCACGGTGGCGGGAGGAGGGGGGAGGCGAACTGAAATTATAATATTTAACACTAGCCTTGTAGCGTTGACTGAAAACAAATGGATTGAAAAGTCGATGGTGCCCCCCCATCTCCAAAATCCTGACACTCCGTCGCCTCTGTACCAGTCCCTGCATGGGGTCAAATTCTCTGGACAGATCTCCAATGTGTGCAGAACACTACTGATCAGGGGCTGTGTTCACGTATGACGTCAGTCAAATTTGAGTATTCGGACCCTCTCACCCTTTGTCAGAGATAGTCAGAAAAAGGCTGACCTCCTCCCCCCTTCGTTAGCAGTCTTCAGAGACCAATACCGGGACTATCGTGTGCCCTTTTTGCCCTGAGACCTAGTCGTGACCACCTCGGCCTTACCGTTCTCGGAAACGACAAGGTGACCAGACGTTTGGAGAACAAATAACTTCTAGTTCTTTTATGGACCTTGCCAGCCAAGAATCCTGGGCCCAGCTTGGTCAGCCATGCCTTCTAACAAAGATGGCGTCCAGTGACAATGACGTGACTGTACGACTGCAACACAGCTACGCAAGTGTCAGCATGTGATATCACAGGACCAGGGTGGCTGATACTGGGCCCTAGTTGTCTACAAGAAAGGCTATCATTACCCTCGTGGACAGGGGCGCCGCCACGGAATTTTCGCATAGGGGGCGGACCCTGACGGTGCTGACCGGGGAGGCGAGTTTTGAGCATATTCGTTACCTGACAGCATCAATGATGATTGACCCCAAAAATGTTTTGGGGGGACGTCCCCCCTGGTTGGCCAAGAGGGGGGACGCGTCCCCCCGTCCCCCCGCTTTCGGCGCCCATGCTCGTCGATGTATTTACTCGATGTTCAGTCCCTTCCTCCTATCGGCTAATCAGCGGACGACCAGTCATGGGCGAATCCAGGGGGAGGAGAGGGTCATGCAGGGAAACTTGCCCCCCGATCGACCCTCGGTGCCCGTTGAAATGGTCATGGAGCCCCCTGAAAGGTCGATGACGCCTCCCTGAAATTTCGCTTCCCATCCCTCCCACCTGAGTTGTTTAGCTTATTTTGTCTGAGATCCATTCAACATGGTTTTCACTGACACGTCAGTTGTTTAAAACGAAATCTAAAGGTGGGTACAAGACTCATCACACCGTCATTCACGCATTCGTAGGAAATCTATCAACAAGCTCAGAGACATAAAAACAGTAAATTTTCCTAAAACAAATACCTGGAAAATAAAATAAAAGCCCTAGACGTAGAGACACTTAAAAACCTAACCATGGAATGACATTGTTAAGACGCCCAAGATGCGAGTATCGACGCCCCTGCGATAGGATTCGGCACTTAGCTGGTAGGGTTTTCAGCCCAAAAGCTGGTCCGGAGGCGCCCCCCCGACCATGTGCCCCCCCCGATGGGTAATCCTGGACTGCCTATGTAGCAGCCCCTACTCCAGTCCAGGTAACAGATAACGTGTGTATGTTTTGGTCAACGACAGACCGTAACTGGGTTGAGTTACCTTGATGTCCGACACGTGGGTGCTGATGGGTGCCAGTCTGTAACAAGGCGGTGAGGCGTTCTCATCCCACTGGTACCACGTCCACAGCAGCTCCCGATCCTGGGGAGAGGTCAGAGAGATCAACTCGGCACCGCACGGGGAGCCCAGCTCACGCATCTGGCACCACCAGATTCTTAGCCGGCCCGCCCCAACTTTGACTTGCGAGACCATCTTCAGGCTTTGGTTTGCACTGTGCGGTTCACTTAGAACAGAAAACCCATGTTGGGCTCAAATAATTTTGGGCTCAAATAATTTTGGGCTCAAATGAAAGCTTTAGATCGATTGGTTCAAACAAGCACGCACGATGTTGGTTTTCGATTTCAGGCTTTCGTCAAATGACCATTTAGTGATGCCAGTAATCTACCGGAATTGTGCATTGCTGATGGTCACTTTTAGTTTAAAATTTATGACGATAGACTTATTATTTCTGTTCTAGTTGAAAACTTCCCTTCAGATGGTCTAAATAAAAATACAAAATACTGGGTTTTGATTCCAGTTTTTCGAACAGTCATAATTCAGTGATGCCATTAAAGTGCCACAATTACACGCCGGGGATGTTCGCTTTTAATAAAGAAATTACGATGATAGAAAGCTAAATCATAACCCAGCACCACATGGGCTCTTTCCGTACACTCCACCGTCGGAGGGGTACAATCAGAGCCCCTTCCTCGCCGACCTACGATCTCGGGAACCGGAAGGCGATACGGAAAAAATCGAAAAAAACTTTTGGAAGCGCCTTACCGTCTTTTACTCTGCAGCCCATTTTAAACCATATTCGTTGACCCTTGACGTCACAGTGGGCCAAAATGGGTTAACCGCGCCCTGCCGGCGTGCTTTTTTCCTCCTCTCGCCGTTTCAATGCGAATATCTACATCAACTCACCGTCCGATGATAATGCTCGTAGCTGTTCCTATGTCAATTCTGCATCATTCCCGACAAACAGAAAGTAAATACCTTTTCAACTTTTGCGTAAAGCGAAAGTTATTGAGGTGATGTTCGCGCTTTTTTACTCACGCCGGGCAGTGGCGGCCTTGCCTCCCCGCTGGGCCGCGACAGCCTCTGAACAGACCGGGCTGTCAGGCAGGCGGCGGTGAAGGTGACAATTTTCGTGTTTGTCAGCTGACAGCGATCAAGGAGACGATAAGGACACACGTGAAAATACGTAACAATGGCCCAGCCAGCATCTCTAACGCTTGCTTCCTGAAAACGTCCCCAGACGGCATGGCGACAGCGGCGGGGCTCGCCAACATCAGCAGGGGCTAATGGGTGAGAGGGTGGTCTCAGGCCACCCTCCTTATATCATGGTTATCCCAGGGAGATTCCCACGCCAAACTTGACATTTGCCAGTTCACAGCTGATGACAAATGAACAATTTGCCGTGTAATAGGGTATCAACGATGGGGATGTAAAATAATCCATTGGTAGTAATGGTGCAATTATCCCTAGCCTTTTAATTCCTTGAATTTCCTGTACATCTTATTGAACACTCATGTGTTTAAAAATTGAATGACGAAAACATACACACCCCTCTCCATGCATGCCTAGATTATGACATTTCCTTTTATTTAGCTATTTCTGACACTACGTCACTCTGTGAAAACTCGTGTCCGAATTCCCGAAACATCCTTTCTATGGATGCAATTTTTTTCATCTATAGCAGGTAAGCGTGTAGCACTGTAGTTTAGGGAACCGAGTGCGATTTTCCGTCGTATCCAAGACAAGACTATGCACGAAAATCTAAATATATCAAATTAATTCCCGAAAATCCATATGTTCACAATTGTATAGTACAATGTGAGGACTGCGACAGTTGTTTGTAGGATATATCCGACAGGTCACTAGTGGTTTATGCAGATGGCATATCAAACGTAAAGTGTCTTTACCGCTTTTGAATGGTCCCATATAATTGTTTCGCCGTTGGGCGTCATCACAAGCGAATGACGTGCTCTCAGCCCAGCCGCCACACTCAGCGCCCAGCACTGCACCGGCGCCAGTGCCGGCGCCGCTTGTCTGAGCTGTACCGGGACACGGGACAGCGGCGGCGCCGCGCGGCGGCCGCTGTGGTCGGGATGAAACTCAAGGTTTGGTTAAAGGACTGTATAGGACATTTGATAGGAATTGTGTGAAACATATACGAACAAGGTGAAAATGATTGAGTTTCGTTTGAACCCTGTAAGGCACATACAACCGCCTACAACTCAGTTCTCTATCAGTAAACCAGAGGGTTTTTCCCATGCCGCAGCTAACTTGGGGGGTTAAATCTAGACCCAGTTAGAAAATTCCCTGGAACTCAGGAACCATCAGACCTAAAGCAAGAGAAAAGACACCAATGTTGTCGTTTTCACCCAAGGATTGAAATTCATATGCAACGTGACATTGACCTTTAGTCAAGGTCAAATGACGGCATCTAAAGGTCATATCTTATATTTGAATCCTTGGGTCATGCCTATTATCATGATACCAAATAGTGGTGGGTCCAGGACTTCATTTGGGGGAGGGGTTAGGGGCTCAAGCCTCCCCCGGAATTGCCTCAGATCAGCCTCTGCCTATGTATTAACACCCACACTGGAGAGGGGCCTGGCACTAACGCGCACTCGAGAGGGGGGCCTGGTAGACCCCCTAAGATCTCAGAAACTAAGAGCTGTAGGAAAACAAAATTTGGGAGGTGGGTGGGGGCTATGGTTATTTACATCATGACCAATTTTAATTGACCTAGGTCGATATCTTCAAGGTTGAACGAGGTCATAAAGGTAAAATATTGGCCATGCTGGGGACCGATTGGTAAATGCCGTGATTATGCGGGAAAATGGCGAGAATAAGCTAAAGGCGGACCAGGGTCATACAGGAAGAGTCCCAAAGAGCCTTCCCTACAATTTTAGGGTCAAGGTCATTTAAGGTCATTGACCTTTAACGTCACAATATGGTATACTACTTATAATGTACACTTTGACTAACACTATAGCCACTGTTTGGCGGGAAATGAGGATTGACCTTTCCCATTGACCTTCGACCTTGACTTTTGTATTGAGGTGCCTTAACGATGACGTCATAACATAATATACGTCAGACCGGGTAACGCTACTTGACCGGAAGCACTGGGGTCAGTGACCTTGAAAGTGCAGATATGACCTTGAGCTGTGGCCTTTTACGTTGACCTTAACCTTCAAGTGAGATGACCTTGACATATCATCCCGGTTATATGGCGTTATGACGTCACCACTCGGTCTTCAATGCAAGCTAACTGGTCCAACTGCGCGATTACGGCGGTCTTAAAATGCAGGTCTGACTTTGCAAGCCTATAAGAAAAAAATTTCAACCGATTTTCAAAACCTTTTGACCAATCGACGCGCTATTGAATTCTGTTAAATGTGGCCGAATATCATGTTTCGGCTACGAGCGGTTCTCTGGCCATCTTGGAGAAATAGGTGGGGGCCCTCCGAGGCCCCACTCCAGTGCGCGTGTTAACTAAATTGCAGAAGTTATTGACACATAATTCCGAAAACCGTGACCTTTGATGAACTCTGGTGACCTTGGTATTGATCTGACCTTAAAATAGATTACAACGCGCAGATCTTTAATCAGTGGCGGATCTAGCCGGTTAGTTTGGGAGGGGCAAACCAAAGTCGAAAAGCAAAAACTCACGCAGTGAAGTTGCGTTACAATATGCCTTTTCGGTAGGATTTTGCGAACTGGAGACGAAAGCAAAACGCCAAGGGGTGAAAATATGGGCTCAAGGTACTCTTTTCCTATCAAGCCCCAATATTTACACTGAACTTCACTAATTCTGTTTGAAGTTGAGAGTTGAAGCACAAAAATCTTGCTTACAAGCTAAAAGGAGTCGGGGAAAAGGAGGTCATCGTTTGGGGCAAAACATGTTTTGCCCGCTTTTCCGTTTGGGGGGACAATTGCCTTTTTCCGATCCGCGTCTTTAATTTCAAGAGCTTTCAAATGATATTTATAAACTTGATGTAGGTCTTCTAGATGCCGAGTTACGCCCTAGTTTTTTCGGCCTTATCTTAGAAGAACAGAATCGCCTTACATGGGTTTAAAAATGACATCAGATCTGGTAGACCTTACCTGATGTCAATTTCTGCTTATAGCCTACCAAAACATTCATAATCTTATAGGCCTGCAAAGTGTCGCGAGTCTCATTTAAATCGGCTTCGAATTATTTTCGAAAAACTTAGGGGTCCTATCAGACCCCCCCTCCCAGGCAGTGAAGGGTTACTTAACTAGAAGGCTTTTGGTTGTACAGTTCAAATAAAGACAAACGCTTGTGTTTTGAATTCAGGTTTCTGTCAAATCACGCTTTGGTTACGTATAAGAATACCACAATTATGCCTTGCCAACACTGAAGAAATTTTCACAATGTCTATACGAATACAGTCCTGATATTGGGGTTTACTAGGCACAACCAACGCTAAAGAAGGACAAACCCAGTTCTGAAAGCAAAAAGTAGTTAGGCATTGTTTTAAAACGAACATTAGTCGTCCTCTCATAATGATATGAACACGCAACTAAGCCAGTACAAGGGTAACAACGCTGTCCCGTATGATCAAAGCCGGAGTAGGACAGCCTTCCCAATGCATTGGCAAGATGGTCGTATCCTTACAAATGCCGTACACATTTTGACCTGGTATTACTTGTGTCGCGGAAGCACCGGAAGTGTAAGATGACTGCGCCACTGCATTTTTATTCGTGTCGTGATCAAATGCCCCTCAGTCTTAAGGACGCAGGCCACGGGGAGTGTCCGCGGGACGGTGTTAGTACAGTAGCGGATTGCGGTGGAAAAGTTTCTTGGTTAGCGCATAGCCTATTTAGGCACATTCTACACCAATTTTTTCAGTGTCAGTGTCCTATGACATTGGGAGCAGGCAGTCGCTAAAGTGGTGTGAACTTGGAAACGGATTGGACTTGCAAGGTAGCAGCTGCATTGAATGCGAAGCGTCCAATTAGGTACATACCTACGTGTTTCGAAACTTCTTTCATTGCATACAAATGGCTTTATAGGTGTAGCCGGGATTCTCAGGCATATGGAACCAGTGGCGGATCCGGCCGGTAGGTTCGGAGGGGGAAACCAAAGTCGAAAAGCAAAAATAACCCGGTAAAGATTTGGCACAAGATGTTTGTTTTGCTATTCAAGGATCATTCACTCAAAGCGGTTTTATGTCAAGAGGACCTAGGTCCAATGTTTGACTGAAGTTGACTGGTTCTGTTTGAAGTTGAATGGTTCAGTTTAGCACCAAAACCTTGCTTATAGACGTAAGGAGCAGGAGTCGGGGAAAATGACTAAAAGTCGACAGCTTTTGGGGGAATATGGTTCTTCACTCAACTTCTTCGTTTGGGGATCAATTGTTTTTTCGCCCTCTCCCCTGATTCGGCCACTGTTTGAAACCTTCTTTGAGGTCTGGTGACCTCAATACTGACTTAATAAAAAGTTCACATAATGGTTATTCTCTCGTCAGAGCTTTCGAACGCAAACAAAGAATACATCTACACTCCGGTTTCCGATGACCGTGTCTTAACCGCCTCGCGTCTCATTTTCAGCCCGAGCTCCCAGGCCCTGGGTGGGTGTTCGAGAGTATATGATGACAACATCCAGGCTGTGAGTGCGACACTGAGAGCGCACACAGTATGTGATGACGTGGAGGTGGTGGTGGTGGTGGATGGGCCAATTGAAGCCCTCCTTATGTGGATCATATGCCAATTCGTCTTCAGTCTGGAAAATTAAGGGACCAAACAACGATTGCTTCTTGGCCTTCAATGTCTCGCTGCAAGGACGTGAACGTCCTCTGGAATCATAAGAATTTCGGGATGCGATGGTGATGGGAGATGGCTGGCTGAGAGTCTCAGGTGATTGGCTGTGGCTCAGATGGCCAAGATGATTGTGATTTTCGTGTGTTATTTTATTCGTGCAAAGATTTTGCAACTTCTATGATCTGTGATAGTAATGTGTGTGTGATTTATCTTAATAAATTGATCGCTCTTAATAAAAGAAAAGCAACAAAGGAAACATGTTCTGAGGGAGTTACCCCGATGCGATCAGTGTTTTACAGCAGGAACGAAGAGGAGTTTTATTGGGGTTCAAATAGTGATCAATGATATACTTCCATTTTTGTAGACCTATTCTCTAGTTTTTAATTCACCCAAAATCGTACTTTTCTAATTCAGTCACTAGAATGAGGCCGACTGAAGACTTTGTCTAGACCTGGTCTCTGCATTCCAAGCATGGTAATCATCTAGTTACGATAGGATGGTGACTGATTTAACACCAACTAAACCATGGTCAAAGCCTCGTTCTTGCGATAACTTACTAGGTAAGAAATACTAGCAATTTGTAGGTCATGGTAAGACTTCGTACGACTTGGTTATTGCATTTTAAGCATTGTAGGCACTTCGTTGCATACGATGGCCGAAGATTAATACCATCTCAACCCTGGTAAAGCTTTGTTCTCGTGCTAACTTTTGGGCCCGCAATGTTAGTTTTTGGGTAAAAACTGGTAAATGCTTGCTAATGATGCAGACATTTAGAACACAAACTTTAGGGTTCTGAGCCCTCGTTCGAGGTTGTAACTTAGTGAAAATTTCTCAGTGAACGGAAGCTTTTAATTCTCTCACAGACTATTGCGTGCATTTGAAGAATCTGGTATTCACTGAAACTGATTCAAAGGATTACAAAGCCGACGAATCTGACCAAACAATAAACTGGGCAAAAATTCCGAGTAAAAAGTCGTTTCCGGTAGCTCAGTTTATTGAGCGTTGGGCTCCGGTCCGCTGCTCAGGAACATACAGTGGCAGTGCATGTACAGGCTTGGGATCGGTTCCCCTGAGACGTCCCGGCGTTGATATTTACCCGACGTAGGTCGGCTGGCAACTGACTGGTGAGAGGGTGATCTGAGCGGGGCGACCGTCTTTGTGCTTTGTGGGACGTTAAACCTTGACCTCTAAATTGAGCCATCATTATGGGAGTTTTTTGTTCGGATGGTGAGGTCGGGGTCTCCATGACAAGCGCATGGATGACTTAAATGAGACTCCGACTCCAAAACCTGAACTTGCAACAACTTGGACAAAATTTCGCTATAAGAAACGTGTTAATGATTTGGAGAATGTCGACAACCACAGCTAATATGACATTCCGTGCAACTACGAACACACGTGTGTAAAAACGCCCATTTTTATCACATTTGCAGACTACTAGAGACTTGAAATGCCACAAAAAATCCACGGTCAACTGTTGCCAACAAAGTTTCAAGTAACGTGAAACATATGAATCCAATGGCTTTTCAAACTTGTATGTCCTGTCTCAGCCCTATATTTATCCGTCACAATATTCCTCATATTTCCCCTCCAGGGGTATACTTATAAGATTTATAGCGCTCTGTGTACTGACGGCAGTGTTTGTTGCGAGCCTCGCTCGTCTCTTCACTGTTGGTGCCAATTGGCAGTTCCAAGGTCTCGATCACCTCGGCTTGGAAGGACGACAGTGATCTCCATGAAGAATTAGCAGACTATCTTTAAACTTTTGCTGGCAGGAAATGAACCACTCCGAAAATAATAGTCAGATTTAGACCTTTCACTCTCCTTGGCTTATGCCACTAACACAGCTGAAAACTTTCCCTTTTCAAGCAGATTTTGCTATTAAAATCCGTGTAACTGAGGCTCCTAGTCCCTCACCGGTACTAACACTCCTGGTTCATTTATTTTCATGCATGCATTGTCAGATTTTACTTCATGTTAATCGGTACGGTCCGCCCGGCGGCCGGGGCATAGCTCCAACCGCTAACAATTGGTAGGACATGTACACACTAAAACTGTCATAACTTCTTTCAGTCATCAGACGTGGTCCTAAACATTTTTCCAATGTAAAGAGGACACTCTCAATTATTTGGTACAATTTCTGGCTGATCCTGATCGAGTATTTTTGCTGGTTTAAGAAAATTTAATTTGTGTAGAAATTGAAAACAAATCATCATTAAAATAATCTCACTATGTTAGAGGAACCAGCTAGAGCTGTATTTTTGTAGCGAGGTCACAGAAACCTGAATGTTCATAGTGACATACTTGTACTATGGATGACTAGGTTAGCAGTTGTGATCCTCGTTTAAAGTCATGTTATTATTTTTGGCAAGATTCCGGTATGTATAATCATGGGAAACTTTCCAGGTTTCAGCACATTTTGTTTCATGGTTTGCCATGTTGCAATCAATTTTCAAACGTATTATGCACATTTGATATCCTTTCTGAAAGCCACATTTCAGGATCCATCCAGTTTTTAAGTCTGCTGCATCACCCTACAACAGCAGGCACAACCACAACCATTCTCAACACATACATGTAGGTTTTATAATCTGCCACGCGACCCGTCCCCACCGAGGCTTGAACTCGGCGGCAGCCCAGTGTGACCTCTCTAACCTCTGTGCCCGCAGGCAAGCGGCAGCCAGTGAATGACGGCTGCTGATTGGTGGAGGCGCGTTCACTTACATTGCGATAAATCCAGCGGAAATCTCCCCATGAAAATGATGAACTTTAAGCCATAAACCAGGAGATGTATAAGCGTAAGCTTTATCAAACATTCCTGGCCATCACCTTCTCACTATTCTTGATTATCATGCCAACACCATCCGACGCTAGTCTTCGGTACGGGCGGGACGGCGGCAGAGTCAGCGCAAGCCAGCCGACGCTGCGGCCGAGTTTGCCCAAGTCAAGAGTGCCGCGATGGGTTTCTGTTGAGTAAATAGGAGTGGGGCCTGGCCTGAAGGTAACTGAGGGAAGAGGATAGAGACCGTAAACTAACGACAAAAACATAACCGTTGGACGTTAAAACATAACCGAGAACGAGGACTAATTGAGAGCGCTGCCGAAGTACAACCTGATAGATAGCATAACAGAAGAGAGAAGCACGTGCTGCTTTGCTCCGTATAAGATAGTCTTTAAAAAGGCATGAAACCTCATTTGAGACTCAAAACATTGTTGAAGTTTTAGCGCATTTTACCTTTCTGACGTCATATCGGGCAAACTAAAACCGTCTTTGGCGAGACCCAAAAGTCATAAAAAAATTCGTCTAAGGACGACGCTCATTGGATCCATCATACTAATGTGGATTTTCGAAAACAATTTGGGGCGCCCAAATCTGAAAGCTGTTGACTAAGACAGCGTTAAGAGAACATTATGAATATTATGAGTATTATGAAACGATTTTTGTCATATGAAACATCTTTAGTGTCATGAAAATATGAACCTGACCAAGCAAGTTTTATCATCCATGAAAATATTACCTGAACAACGCTGCCCCCAATCTGTATCCACACTGCGACATCCGCGTCACTGTCCAGTATGTTCTATCGGTAACAGACAGTTGCGACCGGCTGGAACGAAGTCAGCGTCGATTCCTCCCACCGGCTTCTTTGAAACATATTTTAAGAAATGACGTTGTTGTGGGCATCGGGCAGGCTTCATCATGCTTGAGAGAGATACAGCTTAACAGAGTTTACAGCCGTATAAAACTTCAAATATTTTGGCCCTGGTATAGAATTCTTAAACTAACCAGGCCGGTTTTGAGCTGTTTAACTGATCTCGACGGACACATATAGCGTTAGCAGCTGATGTACCCTGAAAATCCAATCAGGAGCAGCAAGGAAATAGCAAAAGGGAACATTTTGGTAAAAGATGAAAGTTTTCACCGATTGTCCTGGCCAAAAGTGATGCCCCGGCGGTGGAAGCGCCCGGACATCAAAAAGGTCGTCTCATGGAAGTAGCATTAAAAAAATTTCCCACTATTATTTTCATAGAAATAAGACAAAATAGCAAGCAGATTGGGGAAAAATATCCAAGCTTAAATCAAGGTGTATCTCCAAACATGTTCATTGGAGAAATGCAAACAAAAACTCAGTGATTAAAAGAAGCAAATCAACAGACAAGTTAACGATTGCCGCCGCCATTTTCACTTATAGCCCCCGCTCCCTACACATTCAAAGGTGAAGCACCGCCGCCAACCCCGCCGGACAGCACGCAGAGCGACTGAAGCACAGCTCGGCCGGAGGTGGAGTCACCCAACCGTCCAAGTGTCACGCGGCTCCATGTTAGCGATGACAACTGTACCGCCGTACAGGTACGTCTTGCGGACAAGCCTACCAACGCTTGTGCAGGTTCCGCTGTACTTCAGTGCAGTGCGGGTCAGCCTAGGTAGACTTGTAGGTCAAGGCTTCCGGAAAGCAAAGGAAGAACTTAGTCACAGTGTTATCAAACGTTACACATGGGCGTTAAAAAAGCGGACGAGGGGGGGTGGGGGTAAAGTCACACAATTGATGGACGGCCCCTAAACGAAGCTCTTGGTTGTCGGAGACTACTAATTCCGTCATTGGTCAGAAAGCTATTGGTGGATACAAGAGGGCTAAGGCCTCAAGCCCCGTAAATTTCCGAGTGCCTGTAGCATAGGCGGATCCAGGGGAGGCAAAGGAAGGCAGGTGCTCCTCCGATCAAACCTCGGCACCCCCTGAAATTGTCACGGCGCCCCCCCGAAAGGTCGATGGCGCCCCCCTAAAATGTCGCTTCCCACCCCCTGCCCAGGACGCGAAAATCGGCACCCACCGATAGGATTTGGCGCCCTCCTAATAGGTCTTTCCCGCCATCCCCCTGGTCTGGATGCCCCCCCCCCCCCCAGAAGGTTCCTCCTATTGGAATCCTGGATCCGCCTATGTCCTGTAGTAAATACAGGGCCGGAGGCCGATCCATGACAATGGCGGGTAGTCCTGAGCCCTCCCCCTCAATGAAGTCCTGGATCTGCCACTGCGGACAGTTATCGGATTTTCGAACAAATTGTGCAGCTGTTCTCTTGTTGCACTCTAACCTTTCAGATACTGTTGGCCCCATTTGTCTGCTTGCCTGATTAAGAGTCACTTTTAGCAGGCAATTCTCGTGAATACTTTGCATTGCTTTCTTTTTCCATAAGTAACCCCAATTTTCTGTCTGGATCTGTTCAGACCATTGGAATTCTTTTCCGACCCAATAATTTTGACGAAGAAGTTGAACAAGAACTTTGACAAGAGGTTCGCGTCATAACGGTATGTGTTAGTTTGAGCACAAAATCTGCTTGACGAGGATACTAACCCTAATGACAGAAGCATTGGGTCTAATCCGGTCCTAACCACTTAGGAATGACAATGTTACGACAGAGAAAGCTGTCGTAACTAGTATATGCTGGGTTACCAGTTCAGACACGTTCAAATTCTTCAACACTAGTAGGTACATTCTTCGGTATTTCAGGTATTCTTCGGTATTTTAGTTACCCACTTATCAATAGGTGCAGTTCATCTGTTCTCTATGAAATATTGCTGAAGTGTTAACCAAGAACCGAGCCATCTCTCTCGTATGCAAAGAGTTGATCAACTTACATAAAAATACTTGAGAGATGTTTAAAAATCCAGCAACGTTCACATGAAAACGGAAACCAGCACAATTCTCCTCAGCATCCAGAGCATTTCATGACTAGTGGGGCTATATGGCCTTGCCAGGCTGGTGCGCCCCTTAAGCCCAAATAACTAACTAACTTTTCATGACTAGTATCCAATCCATAATGTTTTTGCTTTGGTGATTGTACAGTGCTTGTACTCTCGTTCACAACCTGAAAGACTGCGTGAGGAGTAGCGCCATCAGAAGGGTGACCTAAACCATCCTGAAAAAGTGGAGACAAAAATACATGTAAACAGACAAACTCGCTCAAGGCTGGTGCAATATGGGCACCCAATATCCAGGGTGGCAGCTCACTTGATCACTTGACCAGGTGCCTGCCCCTGAAGGGCCCCAGCTGAAGCTGACAGAAACCGAGTGACGGAAGCGGCTGGTTTTCCCCAAGGAGTAACTGAAGTGGACAGCCCTGAGCTGACGGCAGGTCTCGTCCAGAGGTGAGTCTCCAAGCAAGCTTTATCACCCGCCCAGCCGGGAATACAGCCGTGTCTGACCGCCCGCAGCAGTGGCGAGGGGCCCGATATAGAGACCATTACAAAACCGGGGAGGACCCTGACCTATGGCGAGTTGTTAGGGATCTCCAACGCACTTCGATGGCTTAGAGGGTGTGTCCCACGTTTATAATTCGTTTTGAACTGCCACAGTAGTTTGGAGAACGTGTCGAAAAGCAACTATTGGCCAGCCTAATTTCACGCAAAACTCTCTGCATGCCACATAGTTTTGTAGTTACACGCGATACACGGTCAGCCCCACATGAGCCATACCCTGTTTTGCTGCCATCATACACTGAGAGTCATGGAGCGACTGTTCACGACTCCGCCATGATCCAGGAGTGGCTCACTCTCACCTTTACAAGTTTCTGGAAAAAAGGAGTGAGCTCGAGCAAAGGCCCTGACCTTTCACTAATAGAAAATGCTGAAGTCTTCGTGCAGGGAGGGCTTCATAAGTCGGTACTTCCTACCACCGAACAGACACCCTTACGCAAAGCTGCGCAAGGCATGGCGCAGCTTCGGGGCCGAGATTTTGGACAATGCACAAGCTCTTGTACGCGACGCCAAAGCGAACACGGGCGGACCCAGGATCTGCGTTAGGGACGGAATTTCGTCAGGGTGGCACCATCTTGGCCTGATTCGGTGTGTGCTTTCGCACCGGCGGCATCCTATAGCCTCTTTAGATTTGAGCGTACTGAACGGTGACCATTTGACATCGTGGTCTCACATGTCGGGTAGGTAGTAACAACGGCCTGCTCCGAAAACACAGACACACATACAGGCCAAGATGGCCTCCGTAACGTTACCTTTTCGTCGTCGATTCGCGACACCGCCTGGTCGAAGTCCGGCCCTTCGATGACCCTCGGCAGAAGCGGGTTTCCAAACGTGTCGTTGAGGAACACAATCGTGACCACGTGCGAATCCTTGGCGTGACCTACGAATGGAGCAGCAAGAGCTTAGGCGTGGGAGTATTGACCTTAAACAGAATGTACTTGGGCGTAGCTTGGCATAAGACAAATATAATAAATTGTCCGTTGGTATAATCACTGTTCTGTTGGACAGACAGCCGACAGGTGGGGAGGGAAGTAGGGAGACTAGGTGGGGAAGGTCGACGGATGCGGAGGGAGGTAGGGAGTCAGGTGGGAAAGTTCGGCAAGAGAAGAGAAAGGCGGGGGAGGGGGCAGGCGGCAAAGATCGGCTGGAGAGGAAGGTAGAGAGGCTAAGTCAGAGGAGTGGACAGGCGTGGGGATCAGCTGTCCGAGAATAGAATATACGTTACATTAAAAAGAAGCATATTTACTGCACTTTAACCCTACACCTCAAGTTGCACACATATATCTAAATAGAAGCGCAGAGAAATGCATTGTCAGGGTGGCCAGTGCTTCCTTACTGCGCAATTCGTTGAGGCAGAGCTCCTTTAGAGAGTGATCGTTGAGATGCTCATCGGGCAAGCCCCAGTGAAGGTCAATAACGTTCAGTTCGTATCCTCTCTCAATGCAGTACATTCTGAGTTTCGGGTATACGTAGTCCATAAGAGAAGACCGCTCCATTATTGTATCTGAAACATGTTGTTACGGGTGACAGCTGCGGCAATCGGAATGTTAAATTTACATAACTGGAAGCTTTCGGAGCCCCATTCCTGCTGAATTGAACATTCCTAAATATCTAAAGTTTCAATAAGAAATGCAATCAAAGTTATGTCTGTGCAGCCCCACATTAACCAATGAATAAGAAATATAAATTATTTTAAAAGGTGAGAAATCAACCACGAAGAGGGGACCATCAGAACTAAGCATAGACGAAGGAGTGTCAAGAACATTGGAGGGGGATGGTATATTGTTATATCATTTGTTTTTCGTCGACGCCAAAGGGTTCATTATTAACAATATTGAATATTGACGGGCCATGGCCTCCCTGGCCTGCTTGTTCTTACGCTTATTGAATTAGATTATGTACACAAGTACATGCCATGTATTTACTTCCACGCACAGAGCTCTTCTGATGACTATTCAACTATTCGCAGTCATTATAAGAATTGTGTCCCAAGAAAAACATGCACAGGGAAAATGATGACATTCAGTTGAAAAAGCCGTCGATGCACGAGGCGTCGGAGTGCGATTCAGGCAACCTCCCAACCGGCCGACGCCTCCATCACACCACAACTCTGTGGTCAGACGCCTAGCCGCAGTCAGACGCCATCCATCACACCACAACTCTGCGGTCAGACACCGAGCCGCAGCTACCTTGAAGATCACCGCAGGTGTAGATGCATATCTTTCTCGGCTTGAGAATGGGCTTGACATAGTTAATGTTGCCGGTGACGAGGCTCCGCACCAGCTCGCTAAGCTTGCTGAGGTCGGGCAGGCCGGGGTCCAGCGGCTGGTCCGTCGATGACGACGATTTGCTGATGGCCTGAGACGGCTGTGGCAGCCGCACCGCTGTCGGCGGGGAGATGCTGTTGTTACTGAGACCTGCAGCACCAGCGGCAATGCACAGACGTACCGAGACGGACGGGAGGTGTCGCTGCACATCTAAGAAATCACCGTCAATTGTTTCCAACGAAGATCAATTTGTTACTGCGAGATTAAAGGAACGTTTCTCAAAGTTTCTCAGAACGTTTTTCAATCAAATGTGGAGCACAGTTCAGAAAATATCCCAACACCGATCAGTTTCTCCCCCGAAATCAAATTGATTGTTTTAACCACATTGAGCATGGAAGAAGGTGAAAATATTGCACTGAGTGCCAAATTTATAAGTGGTTCACTAGTCCACAGTTGGATGTTGCGCTCAAAACTATACATGCCACTTATGAGTGACTCTGATGCCCTTATACAGCACTATTAGATACATTTTTAGAACGCCTCCCCAAGAATTCGTTGCACTTAGCATCACTGTTTGTCCGCCTCTTCCACTCCCCTGCTCAACATAATCGGCAGGCTGCCCCAATCCAGCTCTATCGAATGGCTACTCATGCTACGGATTTTTCTGTCACGAGGCACGAGAGAGAGGTGGGGGATGAGAGGGTGAGAGAGAGAGAGAGAGAGAAAGAGAGAGAAATTGAGTGAGAGATATCATTTGCTAGAAGAAATGCGACCAATGACCAACATCTATTTTTGTACATGCAGTAAGAGTCTAAACTTTCAACACTTTTTAGTAGGATAAAATGCAAAGGGCATACCTGCCCAGTGCCCATGTATGCCCTGATCCTGACTGCTTTGGTCAGCTGATGCCGTCTTGATCAGGATAGGCAGTAGTGTCAAGCGTCGGAATATAACAGGGGGTCACTCACCGCTGTCTTGGAAGTCGTCGGTTTCGACGGGCCGGTGTCCAGCCGTGTACTGACTGTGTTCAGCGCCTCGCAGCGACACAGAGCCCCAGGAGCCGGGCGAGGTGGGCGTGTAGGGCGGACTCTCAGTCGCTGAGCCTCCGCGCAGCTTCTCTGAAGCCACCCTGCCGGACACCGGCGTTTCCCACATCAGGTTAGTGGCGGGCACTGCTGGATTCAGAAGGGGAATACATTTCTCACAAAGCCTCCTCCCCACTCCGATCTTGCCCAAAGTTCTTAAAACGGTTTCCTAATCTTTTTACCCCGTTAGCCCCTGCCGTGCGCAACAGTAAGGTGTTTGCGCCGTTGTTGAAGTATTGCGACACGACCACCCCCAGCTCAGCCGTGGTAGAATGTATGTTTTTAATGGGCCCAGACAAGAAGCCCAGGAAGGGTACCCTCACATCCATGACCTTCACGATATTTGCATTTATGAAGGGCAGCACGCTTCTGCTCCAGCTGGAGATCGTAAAGGAGGAGAATGAATCCTTGCCTGGAAGGAGCTGAGTGAAGAGAATCAACAGTTATTCGGTGTGTTGGCCGACTTCTTTCCAACTGAACTCATGCCCAAACACCCCACCGTCCATAACAGGGCAACCAGAAAAATAAAAACGTTGTACTGTTTGGCTGAGAATTCATTTTTGGGAAGCCACTGAGATTTCGGCCTTATCTATATTGCTGTCTCAAATAATACTCTATCTCAGTCGCCAGCATTTTGCATATCTGTGTCTGATAACGCTATTTAAACAAATTGGCTTTAATCAATACTAATTTGCAGACCATTTTCAACATAAGCAAAACCTTCAGTTTCACGACCGACTCCGATTTTACTTTCGATGACAAATTCAAACAGAATTCAGCTCCTCCACTCGTCCAAGTGCATAAACCATTTTCACAACAGTGAGGACTGAACAAATACCATAGGTACCATTTTTTATCGTTTTAGCCGATGTGCAGTTCTTACCCTCAATAACCTGTTCTCCGCACTCCGATGGAGGTATAATCCAGCTAATACCACACATTCACTTCGCTTTACAATCACAAACATCACAACTCGATTGAACTCATTTTGAGTGAATCACTCCTGTGATACACCGCATTTCCAAATTAGAGTTGAACAGTCAAAAGTTTTTAACGGATTGTCCTAGCGAAAGCGCTGCATTTGCATAGCGCTGCATTTTGTATTTTACGGGGTTCCCCACGTACCGAGCTGCGCTGGCAGTAAGAACGCTCAGCCTGACGCCATTTACTCGCCGAGTGGCGGATGCAGCGAAACTGATTACTGCCCGCCTTTTGATGCTATCTTTGGATTATCATTGACAAAACTCAAGTTTGGTGCTCATATATAAATCACGCCAAATATTATCAGCCATTGGTAGCATTGGTATCGTCAGCTGCATTCGTCATTTAATTGACAATTTGCACTTCTTCCCTCCTTCATGATTTACTGATGTTGCAATATTTCAGTTACATTTGTCTGAAGTCGGTGAGTAAATTATGCCCCGCAATTTCAAAGCCTCACGGTGTTGCAAAAGAGCAGTTCGACTCTCTTTGCCCGTCTCGTTTGGAAAAAATGTGATAATAGAAGCGACGGGCCAATTAGGTACTGTTCCCTCTATCGGCCCTAATTTTTTGCACGGTTTTTATTTCTGCAAATACATTTTAAAAAAGTTCCTGAAACAAAGCATGTCATAATGAAGAAAATCATCAAACGCACGACATAAACCAGTATATTTACAGGCCTAGATTTTTTTAACTCGGTTCGAGAATAAACAGCTATAAGCTATTCTGCAAAAGACGCCAAAAATTATTCATCTACCTGGCATTAGCCTACCCTCTGCATAGTCTAGTCCCAGGTTGCAGCATGTTCAGCTTAAAGATGCTGGAGAAAGCTGGTAAGTCAAAAGCTGAAAAACTGAAGTAATGCCAAGCATTTTCCCGAATTTTATGTATGCCATCCTTACATTCGCTCACTGTATATGCTGAAATTTATCTGTTTTTTTTAGTCTCGGCAAATTTACCCGAGTTAAAAAAGAAAACACTCTCCCTGATCTACTCCTTCTGATCTCCTATGGTCACCGTGCGCACGCAGGGAGTTTTCTCCCACCTACTGTGCCAGTTAGGCTCGCAGCTACTTTACAATTAGGCCCGCAGCTACTGTGCCAGTTAGGCTCGCAGCCACTGTGCCAGTTAGGCTCGGACCTACTTTGCCTGTTAGGCTTGGAGTTACTTTGCCTGTTGGCCTCGCAGCTAGTTTACTGTTAGGCTCGCATCTACTTTATTCTGCCAAATTATGACTAAAAGTTTCCAAACATGGCATTCGAAATACATTTCCACGTGCATACTAAATGACTCCGCCGTTTTCATTAAAACACCACCCTTCTCTCCCCGAGTTTTTCGCAAAGCAGCTGAACGCTGAGCCACCGATCAGCGACAGCCGTCCGCTGGCAGCCGTATGCCCGCGAGGCACAAAGGTGAGAGGGGTCATGACGCGGCCGCCGCCGGCCGGGTTAGAGCCTCGGTGGGGAGGGGTAGCCTGGTGGATCAAAATGCCTACGTGTGTTTGAGTAAGGATGTCGGTTCTGGTTTACAGTTGTAGTGGTCGTGCTGTTGTAGTGAGGGAGAGGGACAAGTGTAGCTAGGGGGTATTCTGTGTATGTGCATATATGTATGTACATATATAATGGATTCCTATGCCCCGGAAAGTTTTGTCGAGCTAGATATTAAACTATAAACATGAGGGAGGTGTTTTGTGTGGTCCGTGGTGTTGATAGCACTGTAAAAAAGAGCTCATAAAATTAGTCTGGTTTGTGGATTTAAGCAAAAGATGGAGCAGTAGAGGCCGAACTGAGCCTTGATCGGTGTCCAATTTACTATTCCTTTCATCGTCATTCTCCCTTAAGTTATCCAAATCTTTTAACCCCTCTGGCTTGCCTGGATGAGAGAAAGGCCTCAGCCTGGTTCGGGTGCTGCTGGAGCAGCGGTTGGGTGTATCGCAGAATCCGAGTCGGCGTGTGCAAAGACTTTTCAGCAAAAACGGGCGCAGACATCAGGTATTGCTCCATTTCAGCAGCGTTTCCTGCTGTGCTCCATGTTCGTATACTTTACGATGTGTTTGTCTTTTAAAATTGTTCATCTTCTTTTCATTGGTGTAGGATTGGGTATGTGTGTGCACAAAATACCTGTCAAGATGATATATGCTTCAAATATTGTGCAGAACAAGTTCATAGTGGTGTCAGCACTGCTCCTGGTTTTCTGGTATCGCATAGATTACAGTCAGTAGTTGGTACGTTCATTTGGGTCTCCCAGGAGGCGATGATTTCGGAAAGATCCAAGTGGCAGTGGGCAGTAAAGGATCCAGGCCTTCATCTTGGGGGAGGGGGCGCTAGGGGCTCGAGCCTCCCCTGTCATCGCCTCAGAACGTCTCCAGCTATGTATTAACTAAATGCATCCCGAAATTTGGAGGGGGGCGTTTGAGTCCCCTAGCTCTCTTGTGTCCCCCACTGGTGCCGGGTTAAACGAAAATGCAGGCCAATTCCAAACACAAGACACGGCAGAAGGCTGTTGCTGTGTGACACACTGTCGCTCACCGGTCGCCATACTTGTTGAGGGACTCGTCGGAGGCAGTGGAGGCGGTGGAGCAGCTGGTCCCCATTGTGTGGCCTCACTGCCACCTCCAGAAACCGCCCTCGTCAGCCGGCATCACATCACGTCACATCGGTCCCCCGGCAGTGCGGCGCCGCACACTGAAGCGGCCGTGCTGCTGCCTCAGAGATCCTGACAGAAAATGACATGCTTCATGTCAGCTTCATCGGATGTATCCGAAATGAAGAATGGAATGAGATCCATTTGTTATCAGATGCATTGGTGCACTTTCGAAAATGCACACGATGTAAAATGACAATGTCAAGCGTTTGTCATAGCAAGAGGCATGGAAATTAGGCTGTGCTATATTATGAAGAGGCGGAAAGTCGAACTCGTCTATATTATTTTGAGTTGTAGCAGGGTATTTTCTAGCAGGGTATGAAAATAAGTCTGCAATTTTATTTACTTTAATCTTGTTTTAGCTTTTTGATAGTGTTGTCAAATATCTGTAGCCCATAGAACTTATGTTCCATAAACTGTAGTTTTTTGAAATATAGAAAAGCCTTTCCTTGGTTTAGATTATTCCCTTTGGATAGAAAGAAGAAATATAAGGAAAAATGTACATATCACGCAAAACGTATCGGACAAGCTCGTCACTTCGACACGGTTCCACATCTGATGATGGTAACTTGGTCGATTTTGGAACTTTGTCGATGATGGAACTTTGTCGGTGTCGATTGCTTCGACAGGGTTCCACGTCTGATGATGAAACCTTGACAGGTGACAGGTCATTTCCTTGCCTGTCTTCAAACAATAGTTAGAAATCCGTACTCATGTGTATTTTCAGTTGAATGCTGTATTTTCCGAATGTCCACATTCTTGCCAAATTTAGGAGCCAAAGTGCGCACACTCGATTTTGCTATCTACACCCACCTGATACTTATTTATATTTAGTAGTCTTATCAAAGAAGCTTCATCGGTAGCGGGTGCTGAAGATTTGTCTGACATAACTTGAATGGATTTTGTACTTTGACAAGGTGCCTACAGGCCTATCTCCTCGAATCCCGGATGTATGTACAATACACTTATATTATATATTCGGGCACAGCTCTTCATCAGAATCAGGTAGGTCAAACCACAAATCCTCAGAAATAGTGTGGCCAGCCCTCGAAATTTTGTACTTTGTATCCCAGTGGATTGTAATCTACCAATCCTAGAGAGGTGTCATTGCCTTTTTCCTTCAGTGACAATGTTAATGTGAATTGAAGTCTTCATCAGAATCCACGGCCCGGAACTGATAACGATATCAATACACACTCCAGCAGTTGCACATAGACAAAGATGCACGACGCTTTCCTTAGAATTTGGCGATTTCTTATATCTTTCATGAGACCTGGCTTCAGTTACGTGTCTTGCTTACAGTGCAGTCTTTATCGTAGAGATCAAGAAATCATGGAAATAAATGAGGGACAAAGACATCCATGAATATCACGAGGTCAGGTGTGAATGACACTGGTGTGACCTGAGAACATGTATGATTTCTGAAAGACAGCAGGTTTCTTGGTAACTCTGGCAACGCCATGCTGTACTTTGTTTCTTTAACAAATCATTCTTAAGCCTGGATTCGAACCAGGGTCTCAAGATTTCCGCTCCAGTGTACTAACCACCACACCATTCATGGAGTTCAAATGCCAATGCTGTAGTGGTTAGCATACTGGACCAGAGATCCAGAGATCCTGGATTGGATCCAGGCGGCTTAGGAACAATTTTCCCAAAGCTGCTAAATACAGTCGAAGGTCACTGGGTTACCATTACTGGAGTTACCAATAAACCTCAAAGCACAACTGCAGTCCACGCAAAATAAGCCATCAAAACTTCGTTTAAATAAGTGTTAGCACCGCACCTTGAGAGGAAAATGTACATTGCCGAGTGGTGGGGTAATTAGCATACTGGATCGGAAATCTGCAGACCCTGGTTCGAATCCAGGATTGGGAACCACAGATTACAGTCTGTTTTAAAGCTTGTCAAGACGCATCACAATCTAGCCCGGATAGTGTAAATTGCGGCCAAAATGGTCGCCCTAACATAAACACTCATACACAAGATTGCATATTTCGCGCCAATAAGTGCGATCTTGGAGTTCATTGGTTATGTTATTCCATCAGTCTTGTATAACAAATTTGGGCCCCAGAGGCTCATCCATGCCGAGTAAGGCCAGTGTCATAACTTTACGGCGACCTCATTGACCTCTATGCAAGCGGTAATCTCTGCGTCACATTTGCTCGCAAAATGAAACTCGCTTGGTTGTATGTCGGCTAGGTGTGCTTTGACCTTTGACAGTATAGTATGAACTTCTTCGCAGTCAGTGCCCGAGAGAAAAAGATAGGAAAAAGTGAATACTTTTCAGTGAATGATGTTTAAACTTCAAGGAAGCTCCGTCATAGATCGACCAAGACACAACATTACATTTTTCAATTTTAATGATATTTTGACTATAGAATTGTCTTGGACGGCGAATCACAGCGTGGCAGTAAACATTTCTAGAACTATGGGTTTTCGAGTAATTACCCAGGGGAAATCTCAAAGGTTTCCGACAACGTGCATAATGAAATGGGACTATGATGTTGATGCGCAATGCCAGTAAGATCAAAGTATGTGTTGGAACTCCAATGAAATGTAAAATAAGACCAGGGGATGGAGACTGACAGAGGATGGACAGATCACTTTAAATGGGATGACTTACGACGGTAAGTAGCTGTGTCTTATCTACAATGTGCTGGAAAACAGCATAACTTTGCCTGGATCATCTTTAAAGGTCACCTCTAAGGCACGAGCTTACTGCACAGTTTCGGTATTACATAGGTCCATTTCATGTGCTCTCAGCACATCACTTTTACAGTGGTTGGAGGGGAGGGGTTACCTATATAGAGCTAAGGGGCTACTTTTAGCCTTTACACCCTCTTTTGGATCCGTTCCTGGTCAGCCGTATCCTCAGTGGCGAAGCCAGGGGGGCACAGGGGGCACGTGCCCCCCCATCGGTGCCGGGGTGCCCTTTTGATTGCCAGGTTGTGTGCCCTTTTTGGGCCGTGCCGCTCGAAATTTAGTGCCCTACGTCGTTGAGCCTAGATGGAACTAGACTGCATTTAGCGATTTGAACTATTGTTTGACAATTAAGTGCCTTTTTGGTCAGTTAGGGCATTCTGTCGCCTTTCCAAGCACCCGGGAAGAGTATAGGCACGTAATCCGTTTCCAAATAATGCCTCATCGTCGCCAATAATCGTATGGGCAGAGCTAATCTGGTGCCCCTTGAGCTCATCTGGTGCCCCCTGAGCGCTGGTCTTGAACCCTGGAGCTGATCATGTGCCTTCTGAGCTGATATGATGCCCTCGTAGTCAATCTGGTGCCCCCCCTGAGAAAAAATTGTGCCTTCTGAATCTATATAATGCTCTCTGAGTTAGTCTGATGCCTCCGAGCTTGCCTGGTGCCCTATTAGCTGTTTTAGTGCCCCTTGAGCTGATCCGGGCCCCCTGAACTTATTTAATGCCTCCCGTAGTTTATCTACTGTCCAGGGCCGCAGCCAGGGGTCACAGGGGGCACGTGCCCCCATCGGTGCCGGGTGCCCTTTTGATTGCCAGGTGGTGTACCCCCTTTGGGCCGTGCCGCTCGAAATTTAGTGCCCTACGCCGTTGAACCTAGATGGAACTAGGCCGCATTTAGCGATTTCAACTATTGTTTAACAATTAAGTGCCTTTTTGGTCAGCTAAAGCATTCTGTCGCCTTTCCAAGCACCCGGGAAGAGTATAGGCACGTAATCCGTTTCCAGATAATGCCTCATCGTCGCCAATAATCGTACGGGTGGAGCTCATCTGGTGCCCCCTGGAGATGATCATGTGCCTTCTGAGCTGATCTGATGCCCTCGTAGTCAATCTGGTGCCCCCTCCCCCTCCCCTGAATAAATAATTGTGCCTTCTGAACCTGTATAATGCTCTCTAAGTTAGTCTGATGCCTCCGAGCTTGCCTGCTGCCCTATTAGCTGTTTTATTGCCCCTTCAGCTGATCCGGGCCCCTGAACTTATTTAATGCCTCCCGGAGCTTATCTACCGTCCAGGGGGCACAGGGGGCATGTGCACCCATCGGTGCCGGGTGCCCTTTTGATTGCCAGGTGGTGTACCCTCTTTGGTCCGTGCCACTCGAAATTTAGTGCCCTGCGCCGTTGAACCTAGATGTAACTAGACTGCATTTAGCGATTTCAACTATTGTTTGACAACTAAGTGCCTTTTTTGTCAGCTAGGGCATTCTGTCGCCTTTCCAAGCACCCGGGAAGAGCATAGGCACGTAATCCGTTTCCAGATAATGCCTCATCGTCGCCAATAATCGTACGGGCGGAGCTCATCCCTGGAGCTGATCATGTGCCCTCTGAGCTAATCTGGTGCCCTCGTAGTCAATCTGGTGCCCTCCTGAGAAAATAAGTGTGCCTTCTGAACCTATAAAATACTCTCTGAGTTAGTTTGATGCCTCCGAGCTTGCCTGGTGTACTTTTAGCTGTTTTAGTGCCCCTTGAGCTAATCCGGGCCCCTGAGCTTATTTAATGCCTCCCGGAGTTGATCTACTGTCCAGGGGTGCAGCCAGGAAGGCACAGGGGGCACGTGCCCCCATCACTGCCAGGGTGCCCTTTTGTTTGCCAGGTGGTGTACCCAATTTGGGCCGTGCCGCTCGAAATTTAGAGCCCTAGCCGTTGAACCTAGACCGTTGAACCTGGACCGCATGTAGCGATTGAAACTATTTTTGGACAACTTAATACCTTTCTCGGTCAGCTAGGGCATTCTGTCGCCTTTCCAAGCACCCGGGAAGAGTATGGGCACCTAGTATGTGTCTACCTATTGCATCATCGTCGCCAATAATCGTACGGGTGAAGCCAATCTGGTGCTCCTTGAGCTCATCTCGTGGCCCCTTGAGCTGATTACTTGCCCTCTAAGCTGATCTGGTGCCCCTGAGTCAATCGAGTGCCCCACTGAGCAAATAATTGTGCCTCCTGAACCTATATAATGCTCTCTGAGTTAGTCTAATGCTTCCGAGCTTGTTTGGTGCCCTGATAGCTGATTTAGTGCCCCTCGAGCTGATTCGGGCCCCCGAGCTGATATCATGCCTCCCCAAGTTGATTCTGTATCCTAAGTCAATATGGTGCCTCTTCAGCTGATTAGGTGCCCCCTCAACTGATTATTGATGTCTCCTTAGATGGTCTGGTCCCCCCCTGAGCTGGTTTGGTGGGCCCTGAGCCCACCTTGTGTCCCCTGAGCTGTTATGTTGCTCCCTGAGCTGATTTAGGCTCCTGCCATAGTCTGGGGGGCTGGGAGCTGATCTGGACCCCGAGCGGATCGATCTGGTGCCACCTGAGCTGCACTTATGCCCCTTAGTCGATCTGGTGCCTCCTGAGCCCATATGATGCCCCCTGAGTAATCTGGTGCCCTTTCAGCTGATCTGGGCCTCCTTACGTGATTTCATGAGCAGATCTAAAGCCCTGAGCTGAGCTGGGCCCACAGAGGCTGATGAGGGCCCCTGAGATGGTATGGGCTCATGAGCTGATTAAGTGCCTCCTGACTTGATCTGGCATTCCCAAGCTGGTCGGGGACCACTGATCTGATTGTTTGTCCCCGGAGCTGATCTGGTGCCCTATGGGCATCTGGTGTCCCCTGAGCAGCTCTGGGGCTTTTGAACTGATTGGGCCCGGAGCTGGTGAGGGATCCCTGAGCTGATTTAGTGCCCCTGACTTGAACATACCCCCTGTGCTGATCGATCTGGTGCACCCTGAGCAGATATACTGCCTCCTGAACTTAACTAATGCCCCCTGAGTCGATCTGGAGCCTGCTGAGTCATCAGTGTGTCTCCTGAGCCCATCTTATTCCCTCTGAGCTAGTCTGGTGCCCCATGGACAATATTATGCCCTTTAATCTGACCCGGGCCTCCTAGGTTAATTACGTGATTTCCTGAGCAGCTCCCAGGCCTTGAGCTGAGCTGGGCCCACAGGGGTTGGTGAGGGTCCCTGAGATGGTATGGGGTTCCTGAGCTGATTAAGTGCCTCCTGACTTGATCTGGTATTCCCGAACTGATCTGGGCCCCGAGCTGGTCGGGGACCACTGATCTGATTGTTTGTCCCCTAGGCTGATCTGGTGCCCTATGGGCCGATCTGGTGTCCCCTGAGCAGCTCTGGGGCTTTTGAACTGCTTGGGCCCCGAGCTGGTGAGGGATTCCTGAGCTGAATTAGTGCCCCTGACTTGATCTTGCCCCCTGACCTGACTTGAGGCCCCTGAACTGATCTGGGGCCCCAAGAGCTGATCTGGGGCCCAAGAGCGGATCTAGGTTCTGAGGGTACCCTGAGCTGGTCCGTGCGCTGAGCTTGTGAGAGCCCCTTAAGTTGGCTTGAGGCCCCTGAAGTGATCTGGCGCCTTAAACTGTTCTGGGGCTTCTTGAACTGGTTTAAGGCCCCATGAGTCTATCTGTGGCCCATTGAGCTAGTCTGATAACCTCATCTCTGGGACCAATGAGCTAGTCTAGTCCCTGGGTGAAGCATGAGCTGCTCTGTAGCCCTGATCTACATCAGGGGCCCCTGAGATGATCTTGAATAGATAGATAATAAGAACACAAGGCCAACTCCCATCATCTTGGGGCGGGGTCACTGAGCTAGTCTATTCCCTGGAGGCACATCTGGGGGGATGGGGGAAGTTGCTCTGGAGGCCTCTGATCCACACTTGGGGGCCCCAGAGCTGGTCTTGAATAGATTGGGAATAAGAACCCAATGGAAACTCCCCTTGTAAAACGGAGCTAACGGGGAATGAGGAATCTCTAAAACGGCTTGTGATACCTAGGCACCCCTGGTTATATAAATTGCTTATTATACTGGTGGATTCTGGGAAGGGATGATAAAAAGGCATGTGCCCCTGAGCTCAGAGCACAGTCCCCTAAACCAGGATTTCTACTAATTAATTTAGATGAAGAAATAGTTTTCACAATTTTCAGCCCTGTCACACCATCCCCATCCAAACCACCGGCCTGTTCACCTTTTATTTACTCTTAACTGGGACCGAGCCTTGCGAATATGGAACTTAATAAACGCGTTCAAAAGGTATCTCCCAAATTTTTCCGGCAGCAAAAATGTGTTCTTCCAAAGACACTATACTACTCCTCGTCCCACGGCGATTGTGGGAGGCAAGGAACTTAATCCGCATTCAGCTAGGGCTCACTCGTCACGACAAAACCAGTGGGCATAACAGAAAAATTTTCGACTCCAATATGCCTTAACCTGCACATTGTAACAGATATCACATGCTCCGCTGATTTCTCTGATGTTAAGTACTTGCATGAGTTGGCTGCCCTTAAATCTATCCAAAAAAGTAGTGTTTTGGCTACTTCCATGACATTTTGGTGATATTTCGTTCCTTTTTTCGGTTTTAATCGAGTTTTCCTTCTCCGTCAATGATTTCTTTGCATTTTTATTGAACCAAAGATGCCCAAAAAATTATATAAACAAAGATATAGTAAGTTTTTTAGGTTACGTTAAAAAGTGCCCTTTTTTCCCCGGGGTGCCCCTCAAAGTTGGTGTGCCCCCCCATACGAAAGCTCTGGCTGCGCCCCTGCGTATCCTACATCTCCTCCAATAGGTAAAGCCTAAAGTATGACATTCTATGTCACTTTATGGGTTCCAATATCACCCACTACTTTGGAGGGGTTGAGCGAATTCCATGACCCTCCCCTCCCCTAATCGAGAAGAAATTGTAAAAATTGCAGACAATGAATTTAGAGCGCTAGTCATCCGAGCCCATCAGCTTTAAGCACCTAAAAACGTCTACACCAGCAGAATACAACTTTTATTGCGCTTTAGAGTGCAGTACCGATATTGAAATAACACCACCCGTGCACCAGAAAACATCAAATGTTTGAAAGAATTCCAGCAACATTATTCATTACCAAACATAGGGCAAAGTGAGCTTCAATCGCCTAGGCCTAGGAACCAGCTAACAGGAAAAAGCTGATAGAACACATTTCGAAAACAATTTCGAAAGTGAAAGGGCCTAATGGACGTGCTCCACTAGCAAAGCTGTGTAATGGCTGTACTCAAAACAGTTCCATGTAGTTGGTACCTGAATAATCTGCAGGATTCAGAAAACGTGAACAATCGTATCGGCGTTGCTCCTGGCGTGTTCATTGCTCAGCACAGCCCACGCTGTCTTGCTGCATACTGCTACGGAACAAGGAGAAGAACCTCTAGCGTCTTCATCGTTCTGCTTTCAGCCTTTTCATTCCATTAGCACACATTGGCAAGAAAGGGTGTCTGGAACGTATCTCGCACATAACAAAATGTTGTTGAAAAAGCAAATCAATCAAACAAGCAGCAAATCAAAACTTTTGGTCAGATAATAGAGAAGCGTGCCATGTGTCCGATTATAAATCCTCCTTGGTGAACTTTGCTGTCTATCTGTGGAAATGTTGTGTGTGCTGTCAGCCAGTCGCGTTTACGATCTACCTTAGCTGAAGTGGCGCGCTTTACAGCAGCTGTCTCGCTAACTTCGTACCCAGCCAATGTTTTCCCGTGAAGTAAGCTTGCACCACTGTGCCCGGCGGCACCAATCGTGTCCGAGACGAGCGTTTATAATGGAGGTCGACGTCACATGGCTGTTACCGCAATGGGTGGCGCGGCTAGTCTGCTCTGATTGATGTAAGTCGCAGTTCTGCCACTCCCTAGAAAACTAGGCTTGCGTTTTCCGGCTGCCGATGCGGATGATGTTGCATAGAAATGGTGCATCAGCAGATCTTGCAAATATTTCTGGATAACATCACTGTTTTCATCCGAGTCGGATACCTATAGTGCAGTTTACACGTGAATTTAAACGTCTCGGCACGGCACAGCACGGGACAGATGCTGGTGGTGCTGGGACGCATTTTTTTGGGGGCGAGTAGTGGGTAAGACAGCGCGAAAAGCAGCAACTTCTTTCTGAAAGACTGCGTTATTTAAAACACCAAATCCCGTATTGTCCCAAAACCCGACTGGATTTGGTGTTTTTAAAGAACGGAAGTTGTTGTCTGGCTAGACTAAGCCAGGCAGGAGAGAGGGTGGCAAGGCAGGCATGGTAGGTAAGACGGGCATCATGTGGTGCTTTGCTAGGCGCAAAAGCACGAATACATAAACTTTGTTCTTTGGTTATAAATTTCAGATAAAAACAATGTGTAGTTAATCTATAGCCGCCCCGGTAGCTTAGTTGGTAGAGCGTTAGTCTCCGGCCAGCTCAGAAAGCCGTGCAGTGGCAGTATGCTGGTGAAAGCTTTTGATCAGTTCCGCTGAGACGCTCCAGCGCTCAATATTTACCCGACGTAGGACGGCTGGCAACTGACTGGTGAGAGGGTAACCTGAGCGGGGCGACTGTGCCTGTGCTTTGTGGGACGTTAAACTTTGGCTTCGAAATTAACCCGTCATTGCAGGAATTACTCTTTGGGACGGCGCGCCATGGCGGGGTCAAATTTGCCGTTTTTGTAATGTAGAAAAATAATTGCATTAGTTGTACCTACTACATGTAAAAGCCATTGTTACCCCACCAATGGGGTCAAAACTGTCTTTTTTTTGCAGTATTCTATCCAAAATGATATTGCTTCAAAGAATAGGCACGGATCCAAATGAGTTGGAAGGCTCGGACACATAAATGTTCACATGAGCCTCAGGAAAAATTATACTGTGGTCACATTAAAAGCAAGTGATATACAGAGCCACAACAGCAAATTGCTTGTTTGGCCATGTTCTCCCCTATATCATAATTTCCGTACCTTTACCTCGATTATAACATCACTATAATCACTTATATCGCGTATAATCACTTATATGCAAATTCACATATCACATTGAGTAATTTAATAAAGACGGAATATTGGAAAATATTTTGCATGAGGCTATCAATGTTACTGCAGATAGAGAACATCGGCTGGATGATTTTCTCATATGGTGACATAGGTAACAGGCCCACCAAGCAGTATAAACTGTGGCAACGATATTTTTTATATCGATGGCCTTGCATCAAGCAGTGATCATGAGTTTTCTATCTAAAAAGCATGGAAATAATGAAAATGGCAGAACAAATTGTTATTTTCTCTAGCTACAGCCTATGATGACTTCTTGTCAAAATTTTTCCATCTTAGGCCAACTTGAGTGGAAAGTTTGAGCTTCCCACCGGCGCCCACTGACATCTGAAATCTACTTGAGCAGGTTTTCAGACTCAGATTAATGACTTCGCAAGGAATGGTGGATGAGCTTTTCATGGCAGAATCTGCTAATCTGCGTCATAACAAGCAGACTCGGCCGCGCCTACTGCCACACTATTCCGGAACTCACCTCTGGCTGGCCACCTCCTCCCCAGAATCTTCGGCCCCAGCACGCTGTGTAGCTGGCCGCACACCGACCCTAGGCCATGGTGGTGACGATTTTCACCCCCTCGATCGGCAGGAGCAGCACTAGCAACATGTGCAACCCCCTGGCCTGAACTTCGTGATCCGAGTGGAGACATTCGGGAGATACGAGTCGGCTCCCCACGATGCCCGCTTCGTGATCGATCCCAGAGCTTCGCTCCACCGCCACCAGTCAGCAGCACCAGATGTGCGGTAACAGGTCTCACGCAGTCGAAGAGCGGGACAGACGTGCAAAATTCGCCCAGGTTTCCGCAAAGATATGGAAAATGCACGGGGAACGGGTCCAAATATTGATGTTGAATTGGCGCTACCTAGAAGACTGCAGACTAAGGTTAAGCTAGACTATGCCGGAAGAGAACTGAGGCAATAATGAAGAAAGATTGCGCTAGTGTTCAGGCAATACGCCGCTGTTGAAAAATTATCCTCACAAATTTTCAACTTCACCATCGTAAAAAATCAGCACATGTGTGCTGCTTAAGCTTTAACACGCGCCCCGCAGGGGGGCGAAATTCACGCCCTCCTAGTTTTCCCCAGATAACGCAACAACGAAGAGACGCAGAAGAACGAACCTTACTGTAATTTATTTCTAATCAATTCTACATATCTGATCAAATTTTCTAGGTCAGATCATGCCAGGTCAAGGAGCTATCCAAGGTCAGGCGACCCGACCTCAAAACCTAAAATCACGAGTTTGAAGCGGTGCCTAAGAAACATCAGCCAGACGATCAGTTTGAAACTCTCACAGTGTGATGAGGTTATCAGGGTCTAAAAATCTGCTATCTCGGAGTTTCGATATTGTTGACCTAAGGTGGGGTCAATTTTCGGTCATCTCATTGTAAGTCTATGGTGAAAAATAGAAAGGGCTCGTTTTAAGTAAATACTGGATAGGTAGAGCTAAAAATCCTCAAACCGCGTAATCTTACTACGATATTGACCATAAAGTTGAGTTTTTGACCATCTGACCTCTCAAAGGTCATGTCAGGCCACAGGAGCATACAGTGATTGTTTTGCTAATTACTTCTCACTGAATTAATACGCGCATTGACGGGGGTCTGAGCCACCTACGTTTTGACGGGGGCGGGTACCCGCCCCCTAAGATCTCGAGAACCACGGTAGCTAACGAAAAACAGTAAACGGCGTTGGGTAGCCCATCCACTTCTCCATCGAAAATATTTGAACAATTTTTTGTCAGGTCACATTTAAGGTCACAAGAGGTCAAAACATGCCGTCATAGGGATAGCATGTAAATTCAGTTTTTCGGTTATTACATCTGAACAAGTAAAGATAGAGCAAAACGACTTAAATTATATGAATCCTCGCAGCAAGCCGAATCGAATGACATATAACTCTAACCTTGTTAGGTCAAATAAGGATTTGACCTGACCTGAGGTCAGGTCAGGGTCAAATTATATAAAATGCATATCATTAGAACTGCAAAGCCAAGGCAAGTCAAAGGCAGCTAAAATAAACGCTCTATCACCATCCGTTACTGAGTTATTCAGTAAAAACTATTTTTCCCATGTATTTCCAATGGAGAGGTCATGCCTCGTCCTTGACCTTAGGTCATCGATATCAAAAATACTAGAACATATTTTAGAGAACTTGGCGGGTCCATTATGTGATATGAGTTTGAATCGGATAAGTTCACCCTGCTCCGACTTATGTCATCTTAAAATTTTTAGCTCAGGTCACTTGACCTGTACTGGTGACCTGACCTGAGATGACTTAACCTTAAAATTTTCACAGAAGTTGTAAAAATGATGCAGGAAAAGGTATGCCAAGTACGGCGGCGCTACGCGCCGCTGTTTTTCTGCTATCTCCGAAAAACCCGAGGGGGCGGGTACCCGCTCCCCGTCAATGCGCGTGTTAAGGTACAGCTTCAATTTTGCTTCATTGTGATTATATTGTCACGGGGAGTCGATTGATATGCAGCATGTCCATACCAGGTCACCTTGTGACCTTGAACTAGCTCGAGGTCGGGTCATTTTCACAATTTGACCTAGTAAAGTCATATTTGCCATTCGATTTGCCACGATGAGAGGAATCTAATGATGCATGAATATTTACTCTAGCTTTGCTGAGTAGAATTGTAAAGGGGAAACGTACACTGCCCTGTTGTAAGCCTATGGAACCTTATTTCACCTATGCCGACCTCAAAATTGACCTGACATAAAAATACTTGTCTCGTCAAAAGCTTTCGAACGCCTACATCATTTTTATTTAGCTTTCCAGGGAAGTGAGATACGGAGGGTGGGCGAAATACGCCCCCCAGCAGGGAGCGGCATGCCAGGGACCCCAGCGGGGCGCGTGTTAAGTGTCATTTTTGGTCATTGGCGGTGACACGTTATAATGGGGAACGAATGTCTAAGGGCAGGGGCGCACCTTCAATCGGGTCCATTCCATCAGACAGCATGTTCTAAGGGGTCGTTTTAAGTAAAATTTTACCAAAACATAATCACTTGAAAGCCACCTAGTTCCACTTTGATAGCCATGGCACGCATTAAGCGCCTAGAAATAAATGCTTATTTACCGATGCTTGGCGATAGGCAAGGCCTATAACAAATGTTGCTTATCAGAATGCAGGCTTTGACCCTTTGGCTCAAAGATGGTATGGTATGGTATGGTGGAATGATATGGTATGGTATAGTGACCATACCATCTCAGGAGCCCTCATCAGCCTCTGTGGCCCCAGCTCAGCTCAGGGCCTTAGAGCTGCTCATGAAATCACGCAAGGAGGCCCGGATCAGCTTAAAGGGCACCAGATTAGCTTAGGGGGCACCAGACTAGCTCAGAGGGCATCAGATGGGCTCAGGAGGCACCAGATCGACTCAGGGGCATTAGTGCAGCTCAGGTGGCACCAGATCGATCCGCTCGGGGGCCAGATCAGCTCCCAGCCCCCCAGACTATGGCAGGAGCCTAAATCAGCTCAGGGAGCAACATAACAGCTCAGGGGACACAAGATGGGCTCAGGGCCCGCCAAACCAGCTTAGGGGGCACCAGGCCATCTAAGGAGATATCAATAATCAGCTGAGGGGGCACCTAATCAGCTGAAGAGGCACCATATTGACTTAGGAGACAAAATCAACTTGGGGAGGCATGAGATCAGCTCGGGGGCCCGAATCAGCTCAAGGGGCACTAAATCAGCTATTAGGGTACGAAGCAGGCTCGGAGGCATTAGACTAACCCTGAGTGCATTACATACGTTCAGGAGGCCCAATTATTTGCTCAGTGGGGCACTTGATTGACTCAGGGGCACCAGATCAGCTTAGAGGGCAAGTAATCAGCTCAAGGGGCCAAGACCAGCTGAGAGGCCACGGGATGAGCTCAAGGAGCACCAGATTAGCTTCACCCATACGATTATTGGCGACGATGAGGCATTAGGTGGACACATACTAGGTGCCCATACTCTTCTCGGGTGCATGGAAAGGCGACAGAATGCCCTAGCTGACCGAAAAAGGTATTAAGTTGTCCAAAAATAGTTTCAATCGCTACATGCGGTCCAGTTACATCTAGGTTCAACGGCGTAGGGCACTAAATTTCGAGCGGCACGGCCCAAAGGGGGTACACCACCTGGAAATCAAAAGGGCACCCGGCACCGATGGGGGCACGTGCCCCTGTGCCCCCCTGGACAGTAGATAAACTATGAAAGACATTAAATAAGTTCAGGGGGCCCGGATCAGCTCAAGGGGCACTGGAACAGCTAATAGGGCACCAGGCAAGCTCGGAGGCATTAGACTATCTTAGAGAGCATTATATAGGTTCAGAAGTCACAATTATTTTCTCAGGTAGGGGGGCACCAGTTTGACTTCGAGGGCATCAGATCAGCTCAGAAGGCACATGATCAGCTCCAGGGGCACCAGATGAGCTCCATCCGTGTGATTATTGGCGACGATGAGGCATTATCTGGAAACGGATTACGTGCCTATACTCTTCCCGGGTGCTTGGAAAGGCGACATGATGTTTTAGCTGACCAAAAAGGCACTAAAGTGTCAAACAATAGTTGAAATCGCTAAATGTGGTCTAGTTCCATCTAGGTTCAACGGCCTAGGGCACTAAATTTCGAGCAGCACGGCCCAAAGGAGGTACACCACCTGGAAATTAAAAGGGCACCCGGCACCGATGGGGCACGTGCCCCCTGTGCCCCTGGCTGCGGCCCTGGACAGTAGATAAACTACGGGAGACATTAAATAAGTTCAGGGGCCCCGGAACAGCTCAAGGGGCACTAAACAGCTAATAGGGCACCACAGGCAAGCTCAGAGGCATCAGACTAACTCAGAGAGCATTATAATAGGTTCAGAAGGCACAATTACTTTCTCAGGGGGGCACCAGATTGACTACGAGGGCATCAGATCAGCTCAGAGGGCACATGATCAGCTCCAGGGGCCATGACCAGCGCTCAGGGGGCACCAGACTAGCTCTGCCCGTACGATTATTGGCGACGATCAGGCATTATCTGGAAACGGATTACGTACATATAATATTACCGGGTGCTTGGAAAGGCGGCAGAATGCCCCAACTGACCAAAAAGGCACTTAATTGTCAAACAATAGTTTAAATCACTAAATACATTCTAGTTCCATCTAGACTCAACGGCGTAGGGCACTAAATTTCGAGCGGCAGGGCGCAAAGAGGGTACACCACCTGGCAATCAAAAGGGCACCCCGGCACCGATGGGGGGCACGTGCCCCCTGTGCCCCCCCTGGCTGCGCCCCTGCCTTCCTGCACCCATTTTCATTATCTCTGGAACAGTGAAACAAGCGGCCAGTAGATCTAACCACAGAACCAGTGAACTGAGTCTCTAACCAGTGAAACAGTGAACAGAGAACGCCAGTGAACTGACTCTTAGAGGTGCCTTACTCTCAGAATAAAAGCGTCTGCAGTGTCCAAGTGTAGAAACGATGACGAGTAAGGGCTGTCTCAGTGCTAGCATTCGACCCAAGCTCGTGTTTAGTTGTTCAGATTCAGAGAGCTCATTTAACACGCACCCCGCTGGGGGTGTTAAATTCGCCCCCCCTTCCTGGTTTTCCCCAGATAACGCAACAACGAAGAGACACAGAACGGCGAGACTTACAATACCTTATTCCCAACCAATTTTACGCATCTAACCAATCTTTTAGGTCAGGTCAAGGAGCTATCCAAGGTCAAGGGACCCGACCTCAAAACCTAAAATCACGAGTTTGAAGCGGCGCCTAAGAAACATCAGTCAACTGATCAGTTTGAAACTTTCACAATATGATGAGGTCATTAGGGTCTACAAATCTGCTATCTCGGAATTTCGATATTGTTGACCTAAGGTGGGGTAAATTTTTGGGTCACCCCATTATAAGTCTATGGTGAAAAATAGGGCTCGTTTTCAGTAAAAAATGGATAGATAAACCTGAAATTCCTCAAAACGTGTATTCTTGCCACGATCTTGGCCATAACTTTGAGTTTTGACCATCTGACCTCTCAACGCTCATGTCAGGTCACTGGACCATACAGTGATTGTTTCGCCAATAACTTCTCACTAAATCGAGATAAAGCTCCTATTTTGCTTGCATTGTGCTTATATTATCAAGGGGAGTCGATTGATATGCAACATGACCATACCAGGTCACCATGTGACCCTGACCTAGGTCGAGGTCAGGTCATTTTCACAATTTGAGCTAGCAAGGTCATATTATACATCATTCGATTTGCCACAATGCGAGGAATCCAATGATACATGAATATTTGCTCTAGCTCCGCTGAGTAAAAATCCAGAGGGAGAAACGTACTCTGCTCTGTTGTAAGCCTATGGAACCTTCTTTGACCTATGCTGACCTCAATATTGACCTAACATAAAAATACTTCTATGATTTATCTTCGTCTCGTCAAGAGCTTTTGAACGCCGTCCGTATTTTTCTTTAGCTTTCCTGGGAAATGAGATACGGAGGGGAGGGCGAAATACGCGGGGCACGTCATGCCAGGGACCCCAGCGGGCCGCGTGTTAAGAAAAAGTTGAGCAGTATTTTGCGAATGTATCTCTCCAAATTTGGTGCTTTTATCATGCACAGTTGACATGCAAATCCATATCATGCGCTGTGATGGATCTAAGGGACTTCGCTAAGGGAACAAAGCCTCAGGATGGCATAAATATACGACCAGGGGCGGACGCAGACCAAAATTTGGGGGCGCAAACCCATGTCTGCCTCTCTTCCTGGGGGGGAGGGGGGACGTGCGATTTAGGTGCTCGACAGACATAGTATAAGCTACCTCTCCAAGTTCATGATCGCTCTCCTGGCAGGGCATTTTTTTAAGGAAAAGTCAGTGGGGGGGGGGGGGCATTTCTTGTGCTGGCCATTATAGTGTCTTCAGGGGATCAAGACCGCATTTTGAGGGGGTTTAATAAAACGTAGACGCGTTAATGTTAAACAAATGTTTGTGTTATTTCATGTTATTCCAGATTATAGATGCTGCCCAGGGCTGCCAAGTTATTTTTCGGCGGAAAAGGTCAAACCGAGTTAGAAAAAGGGTCATAGGGGGAAAAATTTTATTTTCACTAAAATAGCCAAATAAATACCACAAAAGCCAGATTTGAGGCTAAAGCAAACCCTAGCGGTAGTCATAGGCCTACAGAAAAAGCGACTTGTATCACTGTTTAAAACTCATTGTTGACAGTTTGATATTGACTTGACGCAATATTTTTTGTACACTTCTCGTTTGATAGGAAGTCAGGGGTGCCCCTACAATCCCGCATGACCATCAAGTGATTTTATCCACATAACCAGAGCATTTGTTAGCATCATTTATCATCTTGGCCGCACCACTCCCCGGAAATATTTAATGTTTTCTCTCTTTTCCAACAATGCATTTTTTGCTCTTGAACGGTAGCAGATCTAGGATTTTGGTAAGTGGATGAGTGCGGAGCCTCAGAGGGCGCACTTTGCCATCAACTTTTCACCCAAAGAGCACCTATAGTATCGCATGTCCGGTTTTCGGTGGCCATCATTTTTGTGGATCGTGTTTTTAACAAAGTTCTGTCCCTCCCTCCCACCACCATACCAGTTTTCCTGCAGCTCTGCTGCTTTTTCGGTGTCAGAATATCGTATTCAAGAGCGGAAGAGGTCAAAAGAAGTCACATTTATGCAAGGGACAAACCGGAAATAGGGGAGAGTGCCCATAATGCGCCCCCTTAAGCTAGAATGACTGCCCCAGCAAAAGTGGATGCTATTGGCTAAAAACGCCTGTGGAATCCGATAATATTGGAAATTTTCTAGATTCCATCAGCTTCCTATAGTTGAGCATTCATTTATTCTCGCAGTGTAAGCGTTTTAGCAAAACATTGCAATTGGCGCATTTAGGCACGCATTACCAAAATGCGCCACTCGTGGGCGCATTTAGGCTGTGATGTTTATATGATGGAAATGCGTGTAGGTTTCTTCGTACCTAGAATGAAATCCTTGGTGGCGGTATTTTACCCTTAGTTTTGATCCATTGTCTGGTTGGTGATTGCGTCCCACCGTGTTGGGAAAATGGATTCTGTAAAGTCCAGGTTGAGAGAAAATGGTTTATGTAAAAGTACACCTTTAGAAAAGTTTCTATTGACATCAGCTGTATCCCGGGTAAGCCAGCCGCCTGAATTCGGACATGGTAATGCCATAAAATATGTTGGACATCTTGAGCACATGGTTTTTTAGTACCTCCTCGGCTTTTGGGTCTAACAGGGTTTTCCTGCCCTTTGAGAGTGGCGTAGGACGTTCTCCTCTTGCCACTCGTACTCGGCCCTTTACGTGATCCCGTAATGTTGTGAGCGGAATCCCAAACGTCTGGCTTGCCTTCCGAACGGACATGCTATTATCCTCCACCTCTTTCTGGGCTAGCTCCAACTCTTCCAAACCCCAGGATGGTGTCCAAATCTTGGCCATTTTCGGGACTGGGAAGGAAAAGGATCTAGTATAAATCATCATGGATGGAAAGTCCGTGGGATCGCGGGGCAGCTGCCGTGTCTATAATGGCGCCATTTTGAAAATAGTAATTAATTCATTCCAAAGGGTTAAGTTTTGGAATTGAAACATTCACGAGCGGGTAAATATACAGCCAAATGTGGAATTGAGAAAGAGCAAGGGATAGTAAGTTATGGCACCAGTGCACTGGTGCGTGGATCCATTCACTGCAGTGGATCGCTGAAACTCAGGCACCAGTGGGTTGGGGCTAAACACCCTGGAATGGATCCGAAATAAGTTTTTATAATTAGACGTACTATCACTGGTGACGGGAAAAGTAGTCATCCATCAAACCCGTATGTATGTACATCATTGGCGGATCGGGTGAAGGGGGCATGTGTGCCCTACTCGATCGACACTGGCGTCCCCTCAGATGGTTATGGAGCCTCACTGAAGGGTCGATGGTGCACCCCAAGAATGTCGCTTTCCAGCCCCCTTCCCCAGGATGTGAAGACCAACGCCCCCGCGACAGGATTTTGCGTGCACCTGATAAGTTTGCCACCTAAAAGTGGCGAGCCCTAGCTATGTGCCCACTCCCCATGAGACAAGCTGAATCAGGCTATGCGACTAAGTAGAATTATAGAACGCAAACAATAGGCACCTAGCTTAGGTGTCAGCTGTTAGAAAATGGGCAAAAAGGCGAGATTCCAAGAAAGGGCCAACCGAAAAAATCGCGGGGCCAAACACGACAAAAAAGCCCAATTCGACATATTTGGTCACACAATGGCCAGCCTGACAGCCCTGACGCTGCTGCAATGTATTCCAAATGAAAAGGTTATTTTCTTAAGAGTGTGGCAAGGTAAGTAAATTCCTAAAGTATCGAACACAAGTGGTCTATAGGGTAAATCGAGATCAGTTTTTAGGTACATACCTACTATGATGTGTGGCTACTGCTGTCAAAATCATACAGGGAATGTAGTAGGGGAGACTGGGGTCAAATATAACACGGGGCAATTGTAACAATGGCCATATTGTCTAAACTAATCAATGGATGGATCTATTGGCACAACCGGAAATGCGCAATCAGCTGCGGCCTTTGTTAACGAAGGTTCAGCTCGGTGCGACGGGTAAGTCAGACGCTGTCCACAATTTTGTGTTTTTGGGGGTGTTTTGTAACTTTTGAAATATTCAAAGTAGATGAGCTTATTGATGGGTATGATAAGGTAAAGCGGAAACAGTTTCAGTGCATAAAGAGTGTTTAATTAGCTACGAAATAAGCACAGAAGCTGTCGCCTAGGCCAGCTCGTTGAGCGGCAACTTGGCTTAAAAAATTGCGCGTTGCGATGGGGACAATTGTAACATTTCTCTTGGGGTCAAATGTAACAATGTTACAATTGATCCCTATGGCCTTACGACGTATTGAAGTTGCTTTTACTGCACAAATGCAGTAGCTAGGTTAGTGATTTTATGATCAGGCGCGCATCCAGGATGTTCGTTTTGGGGGCTGACAAGGGGACGTCAAGCCGAGGAATGGAGCGCACTTGTCCACTCAAAGGGGCCTATCTTCATATCCTGGGGGAAGCGATGAACTTTCTGCTTCGCAGACCTATAGTGTCAACTGTTTTTGGGAGGAGGCACATAGCGGCGCGTTGGGGGAGGGGCAGGCCTGGATCCAGGCCGACCGTTGGGGGAGGTAAAGTGGCCTAAAATCTAGAAAACATGGATTTTGGAGAAAAACGACAAAAATCGGGCGATTTGGGGGGAGAAATTGCTCCGTTTGCCCCCTGGACCCTACAGTGGGGAGAGGGAGGGTGGAGTGCGGGCCCCAGAGGTGCAGAAACTTGCCAACTCGGCTACTGGAGTTTGTGACACATTTATGATAGTTGAGGTGCGTAAGTGTGACAAAATAGCGATCGTGACAGTATGATTCAAAATCAAACCACACATTTTCGAAATACAGAATGAAGTGTGTAGCGAATATTTTAATTTAGCAACTCTGTCCTTCAATTGCACAGCGTACCATCAGTGATACAATATTGGTACTGTGTTCAGTTTCTACTAAAACGAGAGACCCCGCTGCAGAAAACCCGGAAACCGCTGTCACAGTTGCCAGATTTTAACATGCAGCCCAATGGCGCCGATTGTTAGTAGTTGCCAGAAAGTTGCCGCCTAGATGCCCGAAATGTGACAGTCAATTTTTTCGAGAAATACATGATTGTGGGCATATTTAAGGCATTAAAGATGACGCAGATACGTTATCAAGTACTTTTCTGTCCATTTTGTCAGGTTAAATAATATTTAAAGTTTGAGTATCTTCGATTTAGCGGTCCCTATTTCTTTGAATTTAGTATCAAGTACGCCTAAAAGCTACTAGGAAAAGTACTAAATGAGTGAAAGAAATAAACATAGCTGGGCAGCAATTCTACCTAAACTACGCAACAGCGACTACGCAAGTTCGCAATGTTTGTGTGATGTAGAGCCTGCCAAAAAAATTTGAACAAGTGGGAAGCTACTTCTGTTGAGGGCATATTTATTAGGTATATCTGAGATAAGTGCAGGCTAAAACTAGCTGGAATAAATAGTGCTGCCCATGGCTAATCTAAGATGAATGTAGGCTACTTTGATTCTGATGCACTTTCACACACCAAACTTGGTTTTTCATTCCTTAGCTTGCTTGTGCCTTACCTTATTTGTGCCCTAGATCAAGATTGGTTAGGTAGATTTGGAGCTGGAGGAAGTTGGGAGAGTTGGCGCCAGCAGCAGACTGGCAACAACAGTAATTCAGGTGAGGTTTCATGATCAAATTATCATGTCAATATTGTACAGATAGCAAATGTGTGCCAATGCAGTCCTCCACAAAGTGTTAAAGCACACACTGGAGAGGGGCCTGGCACTAACGTGCACTAGAGGGGGCCTAGTAGACCCCCTTCTCATCTCAGAAAATCACAGAAAATCTCAGAAAGAAAGAGACTTTGAAAAACGCTGGTTGGGGGTGTGTTGCTTACTACCAGTGGTAGTAAGCAACACACAGGACCTGAACTGCCTGGAGTTAAAGCAGGATTTTGACTTAAACACTGGATCTTTCTTTGGTATGAGACTTCCAATACCTCTGTACCTATTAGGCCAATAGACATAATTTTACATCTATGCAGGGTAGTTGCCTCAGAGTTTTTACTGCAAGAAGGAATGACCAGGCAGGTGATAATCAGGTGTTGGGGGAAATTTTAAGCATTCGATCTGGCTATAAAAATGCTACCTAAGGTCCACTTTACCAACACATTTTAGGTAGATCCAAATCCTATGTTGACGTTGACATTTTTGTCCCTTTTGTTGATATGTAAGATGGAAGTTCAGTGGGGGGTGGGGGGGAAGCTGTGATCAGGGTTCCCAATTGTGTGTAGGTGTACGCTCCCATTTATAGATTAGTTTCCAATAATAATTTTCATGATAATTGCCACATTTAATCATGGGGAAATGTACCATAATTGGAAACACTCCTTCCAAAAATGGAAACGTCTTCAAAAAGGGAAATGCATGTCATTGGGGGAAACTGCAGTCAGAGTTGCCAATAATAGTTATGATCCCAGCACTGAAAACAATGATCCATAATTGGAAATTTTCCTTCCAAAACATAAACATGATCTAAAAATGAAAACACAGTTTAATACTTTCATGCGGTAATGGCTTGGTGCTTGAACCTTGTCAGTTGCAAAAATTAAGAGACAGGTAGATGACATTCAGCATATTGGAAATAGTATTCAAGTATAAAATTATCATTTCCAGCTTTGTGTGACAGAGGAGGCATATGTTGCATTGAGTTTGTGACAGCCAGTATACTTTCTGCACCTCTGGCGGGCCCCCTGTCCCCTGGGTGCGCTACTGTTTATGATAATCACATTACTTTCCAATGATATGTTTGTTCGTAGGCTGGTATGTGTTTTGGAAAAGTGGCAATGTGGGCTGTCCTATATAATATCTCTTAAATTGAAAAATTAACGATGATAATTGGGGTTTAAGGGCACCTCAGCTGCTAGGGCTATGTGTGCCCTGTTTGAAAGATTAACGAGATTTCAGTCAAATTATAAACACATTTTTTACATTTGCACTGCCATGCACTGCCGTTGAGAGATATCAGGGATACAAAGCTGTGGTTCAGACTAAGTACATACATGCCGACGCCTGAGTGTAGCAGGCCAAAGAAGCAGAAGTGTTCGCATTAGAATGTTTTTTTATGGTACAAATAAATCGCCGAAATTCATACGGCTTTAACATGGTACAATTGACCCCTGGTGCTGTTACAATTGCCCCTCACGTGGGGTCAATTGTAACAGCTGAAGTACATTTTTAGAAGTGAAATTTTGACCCCTAAATGTTTTTATTTTGAACTCTTTTCACATCTGTCACATTGAAAATCTTCAAAGTTGATGAAAATATAATTATAAGTGCTCTAACTCAAAACAATATTTCTCAAGAACCAGAAATGTGAAATTTGTTACAATTGACCCCAGTCTCCCCTACAAAAACCGGCTAATACATTTTTAGGCTTACCGACGCACCAACTGTGAGGGTCATATGGCGTTGCCAGCTCTTTCCTTGTTGGAATGGTTTCTCGGGAGACCGTTTGATGATTCTAACGAAGGGCTGTGGCCGATAAATAATCTCTCTCAATTTTCAACATCAAGGAATCGATGAGAAAGGCCAGCTAACAAATCATCGACATTGCAGAACAACTTGAGGCAGCGGTCTCACTACAAATTGCCACAACAAGTGGCGGAAAAGGGGGACCAGGGGGCCTGCACGCACCCCCCCGCCCACTTTTTTACTAGAAATTTCCTGATCTCAGTCAAAATGAGAGAAAACCTGGAATTTGTATAACCAGCCCGCTGCGGAAGGCAACGTGGACCCCAAATTCCAATAGCGTTTGGTACTGACGTGGAAAGTTTGTTGTCAGCATCAGGCTGAAGTTTGGCTGGCCCCTCACTTTTTTAGCGGTAGTGACGTTTATGTATGTTACAACCACAATAATAAATAAAAAGGCTAAGCACTTCACACCGCCACACCAGCAACTAGTCTTACGCGTTTTGACTACACCGTGTCCCGTCTAATCCACGAATGAGCTCTAAGCGCTCACAAATGACCGCGTGTGAAATGATTTACATCATACAATTTCCCGATACTGACTGGGATGTGGGCTTCCGGTCGGATAGAACATGATGTATGATTGGTTGTAAGCCAGCGTTTATCTCCAGCATTGTGGTAGTTGATGCTGAGGTGGCTTTGCCGGGATTTCGCGTAACTACGCGCTTCGTTTCGTCTTCGCGCGATGGAGGAGACAGCCACGGATTGAATTTTTAACACAATTTTTGTGGATTGATAATTATGCACCCGCAATACCACTAAATGATTATTATCGTATGGTGTTTTGTCCTATTTTCGTTAGGTGAGTTTGCATTTGTTGAGGTTTAAGTCATCTCCTGTCTATTTCACTGGGGGCCAATTTCCGGGCACTGGGGGGCATTTCGGCCGACTGGGGGGGAAATGGCCCCCCAATTAACATGTTAAAAAATGGCCTGTCTCCTGGTGGGGGGAGGGGGCGAGCAAAGATTTAATCGCTCGACAGACCTAGTGTAAATACCTTTTTTCAAAAGTTTCTCCGGCCTTGGGGAGGCAAAAGATAGTTTTCCATTCCTCCCAGGGCTTTAGGGGGGGGAGCACGGCCGGAATGGCCCTTCCTCTGTGTCCTCCAATGTATACGACGATACGATATGAGTGTGGCTTTGTGGCAGAATCGACTTGAGCATTCCCAGCACAGTTTCTTTTATCTTTTAGCACCTTCACTGAAGAGAGGTCTGGCACTAACGCGAACTGAGGGGGCCCTTATAGGTCCTTCCCCTGAGATCTCAAAAACCTAGAGACGTAGAAAAATGCCCGTTTTTTTGGTGTGTGAGGGCTGTGATAATCTACATTAAAGCGAAATTTCATTGACGTAGATTAATACCCTAAAAATCAAACGAGATCATAAATGTCAAATATGGACAGTGCTGGGGACTTATTGGGAAATAACGTAATCATGTAAAACAAATTTGGAACACACTAGAAGCAGACCAGGGTCATAGAGGAGAGTCGTCAACGAATCTTCCCTGATATTTTGGGGTCAGAGTCATTCTAGTTCGTTGACTCATGGCGTCATATGGTTTTTTCCTATGATTTAAGCTATGGCTAGGACTATAGCTGCCATTGGGCGAAAGATGATGGTTGATCGTGAAAGTTTTGGTATGGCCCTTACCTGTGACCTATGAACTTGACTTTGGCATTCATGTAAGGTGACCTTGACATATCATCCCGTTTATATGGCGTTATGACCTCACCACTCGGCCTCCAATGCAAGCAAACTGGTCCGACCGCGCGGTTGTGGCGACCTCAAAATGTAGGTCTGATTTGAAAGCCTATAAGTAAAAAAACGGTCGAACGGTTTTCACAATTCTTTCACCAATCCACGAACCGTTACACTCTTTCGAATGAGGGGGGGATATTGCGTGCGGTTCTCCGGCCACCTCGGAAGAATAGGTGGGGGCCTCTTAGGCCCCCTTCAGTGCGCGTGTTAAAGAGTTATTGAGTGAATTGCACAACCCCTCCTCTCTATCCAATAGAGGAAAATCATCCAAAAGCAGTGGCGGATCTAGCCGGTCGGTTTGGGAGGAGCAAACCAAAGTCGAAAAGCAAAAAAAAAACGTCGCGCAACGCAAAATTGCGCTAAAATATGACTTCCCGGTACGGGTGTTTGAGGCAAGAAGCAAAAAACGTCACGGGCTGAAAAATATGAGCTCAAGATCCTTTTTTCCTATCCAAGGCCCGATATTTTCACTGAACTTAACTGGTTCCGTTAGAAGTTGAGAGTTAAAGCACCAAAATTTTGCCTATAAACTTAAAATGAGTCGGGGAAAAAGGAGGTCGATCGCTTTGGGGGCAAAAACATAGTTTTGCCCCGAGCTTTTCCGTTTGGGGGGCAATTGCCTTTTTACCCCCCTGGATCCGCCACTGTCCAAAAGGCTGCCGAACATCTAACCTCTCCAAATTTTCAACGTCAAGAAATCGATGAAAAAGGCCAACTAACAACTTATCGACTTGGCAGAATAGATTGATGCAGCGATCTCGCTTTAAATTTCACGTTTTCCTCAATAAGCGTCGGAAAAGTGGGGCCAGGAGGGCATGCCCCCCCCACTTTTTGACCTACAATTTCCTGATCTCAGTCAAAATGGGAGCAAACCGGAAATTTGTATAGCCCGCCGCTGGGGAAGGCAACGAGGAGCCCAAATTCGAACAGTTTTGGTACCGACGTGGACAATTTGTTGTTCGCAACTGGTGGAAGTTTGGCTGGCCCCTCACTTTTTTGCCCGTGGCGACGCTTATGTATGCAGTCACCACATTAATAAATAAATAGGCTAAGCACTTCATACTGCCACACCATCAATCACTCTAACGCGCCTTGACTACACCATGCTCCTTCTAATCAATAAACGAGCTCTGAGCGCTGACAACTGACCGCGTATGAAATGAAAGATTCATGGAATCTCACGGTACTGGCTGGGGCGTGGGCTTCCGGACCGATAGAACAAGATGTTGGTTGGTTGTAGGTCAGTGTTCATCTCCAGCGTTGTGATTAGTTGATGCTGAGGCTGCTTTGCCGGGATTTCCCGAGAGTATGCGCTTCGTTTCGTTTTTGTGCGATAGAGTAGACAGCCAGGGGGTGGAAATTTTTAAACACAATTTTGCGGGTTGTCAATTTAGGACCAGCAATAGAACAAAACTATTATTATCGGGTGATGTTCTGTCTTATTTTCGTTAGGTGAGTTTGCGTTTGTCCAATTTTAAGTCATCTCTCGTTTTTTTCACTGGGGGACCAGTTTCCGGGCACTAGGGGAGGGGGCTTTCGGCCGCCTGGGTGGGGGGGGGCAAATGGCTTCCCAGTTAACATGTTAAAAAATGGCCTGTTTTAATACCAGTAGATTTGAACTTCTTTTTCAATCAAAATGAAATGTGCCTTAAAACACCAGGGACTAATTGACTCTAAAATGGTAAGCAAGCTTTTGGGCTCATACCGCACTCGACATATGTTATTTTATAATCATGTCCTGGGTAGGGGAGGCGGTGAACTGATCGTCCACCGCTGGTGTAAATGTAAAATATCGACTTCGGTAACGTCAACAGGGATGGCGGATTCCATTTTCGAGCGGGTGTGCAAAATTTTCGGCAGGGCAGCGACGCTATCCAGAGAGACGCCTCTTCTCTCCTTAGGGGGGGGCACCTATTTGCTCTCCATGGGGTGGCTTTAATGTCAGGGGGCACCATTTATTTGTAAAAGTGTCTTTATTTCACACAGGGAGTCCTTTCACGTAAGGAAGGCAATCCTTGGGCCTGATTTTCTCTTGACTGGCCGGGGGCCGTCCAAATCAGGGGGGGGTGAGGGAGTCTCCCCGGACCAATCCAAAAGCGTGTGTGCAAAAAGATACTCTTGCAAACCCTCAATTTTTCAGGGTGTGCTACTGCACAACATGCCCCCCTGGAATCTGCCGTCCCGGAAAAGAAGTTTTATTCCATTCCCCAAACAGAAGAGATGCAGGTTAAAATTTTAAGCGACCTTTCTTGGTGTTTGATGATACATCGAAAACTGAACGAAAATATTTGTTTGTGACGCACTGGCAACTGGGTATTCCTATTTCGCTCAATAAGGGCATAATGCATCATTTAATGATGCCTCAGAACAATTTGTGGTACATTCGGTAAAAACCATATCATACTTATCCGTAAGTCTAAAGTGAGTGTACTCGTTTTGTGTAAGAGGGCTGATTTCGTGCTAGGGGACCCAAATTTAGAGGGAGCCCAAAAGTATGGCCACCTCGAGCCTACGGTGGGATCCCTGCATCCCTTCACCATCTGGCGCGGTTTTTCAGCTGTATTTTTAGCGCCAATTATAAGCTTGCTCCGCCCCAGGCTGTCGATATTGCTAAGGCGAAGGATATGATCGAAGCAGTCATTGGATCCCAAGGGCTAATAACAAATTATTGGCCTGCATTGGATCTGACTTAATTGACGTTTATTGCCTCTCGGCTAACACCGGGCTCATCATGAGCTTGTGATCTATACCCACCGGCAGAAAAAGGACCCGAATCATGCCTGCTGATACTCCCATGGACGTCAAAAGCCAGGGGGACAAAGAACACGTCTCGAATCTTCTTGCCTCCCACCCAATCCTTCTGACATCGTCAAGTCGTTCTTTGCGATGTTGTAAGAGCTTGGCAATTGTATATGACGAGCCGTTTTACGTAGCTTAGACGGAAGTTGTACCAATACCCAGCTTTGGCTGTTATTTGGCCACTGGCCTCACAACTTAAGACTGAAAACATTTCCCAAATCATCAGCTTTGTTGTTTATTGCTTATTGTTTCGTGAGCAACAGGTTGCCCCCATTTACGGTTCATGCCGTATGATCGAACACACAGCTTATACATGATACAACGAATCGACACATATACCGCACTTAAGACAAATAAAACGTTAAAAGAAATCAAGGGGAGATCACTACAGACTTCTTATATACGCCCGGACTTGGGATCTGAACTGAGAGAATGTTGAACTGAATACATCGAATTTTGACACACGGTTAGGAAAGAGTTCATAGCACCAGCCGCCCGACAAAATACACCTCTTTTAACCGTATCCACCCTGGCGAAAGGAACTTGAAGCGATGTGCCGTGCATATTCCGGGTGGGTTGCGCGGGGACTTGAAGGGGGAATGTCCCGAGCAGGAGAGCAGAGCCCACCCTCCCGGTTAGAATGTTGTGAACGAAAAGTACATTGTACTGATACCTCCTGTTTGATAGGCTGATAATGTTAAAAGTCGCCAAAAGGTCTGAGTATGCCAAAGACGTTGCGAATGTATACGAGTAGTGGACGCGAACCAGATAAGGAATTTATGTTAAACCCTTTCAAGCCCTTCAAGGTTTGTTTGGGCAGCAACACCCCCCCCCCCAATCACGCAACCGTATTCTAGAATTGCCCGAAGGTTGCCAAAATAAGCTGCCAGGAGAGGTTCCGGTGACAATTCTCCCCAGTATGACAAGATCGGAGGGTTCTAATCATCACGCCCAGAGCTCTGTTTGCTCTAGTTACCGTGCTGTTGATGTGGTCGGCGAAGGTTAATTTGGTGTCCAGCGATACCTCGAGGGCCCGGATAGAATCTACCCGGTCCAGAGCAGTGTTTTGAATTTTGTAGGTGGCCAGGTTGGGGTTCCGTTTCAGGGTAATTGAGAATGCTTTGCATTTCAAAGGATTCAGTTGGAGTTTCCAATCATGAGACCATCGAATCAGAGCGTTCAGGTCTCCCTGATGCCGCTCAGTGTCCTCCAAAGAGATAATTTGACTGTACAATTTTACGTCAACCGCAAAAAGGCAGTTCGTTTTGGTTACGTCCGGGAGATCGTTCACAAACAGAGCAAAAGCAATGGTGAGGGAATGCTACTGTTGTGTCCTCGTCAGAGTAAATACGCAGTTATACCTGCAACGGTTTATTCTCAACACACCTCAGTGCCGATCCAAACACAACTGCCGTCGGCTTCTCACGACTCCGCAGCGTTGCCATGCCAACGCTGGTGGTGGTGCAAGTTCCGCGCGGCGGTTCCCGCCGGAGGCTGGGCTACGTCACGACACTCTTTCCCCCTTGTTTTTTTAATCAAATCCATATCTCGTTGGAGCCCGCCGCAGACGTTCTGATCGGCGGGGCGCAAGAATGGGAGTCGCCGGCACACGAGGAGGAGACACAGAGTCGCGAACCGGTGGCGACATCTCAGGCTGCAACGCACCTTTAGCCGGGCTCGACTCGGCAGGGATGATCGGTGAAGAAGAATCGGGAAGCCTGCCGGTGCCGGCACTTAGCGGAGGAATCTGCGCGTCCTCGAGCATCTCAGCTGGGTTGGGATTTCCTCCCAACAATGGACTGTCAGCTGCAGCGCGTAACAGCTGATTTACGTGTCGGTGCCACAGCTCACTCGTCCCCACATCTACCTGATAGGAAACAGGGCCGGATTGCGTGACCACGCGCCCTTTCCGCCACTTTGGCCCCGAGAAGCTGCGGGCCCACACGAGCTCACCCTCTTGATAGCGAGGTGGCTGGGAGTCAGCCAGAAGACTCTGATGATGTCGATGGGTGACGGTCTGGTCGGAAGGGGTCAGCAGGTCCAGGCGAGTGCAGGAGCGGCGTCCTAGCAGGAGTTCAGCCGGCGTGCGGCCGTCTGCCAGGGGTGTGGTGCGGTACATGGCGAGCACACGGTGTAGTCGATCGGAAAATGTGTCACCAGTAGCTCTTGTTGCTCTCATCCCATTCTTGATGAGGCGGACCGCCCGTTCAGCCTGGCCATTACTGGCTGGATGGTACGGCGCAACGCGCACTGGCTTCACTGCATTGCTTCTCAGGAACTCGACAAACTCTCGGGACTGAAAGGGTGGCCCGTTGTCGCTGACGAACTCGTGAGGCAGACCGAAGCGCGCGAACATGCCTCTGAGTTCGCGGGCAGTTTTGAGAGCTCCTGTGTGTCATCACGGAGGCCTCGATCCATTTCGAGTAACTGTCTACCACCAGAAACACCGTATGACACTCGATAGTGGCGAAATCCCCATGCAGTCTGTGCCACGGCTCACCAGTGCTCGGCCACGACATCACTGGTGCTGTGGGCGGTGCTGCCCTTTTCTCAACACAGTGCTCGCATCCTCTTGCAAGGTTCTCCACGGCAGCGTCAAATCCTGGCCACCAAACGTACCTACGGCCCAGCTGTTTCATCTTGTTGCTTCCTAGATGAGTTCGATGGAGCTCACGGAGCACTTTGGCCTGAAGGAGTCGAGGAATTATTACTCGGCTGCCCCACATGATGCAGTCACCCTGAACGTGCAAGTGCCCCTTAAGGGCTTGAAATGGCCCCACTGGCTCTTCCGGCCATAAGCCAGCTTTCACCGCTGACAGTAGGCCAGCTAACTCGGGGTCAAGGCGCGTCTCGGCAGCGATATCCTCCGACAAGAGAATAGGGCCCTCTGCGTCCAAAAACAGCAGCGGGACAGGCAGCGCACTTCCCACGCCAGCCGGCATGCGCGAGAGAGCATCAGCATTCTTGTGGTCTTGCGTCCGACGGACCTTCAGCTGGTAACGGTACTGCGCCAAGAACACGGCCCATCTTTGCCACCTGGCAGAGGCCATCTGAGGTATCTCTGCCCGGTCCCCAAAGATCCCTTGAAGGGGCTTACAGTCTGTTTGTAGGACGAACTCTCTACCAAAGAGGTACTTGCTGAAGTGTTTGATGCCCCAGACCAAACATAAAGCCTCTCGATCCAGTTGAGAGTACCGGCGTTCAACTTCCGTCAAAGTGCGGGATGCGTACGCGATTGGGTTCTCTCCAGTGGCCGTCTCGTGGGAAATGACTACGCCCAAGGCCTGCCCGGACGCGTCACAGTCCAGACGTAGAGGAATGTCCACGTTGTAGTGAGTGAGTACCGGGGCCTCGGTGAGCATCTTTTTGATGTGATTGGACGCATGGTCCTCAACGGCCGTCCATTTCCACTCCGCGCCCTTTTTCAGCAGCGCAAAGAGAGGTGCTGCTGTGTCAGCGAGGGCTGGGACGAACTTTCCATAGTACTGGACGAGTCCAAGGAAAGTCGCCAGCTGTGAGACACTCGTTGGCACCGGCGAAGCCTGAACAGCTTCAACTTTCTCTGAAGTTGGACGGATCCCGGCGCGTGATACCCTGTGTCCCAGGTACACCACCTCTTCCATCATGAACGAGCATTTTGCCCGGTTCAACCGACAGCCACGCGCCTGCAGCCTACCCAAGACTGTGGCTAGTCGCTCCAGGTGCTGCTGATCATCCTTTGCAGTCAGGAGTATATCATCCACATACACTACACAGCCCGGGATACCAGCGAGGATACATTCCATAGTATACTGACATAGTGCGGGAGCGCTGGCGATCCCGTAGGGCACACGGTTGTACCGCATCAACCCCTTCACGGTGGTTATCACCGTGAGGCCTTTGGAGGCGTCGTCTAGTTCGAGCTGCTCGAAGCATCGAGACATGTCAAGCTTCGTAAACTTGTCCCCGTTCGCGAGAGTAGCAAATAAATCCTGTGGGCACGGCAGCGGATACTGATCTAGATTCAGTTGCGGGTTGACAGTACCCTTGAAATCACCGCACACGCGCACCGAGCCATCCAGCTTAGGTACACAAACGATAGGTGAAGCCCATTCACTGTACGTGACTGGCTCGATTACCGAGCGCTGTTGCATGCTATTGAGCGCGTCTTCCACCTTGCCTTTCATCGCGTATGGCACCGCGCGGCATTTGGCTCGCTTGGGAACGGAGCCTTCCTTGAGAGAGAGGGACACTTTAACGTCTGTTATGCACCCCATGTCGTCCCCTAACACTTCCTCATGGCAGTTCAACACCTTTTCCAGAGAGTCATGTTGTTTGATAGCATGAACGTTGAGAAGCTTTGGCCAGTCCAAAATGAGCCCCTCCGGACCTAGCCAGTTACGGCCCAGGAGCGGAGGTCCCGAGCCCTGAACTACAATGAGTGGGAGCCGGGCGGTTTGGTCACCATACTGCACCATGACAGTCGCCATACCTAATACAGGCAGGTTTTCTCCAGTGTACGTGGCGAGCCGCTGGTTACACTGTTCTAACCTTGCTCCCGGCGAGAGAAGGCGCCATTGGGTTTCGCTTATGAGGCTCACACTTGCACCTGTATCCACTTCCATCGTCAGAGGTTGTTTTCCTATGAAAACAGTCGCATGGAGGGGCGGGCGCTTCCCGGTGACCGCATGAACAGACTGCACCAAGTCCGGAGGGGTGGCACGCAACTCCCCCTCGTCCTCAGTCTGCTCTCTGTCCTCTAAGCAGTGAATCAATCGCGACCTACATGCCCGGCGTATGTGGCCCCGCTTCCCACACTTAAAACAGGTAGCCTGTAGGTGCGGACACTCAAACCCGGAGTGCTCCGCCCCGCACCCATAACAGCCCCTCTGGTCGAGATTACCCCGGGCCGCTGGTCTGCTTCCGTGCGGTCGCTGTCTCTGCTCTCGGTTGTGCAGGCGCTGGCTTACGCCGCCCTCTGTCCCACGCGGTTGCTGAATTCCAACGCGGGGCGGCGCCAGCGGCGCGCGCCAGCCGCGATCAACCCTGGCCGAAACTGCGCCGACCTGGTGTGGCCCGTCCCCAGGCCCGCCCAGGGCCTGAACATCACTGGAGGCGGTTTCTGCCGCAATGGCCAGATCATGGGCCCGCTGCCACGTGAGACTGTCGCCCTCCTGCAACAGCCGGCGCTGTATCCGGTCGCTGGATAGGCCGCACACCAGTCGATCCCGTAGGTGCTCGTCCAACTGCTGAAACTGGCAGTGTCGCGACAGGCGTTTGAGCTCAGCTATATACGCAGAAATAGTCTGGCCTTCCTGCTGACGGTAAGAATGAAAACGGTATCTAGCCACAATGGCGGAGGTGCGGGGAACGAGCTGCGTCCGAAGAATCTCAACCAAGGCGTCAAATGCTTTTGAGGCTGGTTTATCCGGCAGACAGAGGCTGCGTATCAGTTTATATGCCTCAGGGCCCACTTCTTGGAGAAACGTTACCACTTTCTTAGTAGTCGGAATATCCCACGTCTCCACATAAATGTCAAACCTCTCCAAATACTCATCGAAATCACACTCCTCCAAATCCAGCGGTCCGAACTGTGGACGGGAGTTTGCCGCCATCCCGAGCTTCAAAAAACTTCCACTTTTGCACAAAGCTGGCACAAAATCACTGAGATAACGCACTCAAGTGCAAACTGACCTTTTGTTTAAGTTCGGGCGCCAATGTTGTGTCCTCGTCAGAGTAAATACGCAGTTATACCTGCAACGGTTTATTCTCGACACACCTCAGTGCCGATCCAAACACAACTGCCGTCGGCTTCTCACGACTCCGCAGCGTTGCCATGCCAACGCTGGTGGTGGTGCAAGTTCCGCGCGGCGGTACCCGCCGGCGGCTGGGCTACGTCACTACAGCTACCTTTACAAGCAATCGATGGCAAGTGTCCTTCTATCGCGCATACACAATCGAAATGAGTATCTATTTCGCCTGCTTATCTTGATTTCTTATCTTGTCCAATAGGTGGCTGAAAGTGGAAAAAAATATATTTCAAGATCAGTGAGATAGGTCTCAACTCTATGCAATCTTGATAAAATAATACCTATAGACACCAAATGAACCAGAAAACGGAATTAGGGATAAGATAGGAGAGCTACCAAACTTTGAAAAAAATGAAGCACCCTAGGCTGGCTCTGACAAAAGACCATCTTGTTGCGCCTTGCCATCCGGGCGGTCGGCACCGCAGAATAGAACAGCAGACTGGGAAGACTTCGCAGTCTGCTGGGTTCATGGCCTTTTTCATCGATTTCTTGACGTTGAAAATTTGGAGAGGTTAGATGTTCGGCAGCAGCCCTTCTTCAGAATCATCAAACTGTATCCCAAGAAACCCTTCCAACAGGGAAAGAATTGGCGACGTCATATGACCCTGACAGTTGGTGCATCGATAAGCCTAAAAAAATTATTAAATGGTTTTGTACAACATTGCTAGATGATTTTGACAGCAACAGCCACACATTATAGTATGTATGCATAGGTATGTATCATAGGCGTAGGAACCGGGGGGGCCAGGGGGGCCACTGGCCCCCCACTTTTCTGGGATGGGCCCCCGCAACGGAGATAAGAATATCAACAACTGTAATATCAAGCAAGAAACTCAAACTGTCCCGATAGCTTGCCCCGGAACCCCGTTAAACTTACCTGTGCCCCTAAACTAAGTTGAGGTCCTATTAGTTGATTTTAAGTTCCCCTAAGCTTCTCGGGGCCCCTGAACTGGCCTCTGATGCCATACGAGCTAATCTGGGCCCTTTGAGCTGAACTGAGCGCCCCTGAGATGGTTTGGGCAGCATGACCTGTTCTAGGATGCCTAAACTGAGCTAGGAGCCGTAACCTTAAACAGGGCCCCGTGAGTTGGCCAGAACCTATATCCACCGACCTGGGGGCCCCTGAGCTGAGCTGGGACCGTAAAGTTAATATTGCCCCTTGAGCTAATCTGGATCCCCTGTGATAAACAGAAGACCCTAAACTTATCTGAGGCCCCCGCACAGGAATAGGGCCACTGCTCTGAAATTTGGTTATAAGCTTTAATTGAAACCCTGAACTGTTCTGAAGCCCCAAATATGCCGACAAGGGGCCCTGGATGAGCCGGGCCCTTAAGTTTATCTGGTCATCAGAGCTAATATGGGCCTCTGTGTTGAACTGAGGGCCCCTGAGATGGTCTGGGACCCCTATAAGGCTTTACAGCCACTGACCGCGCGGCCGAGAGCTTGAATGGGCCCCTTGAGATGTTCTGACAGTGGTGTAGCCAGGGGAGGGGGTCTCAGGGGTCCGCGGACCCCCTTAGGCTGACCTTATGCACTAAAAACACAAAAATTGATTTCGGGGGCCCCTGAGCTTGGTCTCGGGGGGGCCTCCCGAGCTTGGTCTCAGGAGGCCCCCGATAATCGGTATCGAGGGCTCCAGAGTACCGAATATTGATCTTGGGGACCCCTGTGCTCAGTCTTAGGGGTCCCTAGCTTGGCCTCAGGGCCCCCGAGCTTGGTCTCAGGGCCCCTCCCCCCGAGCTCGGTCTCACGGGCCTTTCGATCTTGGTCTCACGGGCCTTTCGATTTTGGTCTCAGGGGCCCCTGAGCTTGGTCTCAGAGGCCCGAGCTTGGTGTCTGGGGGCCCTCCGAGCTTGGTCTCAGGGAGCTCCCGAGCTTAGTCTCAGGGGGGCCCTTCGAGTTTGGAATCAGGGCCCCCGAGCTTGGTCTCAGGGGCCCCCGAGCTTGGTGTCAGGGAACCCTCCGAGCTTGGTCTCAGATAACCCCGAGCTTGGTCTCAGGCCCCCGAGCTTGGTCTCAGGGGACCCCCGAGCTTGGTCTCAGGGAGCTCCCGAGCTTGGTCTCAGGGGGGCTCTTCGAGTTTGGTCTCAGGGTCTCTGAGCTTGGTCTCAGGGGCCCCCGAGCTTGGTGTCAGGGAGCCCTCCGAGCTTGGTCTCAGATAACCCCGAGCTTGGTCTCAGGGCCCCCGAGCTTGGTCTCAGGGGACCCCGAGCTTGGTCTCAGGGATGCCCCCAAGCTTAGTCTCAGGCCCCCTCTCCCCGAGCTTAGTGTCAGGGGCCCTCGAGCTTGGTCTCAGGGAGGCATCCGAGGGCATCTGATGCATAAGGCTGACAGTATGCACTGGAAAACACGAGCATTGGTCTCGGGGGCCCTGATCGTGGTCTCAGGGGGCCACCGAGCTTGGTCTCAGCGCCCCCCGAGCTTTGTCTCAGGGGCCCCGAGCTCGGTGTCAGGGGCCCTCCGAGCTTGGTCTCAGGGAACGCCCGAGCTTGGTCTCAGGGGACCCCCGAGCTTGGTCTCAGGGGCCCCTGATTATCGGTATCGAGGGTTCCAGAGTACCTAACATTGATCTCGGGGGCCCCTGAGTTCGGAAAGGACCCCGATCATTGGTATCGAGGGCTCTGGAATGCCGAATATTGATCTCGGGGGCCCGTGAGCCTGGTCTCAGGGGCCCTCGAGCTTGGTCTCAGGGGACAACCGAGCTTGGTCTTAGGGGAGGCAAGCTTGGTCTCATGGGCCTTTCGATGTTTGGTCTCGTGGGCCTTTCGATCTTGGTCTCACGGGGTCTCGAGCTTGGTCTCAGGGAACCCCCGAGCTTGGTGTCAGGGGGCCCTCGAGCTTGGTCTCAGGGAGCATCCGAGCTTGGTCTCAGGGTCCCCTCGAGCTTGGTCTCAGGGGCCCCGGAGCTTGGTCTCAGGGGTTCAGGGCCCCCTCGGGGTGCCCCCGACTATTGATATCGAGGGACTCATGAGTGAGGCACGAGCATTGACCTCATGAGACCCAGAGTTTGGTCCCAGGGGCCCCCAGGCCCTGGTTCAGGACCCCCGAGCATCGGCATCGAGGGGCTCCAGAGCACCGAGCATTAGTCTTGGGGGGCTCGAAATATTGATCATGAGGGCCCCGGAACATCGGTGTCGAGTTACTCCTGAAAAAAGCGCGAGCATGGGTCTAAGGGTGCCCCTGAGCCTGATCTAAGTGGGACCCCGAGCTTAGTCTTAGGACCCCCCGGGCATCAGCATCAAGGGGCTCCGGAGTATTGGTCTAGGGGGAGCAATTATTTTAGGGGCCTCCAAATGGTGATTTCAGAGGGCCCCCAAAGTTTGGATGCAGTGGTGTAGCCAAGGGGGCCCTAGGCGTCCGCAGACCCCCACCCCTTGGGCCAATCTGAAGTACTGCAAAGGATTCTCTGATCACGGGGCCCCCAGAGTCAGTCTCAGGGGCCCCTGAAGATTCGTTCTCAGGGCGTCCCGAGTCGGCCTCACGGCCCCCGCCCTGAGAGTCGGTCTCAAGGCCCCCCGAAAGTAGATTTTAGGGGTCCCAGAGGGTTGGTCTCAGGGGCCCCAAAATTCGGTATCAGGGGCCCCGGGAGTCTTTTTCAGGGGAGGGGGCCGAGCTAGTCTCAGGGGGCCCCCCAGAGAGTGGTTCTCAGGGCCCTGCAACATAGTCTATTTCAGGGGGCCCCTGAGAGTCAGTCTCAGAGAACCCCAAGAGTCGGTCAAGGGGACCCCAAGAGTCTGTCTTAGGGGAACCCGAGATTCGGTCTCGGGGTCCCCCTGAGAGTCTGTCTCAGAGAACCCCAAGAGTCAGTCTCAAAGCATCCCAAGAGTCGGTCTCAGGGGGCCCTCATAGTCTCACGGGCTTCTCTCTCAGGAGTCAATATTTAGTTTCAGGTGGCCCCGACAGTTAATCCGGGGGTCCGAGAGTTAGTCTAATTTGATCCGCAGAGTGCTGGTTTCAGGGGGCCCCAAAGGGGTAATTTTGGGAGCCCTCGAGATTTAGCCTCAGGCTGTGCCCCCCCCGAGTTTTGGTATAAGCGGCCCCGAGAGTCAATCTCAGGGAGCACCCAAAAGTTAGTCTCAGAGGGCTCCCGGTTGTCAGTCTCAGAGACATCCGAGAGTTAATCTCGGGGTTCTGAGAGTAATTTCCAGAGGTGCTCCCGAGTTTTGGTCTCACGGGCCCGGAGTTAGCCTTAGGCCCGCGAGAGCTAATCTGTAGCCTCCGAGTCAGTCTCAGGAACGCCAAAGACTCAGTCTCAGAGGTGATTCCACCCTCCCCCGGAGTGTTTGTCTCAGGGGCGCCCTAGAGTAAGTCTCAGAGGGCTGTCGGAAGTCATTCCCAGCCCCCCTCCCCCACCCCAAAGACAGCCTCAGGGGACCCCAATAGCTAATCTGGATGACCACAATACTCAGTCTCAGCCCCCCCTCCAGAGCAAATCTGGGGGGCCCAATAATTAGTCTCAGAGGTGCTGCCGATAACTAATCTCAGGAGCCCCGAGAGATTCTCAGGGGCCCCCAGTTTTGATCAAGAGGCGCCGTGAATCGGTCTCCGAGACCCACTGAGATCTAATCGGGAGAGCGGCCGAAAATTAGCTTTGTGAGCGCCGCCAAGTGTTGGTCTGAGGTGGCCCCAGAGCTCAAATAAAAAATTTCAAAATCATATGCCTCGGAAAAAATGTACCTACCCCTATTGCGTACTAAAAAAAGCACAAATTGAAACATGTCGATCAGGCACCATTATCGAAGGAAAGGCAAAAATTAATCTAATTTTACCATAAGAGCAAATCGAACAGGGAATTGGGCACTTTAGTCAATTTTTAATATATTAGCTTAACACCAATAACTACATTCCTAAATATTCTGAAATAAACAACTTTCCAATATTTTCGTAGGAAACCAGACAGACAAGGGGTAATGACAGAAATTGATGAGCATAATCCCAAAAAGAAAAATAGGTATGAAAGGTTGAAAATAACAATAACAGAGTGAGCCAAGGCGATAGATATCTTGGGCGCCTTTTGTCTTGGTAATTTGCTCGTTTGCAAGATAGCAAGGGTAAGAAAGTAACTGGATCTCGACAGGATCTGTCGACGGAATAGAGGTTATGTAACGTTCGGAACACACTACCATATCCCTTGTATCTTTATTCGTTTTTTTTTCATTTCTTTGGAAATTTCCTGATTAAGAGTCCATGGATTCAACACCGGGATATAATTGCTAATCATTTCCCGTAGAAGATCATTTCTTCGTACTCAAAACGACTGACCTCCAATAACTTCATGTCTGATTACTCGAGTGAATTGAAGTAGACTCAGGTTTAACATCATGCGTGCATCAACATCGAACTTCCCGAAATATAATAATAATTATTGGGGCTTATCGACGCACCAACTGCCAGGGTCATATGGCGTCGCCAACTCTTTCCCTGTTGGAAGGGTTTCTCGGGAGCCAGCTTGCTCCTTGTTCAGGGAAGCCGCCCCCGAAATATAGCTCAAAGCTGTTATTATAGCCACGCTACCATTTAAGGTATGGGCCATCCTTAATATTTGGTGACCTTAGTTTACCAACACTTGGTCGGATCGAAAAAAACCAAGCTATAAACAAAATAGGAAAGAATGCTTAAAAAGGCACAACAAAATTTCCTTCGTGTGAATGTTATAATGTTAAAATACTATACAAAAGATATAGGAGATGGGCCCGGTTACTAAGGGGGACCCCCGGCCTGGGGCCCCCGACGGTAGTCGGACCCTCCTTGGCTGAATCCTGGCTACGCCACTGTGTTCTGAGACTCTATATCAGCCACCCTGGGACCCCCTAAGCCTAGCTGGGGCCCTGAGCTAATCTGGGTACCGCTGTGCTTAACTGGGGCCTCTGATCTGGTATGGGGGCCCTGAACTGTTCTAGCATCATTGAGCTAAGCTGGGCTCCGTGAGCTTGAACAAGTCCCTTGAGCTGTTTTGAGACCCTACATGAGTCGACCTGGGGATCTCCGAGCTGAACCGGGCCCCTAAGCTAATCTGACACCCTGTGCGAATCTGGAACTCCCCTGTGATGAGCTTCTAGGGGTCCTGTGCTTATGTAGGGCCCCTTGATAAGCTGGTCCCGAGGCTAATGCACTGGTCAAGGCCCTTGAGCTGACTGATCTGGGTTCCTGAGCCATGGTCTGGACCTTGGGGCCCTCCGAGATAATTTAGCGGTCCCTGGGTGGCATAGGAATAGGAACCGGGGGTCAGGGAGATACTGCCCCCCCTTTGAGGTGGGCCCCCACAACGAATATACAACTATCAGCAACTGTAATATAGAACAAGAAACCCAAACGGGCCCGATAGCTTGTCAGGGAACGTTCAAGTTCGGTAGTACGCTGCCAGCAAGCCCCTGGAGGAGGAGCGCTTCGTAAAAAGCCAAGGCACTTACTACCCGAGGTTGCCAAATGAGTCCCGAGAACTGGGCCCAATCAAACTTCATCCCAATCCCAACACAAAATATGAATCGGACACAGACCCCGCACCAAATGCCGAGCAACAGTCGTCCCTGAGCCATCGAAAGGCGCGACGTCTTTCGATGCCAGGGTTATATGGCGTCGCCAACTCTTTCCCTGTTGGAGAGGTTTCTTGGGAGTCAAATCGCTCCTTGCACAAGGAATCTGCCGTGCCTTAAACCTGAGTTGGTCGCGTGGAAAGCAAGGCTGCTAACCACTATAACACCGCGCCCACACCTCCTCGGCATCACAAAGCTGGCCATCAAGTACCTACATTGCACTTGCAGTCATGCTGGAACTCTGCATTTTGGGCTTCGAAATATAGCTAGGCGTATTTATTGTGATCAGGCTTCACCTAAATCAATCTCTAATGATGGCAAGAAGAGATCTGTAATAACATATATAAATGTTCCCATTTTCGTCATCGAATAAGAAAATACAAGTTGATTAGGCATAGTGAAGTGAGGCTATTTGGTATCAAAGCATTGTCTGTAGTTTTCTAAACAGTTCCTAATTTTGTAAACGTGATGAAAAGTTTTGTAGATGTGATGTGTACTTAGCCGCGCCAATTTGTTTCAGTACAAAATTGTCCAATTTTTGCTCAATGGCTAAGTATCCTTGGACACCATGCAAACGTCACAAGCTTGCTTATGGTCTTGCGTGATGTCCAAGGAGATACCTGATTTAATGCTGAAGGTAGGAGGATGCCCTTTGTTCATAAGCGTAATTAAATAAAAAAAGAAAAAAAGGGCCTAAACATCTGTAAATATAAGAAACGCGCTCACGGTAAAAAATGATTGAAATCCTCCAAAAAAGCTTAAAAATGTATTTCGTATTTGAAATGGGTCTTGGTAAAAAACAAAAATGTTTTTTTGGCGTTTTACTATGAGTTGGTGCCAAATAGGTACAACTCGAAATCATAGGGCAAAATTTAATTTCTCAATTTTCCATATATTGACATCCTTGTGTGCATGCGTGCCTTATTGACACCAAACGAGCTAACTATTTTTTTTTATAATTATGGGCCCCCGTGGACTGGGGCCCCCTTGAGGTGGGCCCCTCTAGGCTTGGCCCCCCACTTTTCAAACCGTTCCTACGCCCCTGGTATGTATCATAGGCGGATCCAGGATTGCCGATCGGGGGGGCACCTTCCGGGGGGCGCCATCCGGACCAGGGGGCGCCACTTATGACCGGCAAAAGCTATCAGTTGGGCGCCAAATCCTATCGGTGGGCGCCGACTTTCGCATCCTGGGGGGGTGGGAAGCGACATTTCAGGGGGCGCCATCGACCTTTCAGGGGGCGCCGAGGGTCGATCGGGGGGGCACGTGCCCCCTTGCCCCCTGGATCCGCCTATGGTATGTATGCATGCACATAAGAACTTATCTCGATTTAGCCTATAAGCCACATTTGTTCGATATTTTAGGAATTGAATTACCTTGCCACACTCATAAAGAAAAATAAGAAAATAGTTTATTCACTAGGAATGCATTGCAGCAGCGTGAGGGCTGCCAGATTGGCCATTTTGTGGTGAAATATCTCGAATTTGGCTTTTTTGTCGTGTTTGGCCCCGCGATTTTTTGGGGTGACCCTTTCTTGGAATTTGAACTGTTTGCTCCTTTTTCTAGGAGCTGGCACCTAAGCTATTTCTGGTTTGTCCCTTGTATAGATATGGTTTCTTTTTACTTATTCCACCCTTGAATAACATTCTGACACAAAAAAGCAGCAGAGCAGCAGAAAAGTGTAAAAACTATAAAAAAACGTTGGGAGGGGGAGAGAACTTTGTTAAAACACGATCCACAAAAATGACAGCCACCGAAAACCGGAAGCGAAGGATGCGATACTATAAGCGCTCTTTGGGTGAAACGTTGATAGAAAAATGTGCCCTATGAGGCTCTGCTCTCCCCGCTTACCAAAATCCTAGATCCATCACTGTTTAAGAGAAAACAATTCATAGTTGGAAAAGCAGGAACAAATATTAAATGTTAGCGGAGAGCGGTGCGGGCAAGATAATTGATGATCCTAAGAGTGAATAAAATCATTTGATGGCCACGCAGGATTGGCAGGGCACTCCTGAATTCCTATTAAATGGGTTGTGTGCTAAAAAATGTTGCGTCAAGTCAATATCAAACAGTCAACAATAAGTTTTAAACAGTGATACAAGCCGCTTTTCTATGGGTTTATGACTAACACCAGGGGTCGTTTTAGCCTCAAATCTGTCTCTTGTAGTATTTATTTCGCTATTTTAGTGAAAATAAATTGTTGCTCCTCTTTGGCCCTTTTTCTAACTCGGTTTGACCTTTTCCGCCGAAAAAACCTAGCAGCCCTGGGCAGCATCTATAATCTCTAGATATAAAATAACAAAAAATTGGGAAACATTTTTTAGCATTAACGCGTCTAAGTTTTATTAAACCCTCTAAAAATGGGGTCTTGATCCCTTGAAGACACTATAATGGCAGGCTCAAGAAATGCCCCTCCCCCACTTACTTTTCCTTAACCTTCGCCCGGGTGGGGGTTTTTTAGACCCCCTCGGGTTTTTCGAAGTGACCAAAAACGGCGGCGCGCAGCGCCGCCAAACTGGTCTAGCTGTTCCTCCATCATTTTTACATCTTTCCTGAAAATTTTGGCTCAAGGTCATATCAGGTCAGGTCACCAGGTCAGGTGAAGTGACCTCACCTCAAAAATACTTAGGACGGCATAACTAAAGAAGGGTTAATCGATCAAGTTGAAACTCTACCACATCTTGGGCCCACCAGGAGCTACAACATTTGTTCCGGGATTTTTGATATTGGTGACCTAGGGTCATGTGCAGAGCATGACCTCCCCATTGACAATGCATGGGGAAAATCACGAAATGAGTTTTCTCAGTAAGTATGGATGGAATCAACTTCAAACATCGGTTGCGACTTGCTCTTAGGCCATTTCTGAAGCTGATACCAACATTTTTGACTTGTGACCTTTAAAAGGTCACCTTGGGTCAAATAAGCATTTCTTGGTGTTTTTTCTATAAATTTTGAATAAACTAAGATAGAGCTTTTATTTTGTCACCGAAGTGTTTGTATAGTCACTGGAAGTCAAATGATATACATCTGACTATACCAGGTCAAGTTGGGTCAGACTGTTGACCTGGGTCAGGTCAATTCTTAAATTTGACCTGGCATAGTAATATCATATATCATTCGATTCGTATTGACGAGAGGATTGCAATGGTGCATAAACTATGGCTGTATCTTGTTTGGTTTGGAAGCTATTAGCGAAAACGTAAACGCCCTTATGATGGGTGGCTATGGACATTCCCAAGAATATGCCCATATTTAGTGACCTGTAGCTCCTGGGCTTTGACCTGACACGAAAATGAATGCACTGTAATAAAGCACATCTCAGAGCTTTCGAATGGTGTTAGAAAATGTTTCTAGCTATCATAGTTTCTGGATATAGGAGGTTTTCTTAGTACACCTCTATTAGCGATTTTGCCTTTTTGACCTCTGGTGACCTTGATATTGACCTGACAGAAAATGACCGAGTATTTTCGATATCATTTTCGAGGCTTTCGATTGCCGTTTTGGCTTTTTTCTAGCTCTCTTGTTTTTGAGATCGTGGGGGTCTTTTGCCCCACCAGGGCAGGTGGCTCGTACCCGCCACCGGGGGGTTAAAAAATGTTCTGGGGTGAGGTCACTCGAACTGCGCTGGTGACCCAGCCTGAGATTCCCGAGCCTTAAAATGTTGACTAAAGTAGTAAAAATGATCAGGGGAAAGATATGCCAACTACGGCGGCGCATAGCGCCGGGATTGCTATTCTGTTGAAAAAAACACGAAGGGACGGGTTCCCGCCCCCGGTCAATGCACGTGTCAATTAACGCACCCTTCACAGCCGCTCACCATTCCAGTAATTATTACGACAGTTGTACCTCACCCGTAAACAATCACCAAAAGGCGAAAAACTGAATAAATTTCAAATATTTAACTTCATCGTCTTACATTTTTTTCAGTTTTGATAGACGCTTTTTCTTTTTAACTACGTTTTTTCGTTTTTTACGTTTTTCATTGGATGTGTTTCGTTTTTTTCATTTTGAGCAATGTAGCTTGCCCAATGCACTAAAATTACGCAAAATTGTTGTCGGTTCCGAAAAACGAAAAAAAATTACTGAATTTGTTCCCCAAGAGCTCAGTGCAGTGAATGAGAATCGGGTGTGTGGTAAATGTGCTGTTTTATTTTAAATATGCTGGAGTAAGTTTCAGCACTACGGTTCTGGAATGACATGGAAAATTGAATCCCTCATATACAGGATGAAAAAACGGACCCGGTTAGGATTTTTACATATATCCGTAATTCATGAGCCGGTCGCTTTAATTTTGTACGACAGGTAAATTCAACACTTGTGAGCCTACACGGGGCCAATGAAGGCCAAAGATTACAGGGTAGAACATTGTCAGAAGACAGACATGTTTCCAAATTCATGGCACTTTCATGACACAAATTACACACAATCAGAATATAATCTGGAGCTGGTGGGATATTCTTGAGAATTATGCTACCTAAAAGAACCTCAAGGATGGTGATGAAACCAGTGCAAGCCACGTGGGACACCCTAGAAAATTTATAGTGTGGTGCTCAGCAGAGACTATGGGTTTAAAGTTTGTTGCCAGGCAAACATGCATCTACATAAGCGCATGGTATTGTGGAAATTTTCGTAAGGTAAGGGTGTGCCGTTGACAACAAATATTTTCTAGTCTTTCTTTTTCTTTCATCTTTTGGTTTCGGCTTCAGTAAGGTTTCATTAAGAGTAAGGAAAGCAAACAACATACGTTATGAAGTATGCGTTTTGAAGCAAGGTGGAATCAATATTATTCAGGTCCTGGGTGGAAGCGAATTCATAGCTAAAGGGCTGTGTTATGACAGTATTGTATTAGATTCAGTGGCATTTGGTTCGGTTCACCAGCAGAAGAGGCAGAGGAGGCTGAATCAATGTACCAAAATACAGCTTTAATTTCTATGGAGGCATGAAAGTGACCTACTTTGGTTCACAGTTTGGAAGGACGTTCTCCCTTGACGTTTACCACCTCGGTTCTGAAGTAAAATGACAAATCCCAAGCACATCCTATTATGTTCCGAAAACGGTAATAAGAAATTGAAAGCATACAGGGAAGAATAAACCAGCTTCAAAGGATCAGTTCAACCAAAAGTCTATCTGTTCTGACGGTAGTTCCGTCCAGCAGCGGCAATACATGGGACACATCGCCTTCGGCCGAAACTGTTGGAGAGCCCAGTGAGTCAGTCGATGATGATTGTGTCTCCGCAGTGAGCAGCTCTTCTAATAATAATAATTTTTGGGGCTTATCGAGGCACTAACTGCCAGTATCATATGGCGTCGCCAACTCTTACCCTGTTGGAAGGGTTTCTCGGGAGCCAGCTTGCTCCTTGTTCAGGGAAGCCGCCGGGCCTTGAACCCAGGTCGGCTGCGTGGAAGCCAACTTCGCTGACCGCTCCACTACCGCGCCCCCGAGCAGCTCTTCAGTAACTGCCTCCGGCTGCTGTCTGGTTCTTCTTGAGCAATTGTGATACTTTCCGAGTTTAAATTTACTCTCTCTTGTAAGTAGGCGTCTTTTGTGGAGAACACTCGACGGGGTCAGCACCAGAGGTTCTGTTTTTGGTCCCGGTGTCCCGGAGCCGAGACTGAATGCTGGGCTCGGCCGGGACTTTGCCGGGATCAATTGGATTTGTACCGGGACCGTGCCGGGACCTCTGAGGATTGGAGAGCGTAATATTTTTAACTAGGTCCTGTGTCCATTGGGGCCCATATCAGATTGAGATTAGTTAATTTTTAACCAATTAAATTAGTTTTCCCTTAGCATTTGATGAATAAACAACCTAATATGGCTAACTACGCACACATACATTGTCTTACTTAAAGCTATATGGGGCTGTTCATAAATGACGTCGTGGGGGTGATCGGGCCGAAAAGTGACATACCATGGCCAGGGCTGGAGATCTCTTTTCGATCCAGGGGGTTTGGGTGGATTAACGCTGGCACGGCAATACAAGCCGTAATTTAGTTGTAATGAGCTCTATTCGAAAATGAGAATGAAATAACACAATTACAACTAATTCATGGCTGAAATAGAAAATCGAAGTCACTGGTTGAAACGTATCAGACAAAGCTGCAAATGTTTTCCTATTAACCCGAATTTTTTGCCGGGACCAATGCCAGGACCACGTTGGGTCTTGCCGGGACCAGTCGAGGCCTGCCGGCGCCGGGACTATCTAGAAAAAGTAAATACTCTAGTCAGCACATTAAGTCCTCTTATGCCGTGGTATTCTGCCACTCCTATGTCGCACAAAAGTGTGAACACCAACACCGACAACAGAAAACTGGCCTCTGAAACGAAGAAGACCCTCTGAAGCTATGCCTTATCTCCATTTGACACCTCGCTGCCCAAGTAACACTGTCATACTAACTGTGGAGGATGTACTCCCAGTTTCATGAGCTGCGCACCGGACATCTGACACCTCGCGCGTGTCATAAAAGCACTGACACACAAACCGGGGTGGAAACCGCACAACTGTGGCCAAGGTTCATCCGTGTTGGATATGATGTCGTTTCAACACGCAAAACAGGCCAAGCTTGCACAAATGCACAAGTCTCTTCATTTTCGAAATCCAAATGTATAGCTCAAATCCGTAATCAATTTTATGGGCAACGTTAAGATATGGTGAGTCGTACACCCTTAACCGAATTAAAATTGCACTGATTTCACCCTTTTGTTGAACACGTGTATTTCTGCTTTTATTTCCCGCCTTTAATCACGATTGCAAGACTTCATACGCTCCTGAGTCAATCTACTGCCCGTGCGCACGCACCGGCGGCCGCGCCGACGACGGCCGGGCGCGCCGGGAGGCCGGTTTTTGCGCGCATGGCGTCATTCTATGGCTGATTACACATTAAAGGGAGATACGCGAAAAAAATTTATTAGCTATATCAAAAGGTTACAAAAAGTTGTTTCACAAGTCCTATTCTCATTTTTGCGAATTCGGCCTGCAAATGCCTTAAAATTGCTCTCAAAGTCAACATTTCTAGACGACTTTACCGGTACACCTCATATCGATGTATATGACGTACACACGGCTAAGGCTATCAATTTCTCTAAGAATAAGGTCATATCTATCCTAAACAGTGATGTAGAACTTTGGACTACTACAGAAAAAAATACTTTAGAAAAACAACAGTCCAAAACTCTTTTGGAACATAAATATAGGGCTTAAAAGAAATCACAATTAACCAATCAGAAGTCTAGGAATTCTCAAACCGGGGTCACGTGACCTATCTGACGCCAAAGTTTTGTCAACCTGGGGCCGAAGCAGAAAATGACTCAAGACCCGAGGTGCGAAACCGCTGAAGACTTGAGTAAATTATGTTTTTTTCGTTTCTAGGGCAAACTAATTCATTTTGTAGTTTTTAAAAGCTTTTTAAAATTAATTCAAATACAAATACAGGAGAACAGACATTTGTATTATAAAAAACATTACTTTTCAACTTTAAATCGTTTTCGAAATGTCAGTGATGGGTATGGGCATGGGTAAGTGATGGGCGTTTTGTCGAAACTGTTAACCTATTTCGATAATAAGTAAGTGGCCTCCCAAAATTTTGCCGAAGATGCAAAAATAATTGATAGTTTCGTTATCAGGATTTTTCAAATAGCAAGAAACCACAATAATAATTTTTGCGTATCTCCCTTTAATAGAGTCTTGAACGCAAAAAAAATACTGACTTCACTAAACAGAAAAGATACAGGTGCATATTTTTGCTATGAATACCTTTAACGTGAATTACTGGCCACACTTAAAAAAATCGTTGGAAAAAATGGTCGAAATATCTCTAAGAAAAATTCAATATTTTGAATAAAAAACGAGATGCTCCAACCCTGGTTGTTACATGCTCAATCTAATCTCATGTAATTTGAAGCTAAGAAATGAAAGTCAAAGCTGAACATAATATTTGTATATCACCATGTTTTGACGAAACCGGAGATTTTCATAATTTTCTTCAAGCTATAACACCAAAACCGTACGTCTGAGGACAAAAATAATTTCGGATCAGGATTCCACGCTTCTGACAATCCAGTGGACGAAATTAGAACGAAATCTGAGACTATGCTAGGTAGGGACCTGGTCGATCTGTGCTGGAACCACCCCCTAAGAGTAGCTCAAAATGGTGGAATAGATATTCAAGCCTGTAAAGAGCGTTTGAAATGGATAATGTTCATAAGTTTCCTGATAGTGGCGGTCCCAAAGTATCCCCCACCTATTTTTCCAAGGTGGCTGGGGAACTGTTCAGAGACGAAAAACACTCCGTAGCCGTATTTGCGAGAGCTAATGACAGCGTCGACCGCTGAAAGAATTTTGAAATTCTGTTAGCAATTTGTTTGCTTATAAGTTAGGTGTACGTTTAACCTTGGATAGATAACTTTCTATGTGTGGGATATCTAAGGCACATGAAAGAGCGCGTGTGGAAAATGAAAGTGAATTCCATGTGGGTAATTGTGTTACGATGCAAGTGCATGCAGTGCCGCGTGGGAAATCCAAAGACCTCCGCGCACGCTAGGACGGACCGTATGTGATCACTGAACTAAGCAGGCCAGATCGAGTGATTGATTGTGGACGGAGTTGCCAACGAGTGCATGGAAGCCACCTGAAGAAGGTAGATTGTGATGTTTCCGCAACTGCGCCTCTCGGTGAAGCGGTGGGACATCCTGACGTCCCCGATGAGGCTGCGGCCACCTTGCCTCCCGATTCAGCCGAAGCTGCAGACTTCGCACTGGCGGAAGTGCCTGTTGCTGATTTCGTTCCAGATGTTGACGCTCCCGATAGTCTCGCTCTGAAGTCAAGTGTGTTGGAATCTGAGGTTGATGCCAGTGCTGTAAGTGGGGCATTCCACGAGAAATCGACCAAGCTATGGGTTAGAATAACACCCTCATGTCTCGGATTTTCATGACAATTTTGGACTAGGGTTCTCAGTGGTGCCAAAAATGACTTTGGTATTTTAATCTCGTCGGGATAATGGCTTAGGAGTTATAGCCTCGGGCAACTCAGCATCTGACGCGCGCATCGGACTTTTTGCTTGAGTTTTTAGCCATTTAAATTGAAGGTAATCCTACAAAACGTCAAACAATGCAAATATTTGTGTTAAATTACATTATAATCAGCAATTATATTTATAAAATATAATTCCAAACTTTTGCAAAAATAAGCATACATACCAGTGGCGGATCCAAGGCATTTGCCCCCCCCTCAAAGGAAAAGCTCGGGGCAAAACTATGTTTTTGCCCCCCAAAGTGATTGACCTCCTTTTTTCCCCTGACTCCTTTTTAGTTTATAAGGAATATTTTGGTGCTTCAACTCTCAACTCCAAATAGAACCAGTAAAGTTCAATGTAAATATTAGGCCTTGGACTGGAAAAAGGATCTGGAGCCCATCTTTTTCACCCCGTGGCGTTTTTTTTTGTTTTTCGCCTCAAATACCCCAAATTCTACCGGCAAGTGGTATTGTAGCGCAGCTTTCACGGCGTGACGTTTGTTTGTTTGTTTTTTTTCGACTTCTGACTTTGGTTTGCCTCTCCCAAACCGACCGGCTAGATCCGCCACTGATACATACTTCTTATATTTTATTGGCTTCAAAACGCCTTCATGTGAAATTGCTTAGACTACATACAACGCAAATAAACAGACTGGAGTCTACACAGCGAAACCAGTACCAGCACCGCGACCAAGCCCACACCGTCCCGGCCACTCAGCCTGCAGTCGGCACGCCGCCCGCAGGCTGACGCGTTCGGTTGGTAGTGGTATAACGGGGAGGGGAGAACTGAGCAAGACTGCGCTTCGGTGACATTGTGGATGAACTGGATGTGGTGCGGAGGCTAAAATTGCTATCATAAAAAATTGTCATTTCAAAAAAACTGAAAGTATTACGGAAGCATTCGTAACAGTACCGACTTTCTGGTGCATTTGCTGGAAAATTTAGCAACAGGATATGGCTTTGTTACCACGTTGTCTTAGGTTTGTTTTAGATAGTTTTCTTTCTCTATCCATACCCTAAAAAGTTTAATGCATACCAGTTAGATTTATCTTAGAAAGCACACATCGCAAGCAAAAAGCCACACAACGTCCACGCCGACAACCGCTTCTCAAACATATAAGATTAGGACATGCTGTTATACGAGTTGGGGTCCTCAAGTCACCATTGGGGCGCCCAGCAGATGATGTTGGAGCCACTATGAGGCTTTTTGTTGATAACTTCATTTAGAGCTCCCTAAGTACTTTGTTTATTTCCTTGACATTTAACAATACGTTTTGTAAAGTACCTACTGTTTTCTTAGAGTAGGATTGTTTTCAGAAGGTGATTCTTTGTATAAATCATTTTTTGATTGATTGAGACATATTGCAGGAGTGATCCATGGCTTAGAAGGATTTAACATTCTTCTTTTTTCTCTATGGGATGATACGGGTAAATATTTTGCTCAATTGTAGAGCGGAATACAGCATACGGCCTCATTTAATTGACGGACGCAGGGGGGCATTCCGGCTATGGCTCCCAAAGCGCTGGAGGGGGACCAAACTATCTTTTGGCCCCCAAAGGCCGGATAAATTTTTGAAAAAGGCGTTGTCTCTAGGTCTGTAGAGCAAAAAATATTCGCTCCCCCCTAGAAGAGCAATCATGTACTTGGAGAGGTAGCTTATACTAGGTCTGTCGAGCACCCAAATTGCACGTCCCATGCCCCCTCCCTCCAGGAGGAGAGGCGGACCAGGGTTTGCCCCCCAAACTCGGGTCTGCGTCCGTCCCTGCCTCATTTGCTGTATTAATATCCGAAAATGACGCACCCTTCCTCTCCATCCAATACTACCTCTGCCGAAATTGTGTATCCGTGCGCAGTGTCACTCAGATCCAGACGTAAGCTCCCCACGTGATGAAAATGACGCCTCCCTCAACTGACGGAGCACGGTTGGCGGTTTTAACAGCGGTGACGTCTAGCTCCCGACTACTGACATTTTTAGCCCTGCGGCCGACCCCGGCGTAAAGGCAGCCGCCATGACGTCACAGCTGCCCGTGTGACGTCAGACGACGGCGCGCCAATGGCGGCGGCGGCGGGCGGGCGGTGCGCGAGTTGTGAACACGGCGCCGGGCGGCGGCGCCCGCTGCAGTGGCCGCTACCGCACCAGCAGTACATAACCCGTCGGACGAGCTGGCGCAGCTCGAGCTGAGCTGCCGCAGACCGCTGACGCCGAGCTGATGGGATGAGATCCTGTCACGGCGCTTACTGTTCTCGGTGGATGTGTGGTTTTCAAAGTATATCTGGAAATCCACTGCACTGTGAACAAGATTACTACCGGTGGCGGAGGAATGCCGGTGCCTGAGGTGGTGCTGACATCTGGGTTCCATCTCAATTCGATCAGGAGCAGGGCGTTGGAGAATTAACCTGTCCCTGGCACAGATCTGAACTGTATAACGTACCAGGCACAAGGGGATTTCTTAGTCCCCTTTTAACTCCAGAAATGCCCAACCAATTTTCTCCATTCAAAGTGCAATCGATAGCTTCATCCAAAAGAACGGCAAACATTTTATTTGTAATTATTTAAAATCATTAGCCACGTCATAACACAAGCAAGTATGCAGTAATTGTCATATCTTCCGCTCATCCTACCCTGTTCAAATTCTTGAGACTGGGTTCCACTTACCTGGAATGACCTGGAATAAGACCCAATTGACATGCAAGTGCTGCTATTTGGTTTTTGATCAAACATTATCACGCGCATAACAGTGGAGGGCACAACATGCGCATAATGTGCCCTCGTCTATTTTCCGCGATGACCGGATAGCCATTCGCAGCCGAAATACGCTGCTTGGCAATATTTGGAAGAATTCATGAGCACGTCGATTGGTGAACAACTTTTAAAAATCAGTCGAAATTGTTCTGATTTATAGTCTTAAGCACTGGTGGTGGAACTGGTGGGGTTGGGGAGGGCACCGGGGTACGGTGCCCCCTTAAATCATAATTTTTAACACTAACCCTATGGCATTGACTGGAAATAAATGGGTTGCAATGCCCAGGGGCGTAGAAATGGTTTGAAAAGTGGGGCCAACCTCAGAGAGGGCCCACCTCAAGGGGGCCCCCAGCTCAAGGGGGCCCATAATTATTAACAATTTTTGATAGCTCGTTTGGTTTTAATAAGGCACGCATGCACACTAGGTTGTCAATACCTACATGAAAAATTGAGAAATCAAATTTTGCCTTATGATTTCGAGGTTACCTATTGTGATCTAATAAATCATAGTAAAAAGCCAAAAAATATGTTTTTGACTTTTTACCCATATCTCTTTTCAAATGAAAAATACATTTTTAAGCTCCTTTGGAGGATTTCAATCAATTCTTACCACGCGACACGATTTTTACATTTACAGATGTTTAGGCCCTTTTCATCATATTTATAAAATTAAAAACTGTTTAGAAAACTACAAATAATGCTTTGATACCAAATAGCCTTACTTCGCTATGCCTAATCAACTTGTATTTACTTATTTAATGACAAAAATGGAAACATTTATTTAGGTTATTACGGATCCCTTCTTTACATCATAAGAGATTGATTTCGGTGAAGGCTGATCACAATAAATCCGCATTTACGGACCAAAGCTCGTATGGCTAAAGTAAGTATAGATAAACTTCGTACGGTTCGTAAGTAAATATATGTACGTAGGGTATAAAACTCGTATGCCAAAGTACGTACGTAAAAGTACGTACGGAGTTCGTAAGCAAATTTACGGAGGGTATAAAACTCGTATGCCAAAAGTACGTATACAAACGTACGTATGCAAAAAATACGTAAGCAAGTGAACGTAGGGGTATAAAACTCGTATGCCAAAAGTACGTAAGCAAAACTACACATTCCTGTCATGATACCTTAAAACTTCTTCCCGTATGATCACGACAGTTCTGTCCTCCCCGTTAGAAACTTAACGAACTCTGAAACTACCATCGTTTTGGTGGGTTATTCCGTGAAAGTGTCGTATTCCGTTGACCATATGAGCCCTTTGAAACATTTTTTGTTTGTTTGTTCAGATTCTGTTTTTATGCATCCTCTTTGGAAACAAAGAAGCCTCTAATATTTTGTTCCCGTTGATATCAAAACTCGCGAATTTTATCTGCCGAGAGAATTTGACCGGACTGGGGAAAGGCCAGACTCGCATAGGCTATTGTTATAGTGCGCCCCCAATGTCATCGTATGATGTAGTAGAGATTGGCGCTTACGAGCTGAATTGGTCACCAGAGGTCTGCATGGAATAGGAATGGAACACAATGGGATAGGATTTTGCAGAAATGGAACGGAATGGGACGAAATTTCCGTGGGCTCACTAGAAACATGGTGGAATGGAACGAAACTTCGGCCAGATTTCAAGGAAAAATGAAGGAATGAGACGGAATGGGACGGACATTATTGACAACAGAAAAAAACTGAAGAGAACGGGATGGAGGCTGAAAAAGCCTCCCATGCAGACCTCAGTTCCTCTATGCGTCAGTTTTTCTATGTGTCCTCTGCCGATAACCCTATACTAAAAAATCGGAGACAAGGGTGTAAGGCCTGTGCTGAAATGTCGTGGAATTCCCCCCCCCCCCCTACGTACTTTAAACCCGTACGAACTTTTTCTTTACGAAGTTCTTACATTACGAACATTTTACCCCAATGTAGGTACATACTTTAGCCCGTGAGAACTTGTTCCATACGAACGTTTTCCATTACGATTATTATACACGTACGTACTTTATCTTTACATACTTTAGTCATGCATGGCTTACGCATGCGTACTTTTGCGTACGTACTTTAGGCATACGAACTTCTTCCTTACGTACTTTGGTCCGCAACCCTAAATCTGCCTAGCTATATTTTGATGTCTAACATGTAGAGTTCCAGTATGACCGCAAGTGCAATGTACTTCATGGCCAGCTTTGTGATGCCGATGAGGTGTGGGCATGGTATTATAGTGATTAGCAACCTGGCTTTCCACGCGGCCGACCCGGGTTTAAGGCCCGGCAGATTCCTTGTGCAAGGAGCAATTCGACTCCCAAGAAAGCCCTCCAACAGGAAAAGAGTTGGCGACGCCATATAACCCTGGTAGTTGGTGCGTCGATAAGCCCCAAAAATTATTGTTATTATGCCGAGGAGGTCCAGCTTTGATCTTGAGCACCAGTTCGATGTGCTATTAGCCTGGTCCGGATTTAGGTTTTTTTCTTCAGAAAGTAACGGATCGTTGTTCATTAGATGCATTTTTTGGTGCTGATTACGATGCGCTCATCAGAAATGCAATTTTCGAAAAACTTTTGGTGGCCCACTCGAGTTGAAAGGTTTTTCATTTTGCCCAATTTTCCACTTTTTGGCTCACCATCAACCCATATTACCAATATTGGTAATATGGGTTGTTAGCTTAACGTTACACATCAAAAGACAAACAATATATTTTGCTAACGGTCTTTAAAGATATTCTAAGATACCAGTGATGGAAAAACACTTATATCCAAGAAAACAAATAAGTTGTAGGGTTCCCCGTGAATTCAGGTAAACAAATGTTTTTACTTTAGTTTCCGTTTTGCCACTCAGTGTCACACTTAACAGGTCAGCAGACCAAAAATATATTTTTGTGAATAGTCTCTAAGGACTTCTTAAGATATCAGTGCTAAAGAAACAGCTATATCCAAGCAAATCAATAAGTTGTAGGGTTCCCCGTGATTTAAGGTAAAAATACGTTATTTTCTTTAATTTTAGTTTTCCCGCTCTGTGTTATTCTTACCATATCAGAAAACAACAAATATATTTTGTGAATGGTCTTTGAAGGTATTCTAAGGTACTAATGATGAAAAAAACTCTTATTAAATCCTAGAAAACAAATAAGTTTTAGGGATTGCCCTGGATTCAGGTAAAAAGTTGCTTTTTCCTTAATTTTTGCTTAGCCACTCAGTGTGACATTCAACGATTCAGCATACAAAATTTTTTTGTGAATGGTGTTCGAAAACGTTCCAAGGTACCAGTCATGAAAAACACTTATATCCTAGAAAACGAATATGTTGTAGGGTTCACCGTGATTCCCGGCAAAAATTGTTTTGTTCTTTAATTTTCGTTTTTTCCACTCAGTGTCACACTCGACGGGTCAGCAGAAAAAAAAAAAATTTTTTGTGAATCGTCTTTAAGGACTTCTTAAAATATTAGTGCTAAGCAAATACCTATATCCTAGCAAAAAAATAAGTTGTAGGGTTCGCCGTGAATTCAGGTAAACACATGTTTTTTCTTTAGTTTTTGTTTTGCCACTTAGTGTCGCGCTTAAGGTGTCAGCAGACCAAAAATATATTTTTGTGAATCGTTTTTAAGGACTTCTTAAGATATTAGTGCTAAACAAATATCTATATCCTAGCAAAAACATAAGTTCTAGGGTTCGCCGTGATTTCAGATAAAATTACTTTATTTTCTTTAATTTTCATTTTGCCGTTCTGTATTATACTGAACACATCAGAAGACACAAAATATACTTTGTGAATGGTCTCTGAAGGTATTCTAAGGTACCAGTGATGGAAAAAACTCTTATATCCTAGAAAACAAATAAGTTGTTGGGTTCGCCGTGAATTCAGGTAAAAAGTTGTTTTTTCCTTAATTTCTGTTTAGCCACTCAGTGTGACTTTCAACGGGTCGGCAGACATATAAATAATATTTTTGTGAATGGTTTTTAACCCGCGCCTCACCGGGGGTCCGGCGCCACCTTCGCCCCACCGGGCCATTGATGGCCCCCTCTAACTCCGAAAATATGGGGGCTAGCGCAAATCTGCGAAGTGCATTAGAAAGCTCGCGTAAAATTAATAAGAAATTACTTCGCATGTTTAAGCGCTCAGGTCAGTGGTTTGACATCCAGAGGTCAAGAAAGGTCACGATAGGCTAATTTCACTCAAATATGCAATGTTTAAGAAAACTGGGCCATGTCTCCTATGCCATTATAGCTATTGAGATCTGGTTAAGTAAATTTGATAGGAAATTACCAGTCCTTTTTCCGCTGTATGGAACGTAAAGACCTCCCGCCAGTGGTTTGACCCCCAGAGGTCACCTCGTGACCTAATATGACCTGAGGTCACGGAAGGTCAGAAAGTGACCTTGCCGTATATCATATGAAAGTCAGTGACAAGACAAATACGATGGTGTTTGTTTAAGCGCTCTAGCTTAATTAAGTCAAAAGTTATGGTCAAAATACTGTTTTTGACCCCTGGTGACCTTGGATGACCTTGGGAAAGTCAAAGGGCAAATATGACCCCTGGGATCCGTGAAATGGTGTCCAAAAACGCTGTTCTCAGCAGTCTGAGTATTTACAATAATTTTTGTGGCTTTTATATCATGAGACAGCTTTTCCCCATGCTTTTCCAACGGGAGAGGTCGCCTCGTGACCTGACCTCAGGTCACGAAATCGAAAAATCCCGGATGTAGACGTTGTAGACCCTGGAAGGGTCATGAAGTGTAGCAAGTTTCAAATTGATCGACTAAGAAATGTAGCTCTTATAGACCTTCAAAGTTGAAGTGAGATGACCTTGGTTGACCTCTCCTGGTGACCTGACATTGCGTGACCCGGGGTAAAAATTTTCAGAAATGGTGGAAAAATGATGAGGTGAAAGCTAGAGCCCTCAACCGCGGTGCTGCGTTTTATCATTTTTCTGTTATCCTGAAAAAAACCTTAGGGGGCCATCGATGGCCCCAGTGGGGCGAGGGTTAAAAAAATTACTAAGGTACCAGTACTGAAAAAACACTTATATCTTAGAAAACAAATAAGTTGTAGGGTTTGCCGTGATTCCCGGTCAACATTTTGTTCTTTAATTTTCGCTTTTCCACTCAGTGTTAGAGTCAGCAGCAGACAAAAATTAGATTTTTTAATAGCCTTTAAGGACTTCTTAAGATAGCAGTGCTAAGCATATAGCTATAGCCTAGCAAATAAATAAGTTGTAGGGTTCGCCGTGATTTAAGGTAAAAATACTTTATTTTCTTTAATTTTCATTTTCCCGCTCTGTGTTATGCTTAACATATCAGAAGACAAAACATATATTTTGCGAATGGTTTTTATGGATATTATAAGGTACCAGTGATGGAAAAACTATTATATCCTAGGAAACAAATAAGTTGAAGGGTTCGCCATTAATTCAGGCAAAAATTGTTTTTTCCTAAATTTTTCTTTAGCAGCTCAGTGTGACGTTCAACGGGTCAGCAGACAAAAATAGTATTTTTGTGAATATGGTTTTAAAAATTTCTAAGGTACCAGTGATGAAAAAACACTCATATCCTAGAAGAAAAAGTTTGTAGTGTTCGCCGTGAATTCAAGTAAACACATGTTTTTTTCTTTAGTTTTCGTTTTGCCACTCAGTGTCACACTCAACGGGTCAGCACACACAAATTATATTATTGTGAATTGTCTATAAGAACTTTTCAAGATATCAGTGCTAAACAAATAGCTATATCCTAACAAACAAATAAGTTGTAGGGTTTGCCGCGAACTACGGTTGAAACGTTGATTTTCTCTAATTTGAGTATTACTACTGCATAGTAGACTTAACGCAGCAGGAGACAAAAATTTTAGTTTTGGGAATAGTCTTTGAAGGTTGTCGGTAACACTGACTAAAAAACACCTATGGTCTTGAAAAAATAAGTTGTAGGGTTAACCGTGACTTAAGGTAAAAAAGTGTATTTTCTTTCATTTTGGTTTTGCCACTCTGTGTTATGCTTAACACATCACAAGACAAAAAATACATTTTGTGAATGGTCTTTAAAGATGTTCTAAGATACCAGTCATGAAAAAACACTTATATCCTAGATAACAAATAAGTTGTAGGGTTCGCCGTGATTTGAGGTAAAAATACTTTTTTCTTTAATTTTCGTTTTGCCGCTCTGTAATGCTGAACACAACAGAAGACACAAAATATACTTTGTGAATGGTCTCTGAAGGTATTCTAATCTACCAGTGATGAAAAAACTCTTATATCCTAGACAACAAATAAGTTGTTGAGTTCGCTGTGAATTCAGGTAAAAGTTGTTTTTTCCTTTAATTTCTGCTTAGCCACTCAGTGTGACTTTCAACGGGTCAGCAGACATAAATAATATTTTTGTGAATGGTGTTTAAATTTTTTTAAGGTACCAGTGATGAAAAAACACTTATATCATAGAAAACAAATAAGTTGTAAGGTTCTCCGTGATTCCCGGCAAACAATTGTTTTTTCTTTGATTTTCGTTTTTTCCACTCAGTGTTAGAGTAAACGGGTCAGCAGACAAAAATTATGTTTTTGTGAATCGTCTTTAAGGACTTCTTAAGATATCAGTGCTAAACAAATAGCTATATCGTAGTAAATAAATAAGTTGTACGGTCCGCCATGAGGACAGGTAAAAACCTTGTTTCCTCTTAATTTTCATTTTGCCACTCAGTGTCACACTCAACGGGTCAGCAGACAGAAATACTATTTTTGTGAATCGTCTTTAAGGTTTTCTTAATATATCAGTGCTGAAGAAATAGCCATACCCTAGCAAAAAAATAAATTGTAGGGTTCGCCATTAATGCAGGTAAAAATTTTTTTTCTTAAATTTTCTTTAGCAACTCAGTGTGACGTTCAACGGGTCAGCAGACAAAATTAATATTTTTGTGAATGGTGTTTGAAAAATTTTAAGGTACCAGTGATAAAAAACACTCATATCCTAGAAAACAAATAGGTTGTAGTGTTCACCGTGAATTCAGGTAAACAAATGTTTTTTCTTTAATTTTCGTTTTGCCACTCAGTGTCACACTCAATGGGTCAGCACACAATAGTTATATGTTTGTGAATCATTGATAAGTTTTGAAGTGCTGCAGCGAGGAGCATGATGATGAGTTGTTAAGATGTTCCCTGGCCTCTCCCTCGAATCCGGAAATGTAAAAAACACTGAAGATTATATATTCGGGCACAGCCCTTCATCAGAATCGTGGAGTAAATATCAATAATTCTCAGTCCTAGTAAAGCCAGACCTCTTCGAGGTCTGGGTTCGAGGTCGTTTGTGAATCGTCTTTGAGGACTTCTCAAGATATCAGTGCTAAACAAATAGCTATATCCTAACAAACAAGTAAGTTGTAGGGTCCGCCGCGAACTCCGGTTGAAACGTTGATTTTCTCTAATTTTAGTATTGCCGCTGCATAGTATAGGGTAGAGTGGGGTAACGCGCCCACCTGGGTAAGACGCTTACTACTATGTCCAGGCTGATGTAAGAACTGTAGCATCCATCTAATATTTGTTTCTGGTAGCAGCCTTTCTGATCCGAACCTGGGCATGATTGGACGCGCCCAGTAAACTCCGGTATTTTTCAGCAAACATTTGTTACTTTTTGCCTCTCCGAACATAAAAACAATCTGTCTTAAAGTTGCGATTGTACTCTATACGATGTAAATCTGCTCACCCTACCAATTTTGTCACTGAATTGTCTTACAATGTAAGTATAATGATATTTCGATTTGTTCACGTGAAGCAAAAGGTACAATATACGCTGGGAGTTTTATGACGGCCTTTTAATCCGGGGCATCGGCGTTTTACCCCGCTATCGCGGTAAAACGCCTTTTTGCATGGACTCAAGAAAAATAGATTTCACACATTTTGCATCGTGTCAGAATCACAAATTTCTCTCTGAGTGCAGAAAACGATTAAAAAACTTAACGAGGAAAAAAATAAAGTAATTCCGTCCAGGCAGGATCGGTACAGACGAATTTTCCCTTAATGTATGCGTCTTACCCCACTCTACCCTACTTAACGCAGCAGGAGACAAATACTTTAATTTTGTGAATAGTCTTTGAAGTATTTCTAAGGTATCACTGACTAAGAAACACCTATGGTCTAGACAAAAACAAGTTGTAGGGTTCGCCGTGATTTAAGGTAACAATCTGTATTTTTTTCAATTTTCGTTTTGCCGCTCTGTGTGATGCTTAACACGTCAGAATACAAAAAGTGTATTTTTGTCAACGGTGTTTGAAAACGTTCTAGGGGAACAGTGATTAAAAACAGGTATATCCTGGAAAGAAAGTTATTTTTAGGGTGGGCCGTGAATTCTGACGATTTTTTCCTTAATTTTCGTCTTGCGACTGTGTTACATTCAGTGGGCCAGCAGACGAAATTTTATTTTCGTGAATAGTTTTTAAAGACATCTGAAGATATTAGAGGGAAAAACAGATATATCCTAGGAAACTTAGCTAAATTTCTTTGACCCCACCAGCGGTGACATCTTTTGCCCCTTCTTCCAGGGTTGAAAAAAATTCTGCGTCTACATCTAATTTGAATTGGCTTCTGCCTGCCGACCTGGTTCCACCCATGTGCTGTATATATGCTGGAACTTGATTCTCCATCGACAAGATTCTAACATTACGGTATGCGAACATAATCTTACCCCACAGCTCTCCTCGGCTGCCATTTTGGCGTGGCTTAACGAGCCTGGAGCCACTGAAAGCAGCTGCAAGCGTCCTCATGATGTTACGGCCAGGTACCTTCCCGGCCTGGGTAGGATATTGCCGAGGTGATTATATTGTCATTGCTTCTGAGTATACGCGGATCGAGGGGTGGGCAAAGGGGGCAGGTTCCCCCCTGCCGATCGGCCTTCGGCGTCCCCTGACATAGTCCGGCGTCCCCTGGAAGGTCAATGGCGCCCTCGGTTATGCGGCTTCCCATCCTCCACCCCCCAGGATGCGAAAACCGGTGCCCACCGATAGGATAAGATTTTGTGCTCACTTGATAGGTTTTTCCGGTCAAAATTGACATCCCCTTGGTCCAGAGAGCGCGTCCCTTGGAAAGGTGCCCCCCTCAGTTGCGGATCCAGGGAAGGGGGGCATAAGGGCATTTGCCCCCAAACCGAAAGTCTAGGGTCAAAATTATGTTTTTGCCCCCCCCCCACCAAAAGTGGTCGACCTCGTTTTGCCCCGACTCCTTTTTAGTTTATAGGCAATACTTTGGTGCTTCAACTCTCAACTTTAGGCACAACCAGTGAAGTTCGGTGTAAATATGGTGCCTTGGATAAGAAAAAAGTATCTTCAGCCAATATTTTTCGGCCCCGTGGAGTTTTTTTTATTTTTCGATTTTGGTTTGCCCCTACCAAACCTACCGGCTGTAGATCCGCCAATGCCCCCCACCCCCCCCCCATGCGCAATCCTGGATCCGCCTATTCCTCTGAGCAGCTAACCGCTATGCATAAACTATATGCGCTCTGATATTTGGGGATGGGGGCCTCCTATGCCCCTTTGAATCACCATTTCAGCAACATAGCCAGGTATGCCATAGCTCCGATTACGATTGATTTGCATCTCTTATGGCAGACGAGGTGTGTGACTGGTAAATGGTCCGTTTGCTTTAAGGCCCCGCCTTCGGTGGGCGGAGCTAGGAGGACGTTGAATGTTGCCGATGGAAGTTTTTATCATTGAAATAAATTTTTTTGTTGATGCTGGCTAAACTAGGACAGTTGAAGGTGTCGGGTTTTTTTGTGAATGATCTATGATATATGAATAATTTCGATGTGGGACTGTTTTATATCTTAACAGATTAAAGTAGGAATGGCAGGGTTGGCAAGCATTTTTGTAAAACGGTCATTTTTACATAAAATGTACGCTTAGAGCAGAAAGAAGATATTTAATGGTTGTTTACGTTTTTGTGAATGATGCTGACTGCGATGACCGCGCTTGAACACCAAAAACCGATGATAGGTATGTAATAAAGTGTTGATTTAGGCTTTGCCACGCTTTTTCAGGGCGGCTTAAGAAATTGAATTTCGAATTCAAAGCCAGGGGCTGGAGTTTAACGAAGTTTGTGTGAATTGTGAATCATCTATGGTGTCAATAGAAAGCGCCAGAGCCGAAATGACACGTCTAGCTCTTTTTGTCTTAAAATTGTAGGGTTCGCCAGATTTTCGAGTTTTACATTTTGGTGACCTCTGGAGGTCAAACCATTAGTTGTGAACAAGAATGGTTTTAAGGGGTTATTAGGGACTTGAATAGCAGTGTCCATGCAAAATTTCAGCAAAATCGGAGGGGACGCAAACATGTATTTGAATATGAATACGAATACGTTGCTATTATCATAGACATCCTCACCAACCACTGTGTGCCCAGCTCAGCTCAGGGCCTGGGAGCTGCTGAGGAAATCACGTAATTAGCCCAGGAGACCCGGGTCGGCTTAAAGGGCACCATACTAGCCATGGGGCACCAGACTAGCTCAGAGGGAATAAGATGGGCTCAGGAGATACACTGATGACTCAGCAGGCACCAGATCGACTCAGGGGACATTAGTTAAGTTCAGGAGGCAGTATATCTGCTCAGGATGCACCAGATCGATCAGCACAGGGGGCATGTTCAAGTCAGGGGCACTAAATCAGCTCAGGGATCCCTCACCAGCTCGGAGCCCAATCAGTTCAAAAGCCCCAGAGCTGCTCAGGGGACACCAGATGCCCATAGGGCACCAGATCAGCTTCGGGGACAAACAATCAGATCAGTGGTCCCCAACCAGCTCGGGAATACCAGATCAAGTCAGGAGGCACTTAATCAGCTCAAGAGCCCCATACCATCTCAGGGGCCCTCATCAGCCTCTGTGGGCCCAGCTCAGCTCAGGGCTTTAGAGCTGCTCATGAAATCACGTAAGGAGGCCCAGATGAGCTTAAAGGGCACCAGATTAGCTCAGGGGGCACCAGACTAGCTCAGAGGGCATCAGATGGGCTCAGGAGGCACCAGATCTACTAAGGGGCATTAGTGCAGCTCAGGTGGCACCAGATCAATCCGCTCGGGGGGCCAGATCGGCTCCCAGCCCCCAGACTATGGCAGGCGCCTAAATCAGCTCAGGGAGCAACATAACAGCTCAGGGGACACAAGATGGGCTCAGGGTCCACCAAACCAGCTCAGGGGGCACCAGGCCATCTAAGGAGACATCAATAATCAGCTGAGGGGGCACGTTATCAGCTGAAGGGGCACCATATTGACTTAGGAGACAGAATCAACTTAGGGAGGCATGAGATCAGCTCGAAGTCCATGAAGTTAGCGACGGATTCGCATTCGGATTCAGCGACGGATTCGCCCGAAATGGCGTCTCCTGCAATTTCGTTCAAATTCACCCCATAGGCTCCCCGTGCCCTCAGCAACTCACCCCTAAGGTGATTTTCCGTCACACTCACCCGTTCACCCGCTAGAAGTGAAAAAGTGAAATTCACCCGAAACGGCGTCTCCTCTGATTTCGCTCAAATTCACACCATAGGCTCCCCGTGCCCTCAGGAACTCACCCTTAAAGTAATTTTGCGTCACAATTACCCGTTCACCCGCTAGAGGTGAAAAAGTGAGATTCTCCCGAACCGGCCGGCGTCTTCAGCGACGGATTCAGCGACGGATTATCCCGAAATGGCGTCTCCTCCGATTTCGCTCCAATTCACACCATAAGCTCCCCGTGCCCTCAGAAACTCACCCCTATAGTAATTTTCCGTCTCATTCACCCGTTCACCGGCTAGAGGTGAAAAGTGAAATTCACCCAAAGCGGTGTCTCCTCCGATTTCGCTCAAATTCACACCATAGGCTCCCCGTGCCCTCAGCAACTCACCCCTAAAGTGATTCTGTGTCACAATCACCCGTTCATCCGCTAGAGGTGAAAAATTGAGATTCTTCCGAACCGGCGTCTTCAGCGACGGATTCAGCGACGGATTCGCCCGAAATGGCGTCTCCTCTGATTTCGCTCAAAATCACACCATAAGCTCTGCGTGCCTCAGCAACTCACCCCTAAAATGGTTTTCTGTCACATTCACCTCTTCACCCGCTAGAGGTGAAAAAGTGAAATTCACCCGAAACGTTGTCTCCTCCGATTTCGCTCAAATTCACACTATAGCCTCCCTGTGCCCTCAGCAACTCACCCCTAAGGTGATTTCCCGTCACATTCACCAAATCACCCGTTAGAGGTGAAAAAGTGAAATTCACCCGAACTGGCGTCTTCAGCGACGGATTCAGCGACGGATTTGCCCGAAATGGCGTCCCCTGCAATTTCGCTCAAATTTACACCATACCCGTGCCCTCAGTAACTCAGCCATTTCGGGCGAATCCGTCGCTGAATCCGTCGCTGAAGACGCCGGTTCGGGTGAATCTCACTTTTTCACTTCTAGCGGGTAAACGGGGGATTGTGACTCAAAATCACTTTAGAGGTGAGTTCCTTAGAGCATGGGAAGCCTATGGTGTGAATTTGAGCAGAATCGGAGGAGACGCCGTTTTGGGTGAATTTCACTTTTTCACCTTTAGCGGGTGAACAGGTGAATGTGACGAAAATCACTTTAGGGGTGAGCTGCTGAGGGCACGGGGAGCCTATGGTGTGAATTTGAGCGAAATCGGAGGAGACGCCGTTTTGGGTGAATTTCACTTTTTCACCTCTAGCGGGTGAACAGGTGAATGTGACGAAAATCACTTTAGGGGTGAGTTGCTGAGGGCACGGGGAGACTATGGCGGAATTTGAGCGAAATCGGAGAAGACGCTGTTTCGGATGAATTTCACTTTTTCACCTCTAGCGGGTGAAAAGGTGAATGTGACGGAAAATCACTTGAAGGGGTGAGTTGTTGAGGGCACGGGGAACCTATGGTGTGAATTTGAGCGAAATCAGAAGAGACGCCTCTTTGGGAGAATTTCACTTTTTCACCTCTAGCGGGTGAACAAGTGAATGTGACAGAAAATCACTTTAGGGGTGAGTTGCTGAGGGCACGGGTAGCCTATGGTGTGAATTTGAGCGAAATCGCAGGAGATGCCATTTCCGGCGAATCCGTCGCTGAATCCGTCCGTCGCTGAAGACGCCGGTTCAGGTGAATCTCACTTTGTTTACCTCTAGCGAGTGAACGAGTGATTGTGACGCAAAATCACTTTAGGGGTGAGTTCCTGAGGGTACAGGAAGCCTATGGTGTGAAATTGAGCGAAATCGGAGGAGACGCCGTTTCGGGTGAATTTCACTTTTTCACCTCTAGCGGGTGAAAAGGTGATTGTGACGGGAAATCACTTTAGGGGTGAGTTTCTGAGGGCACTGGGAGCCTATGGTTTGAATTTGACCGAAATCGCAGGAGGCACCATTTCGGGCGAATCCGTCGCTGAATCCGAATGCGAATCCGTCGCTGAATCCGAATACGAATCCGTCGCTAACTTCATGGACGTATCACCTCCGGGGGTCACGGGGCTAGTCTAATCCCAGGGGGCACAACTGGGGGGAATGGGGAGCAGCTGCTCTGGAGGATTCTGTTCCACACTAGGGGGCTCCTGAGCTGGTCTTGAATAGATGGGGAATAAGGACACAGTGCAAACTCTCCTTGTAAAATGGAGCTAACGAGGAATGAGCCGTCATCGCTAAAAAGGCTTGTGATGCCTAGGCACCCCGGGTTAAATAAACTCTTATTATACTGGTGGATTCTGGGGAGGGGTGATAAAAAAGCATGTGCCCCTGACCTCAGAGCATATTCCCCTGTACCAGGATTTCTACTAATTAATTTAAATGAATGAATGAAGAACTAGTTTTTCACAATTTTCAGCCCTGTTCCATCATCCTCATCCAAACAACCAGCCTGTTTACTTTTTCTTTACTCCAACTGGGACCGATCCTTGAAAATATGGAACTTTTAAATGCGTCAAAAAGTTATCTCCCAAATTATTCCGGCAACAAAAACTGTATTCGTCCAATGTCACTATGCTACACCTCCTCCCACGGCCATTGTGGGAGCCGGGTAACTTAATCCGCGTTCAACCAGGGCTCACTCGTCACGACAAAACCAGTGGCATAACAAATGAATTTTCGACTCCAATATGTCTTATCTTGCCCATAGTGACAGATGTCACAGGCTTCGCTGATTTCTCTGATGTCAATTACTTGCATGAGTTGGCTGATTTGTCCTCAAATCTGTCCCAAAAATTCGTGTTCGGGCTATTTTCATGAGATTTTGGTGAAGCTTTTCTTTTTCTGGTTTTAATTCAGTTTTCCTTCTCCGTCAATGCTTGATTTGCATTTTCTTGGACCAAAGTTACCCAAAAGTTGATATTAACTAAGATATATTAAGTTTTTTTAGGTTACGTTAAAAGTGCCCTTTCTCTCCCGGGGTGCCTCTCAAAGGTGCACCTTTGTACCACCACAGTGTTGTAAGGGGCCGCGAAAACGGACATAATTCAATATCTCGGGAACTAAGTGACGGAGCCTCATGAAACAAAAACTGATGTGAACTTTAACACTTACCACACCTTTTGACACCAAATTAGACACTTACCCCGCGCCCCGGTGGGCCTCCGAACCACCTTCGCCCTGGTGGGGGTGTTTGAACTTCCCCCTTCGAACTCAGGCTCTTATGCGAGATAGCGAAAAAAACGCGAAGGCTGGTGAATAGTTCACACAAATTCATGAAGAAACTATATCGGTCACTTTTTGGTTCAGGTCAATATTGAGGTCATGATAGGTCAAAGGAGGTGGCATGTTAGGGGTAGTGTTTTTGGGCTCTAGCTTCTGACAGAGTTGAGTTAGAACCATTTTTTAGGCACCATTCCCTTCATCTCGTCACGGCGGATCGAATGATGTATAATATGACTATGCTAGGTCATAACACAAAAATCACCTGACCTGAGGTCAGGTCAAGGTCACTTTCCAACCTAACATAATCAGTATGCATATCGTGCGACTCGCAAAAGTAATCCAAACGTATTGGCCGATGATGGCTGATTTTTCATTTGCCTTCACGGACCACACTTTAAGCTAAGACGATAGCCAATGTGAAGTACAAGCTCAAAAAGTATAATCCACGCATGGAATGTAGAGAGGCCAAACTGATAAGCCTCTTTGTTTGCCACCTTCTGACGAACTTGTTCTAAGTCATTTATCACTGTCGGCTTAGCTCCACAGATGTAACATCTTTGAGATGACGCTGTCCCAGACTGCATACTGTACGGTACCAGAACAGTGGCCCCAGCGAGGTCGACCGCACAGGGCTGGAGCTTCTCTATCTGGGTAGAAAAATTGTTCATTTCTTGTCGGGAGACTGCGGGGGTGGGGTCTCCTTGACTTTTTGTTGAAGGTGTATTGGACGGCAATACCGAGTTGACGACGGCTTCTCATTGATCCACGCGCATTTGTCGTTAATCTCCAACCGTAGAGGGACTAATGACGATCAAAATATGCTTCTTTCATCCATAGCAGCAAAACCCTGCCCCGCTTGCTTATATATACTTTGTCCAATGGCGCCATCAAATCCCCATTTACGGTACGGTTTTCCAGATACAGCTTCACTGCGGATCGGCTGTTGTTCTGATGTATGTATGTACATAGCTGAGGCTGGCTAATGTCAGCTCCGACCTTTGTGGGGTTAACGTCGGCCTGTATCAGTCTGCTTGTCGTATTGTCCAATATGACTTGCAGTGTCACATCGGCAGAGCTGTCGGTTACACTGATATGTTCGCCAGGAAAACATCGCTGCCGGGCGTTCACAACTTTATAATGGGGCGGGTACACTTCTTTCGCACTTCCTTGACTTGTCATCTTCCTCACGATGTTATAACTTTTTGTTGACATATCTGCCCATACGGTAACAGCCAGGGCTTCATCTTGAGTTAGAGCACGAGCCTTCTGTAGCCTGGCACTATCACGCATTCCACGGCGAAGCTTGGAGGGCCGAGTTGGAGTAGCGACGCTTTCCTTAAGCACAGCTGATAAATCTGAATCCTCGTCTGTTTTGGCACTTCGGGCGGCAGCCATGACGAGCTCGTGGGTGCCATGCTGTTCAGCAGTACTGGCGACGCGACGTCTCTTTCTCCGGCTGCGTCGTACGGAGAACGAGGGCGGCCTAGGTGGCGTTTTCCAGTATAAACTGTAGCCTGTTTATCCACAAGTGTGATGGGATCACATGTGTCCTCCGCTAACCAGTCGGTTTCTTTGCTTTCACACGCCACGATTGATCTGGAACACTGTTCCACTTTTCTCTTGAGAATGACATGGAAGGACACCAGCTTCTTTCGGATTGCATCCTCTGAATTGCGTGAAGTGCTCGCTCCTTGAATACCTAAGAAATCACCGGTATCATTAAAAGCAGCTTCGACAAAATCTCTTCCGTTCTTCCGAAAAAGAGTGTTTTCCTTCAGCCGTTTGAACAGCTCAGCGTTGCTTACTCGGAACTCCATTATCCCCGCACGTAACCACGGCACTGTTCTTCGCACGCCTGAGGCTAAACCTGAAGTATTGCCCTGTACCAGGAAAGTATTCACAGAGCAGAGGTGTCACAATACTCTTTGACCCGTTACAGGACTTATCGTACACACGGCTGGAAGTATATATCTGACTAGCACTTACCCTAACCAAGCCTAGCAATACATGACAATTTCCGGGCCAGTAACTTTCTGAACTTTTTGGAAATCAATGAAGCTTTCTCTCTTTCGGTGAAATGCCGCCAGTGCCAGATACAACCCCAGCCCTAAGGTATCAAATTCACCCGTCGAAGGGTACGCGCGCCAGTGTAATCTTAGTCGGCGCGTGACGCGTTCGTGCCTTAACTGCCGCCGAGATCGGGGCACCAATGTCTCCAATGCCGTCTCAGCCGTATATATGCAAAACTATGCAAAAAAGTCATGATGGCTCCTGTCAAGAATTTATTGGGCTTTCTTCTGACACGTAAATTGAATTGTTCACTTTTGTTCACAAAAGTGAGACAAGTTGAACAAAATACTCCGAGTTGAAAACGGAAAAAATACATAGCTCTATTTCGGGAGTCAATGATCCTTGGATAAATGGTACATGGCTTAATTATATAATCTATCCTATAAAACACACATCAAACTATCATTCGATACCAAACAATAAAAAATCCGCCGATAAGCCTACCCGCAGCAGGATTAAGAAAAAGGCAGCATGAAAACGACGTCATTCATCCGCGGGACGAGCATGAAGAAGTGGCAACTTTGAAACAATATAGCAGCAGAACGAGATAAGCCACAAACAAATAAATATCAAAAAACGCATGCACCAGACAATTCTGTACGGGCCAGTTAAGGTTATTTACTGAAATACGGAATTCGGTTTCGGGGTATTCTGTCCGTTTTCGCGGCCGCTTACAACACTGTGAGGTGGTGTGCTCTCCCATGCCAAAGCTCTGGCTGCGCCCCTGATCGCGAAAAAACAGGGGTCTAAAAAGTGAGCTTGTGGTCACCGACTAAAATCCAAGCTTCTTCGATGGTCGCCGAACCTAATGCTACATGTATTACAAAATCGGTCTTAAAAGTGGTATAAATATGGCTATAGGGAAGCACTGGCGAGTGCAAGGGGGATGGTTCCAATAAAATATAGATATAAAAAACCTATAAAATATAGATCGAGTTTCTCGATATCGATGACCTAAGCCAGAATCAAGTCATTACCTAAGTGATTTCATGAGATTATAATTCAGTATTAAAGTCAAAGTTATGATCTGAAAGCAACAAAACTATACATGCTGGCCCTTAACCCTAGCCCCGGTGACCAGCATGAATCACCTATGAACCCCCCCCTGGTGGGAGGGTGTTAAAAATGACACCCTCGATCTCGGAAACAAAGAAAGAAGCGAAAAAAGCGATCGAAAGGTCACCGGAAATGCAATCGGCGTTACTCCTGGAATTTTTGCGTAAGGTCAATACTGTGGTCACCAAAGGGAAAAATTCATATACGTCAAAATGTATCAAATGCAGTGCTCTATAAAACCTTGCTTATCTCCGTACGCAAAATAGCCGGAACCACTTTTTCAACGCTATTCGACAGAGCCCGACCAGCTCTTTCACTAAGGCAACATCCATTTTCATATCAGGTCAAAGGCTAGGGCGCAACAGGACACTGAATATTGGAGATGTTATCACGTAGCTTCAAGTTATAATAGGAAGAACGCTCGCTTTCAGCGTGATATGTCGGACCTAAAAGCCAATGTTGGATAGTGATCAGTCATTTATACGCACTACGCAGTCATGAATACGTATCGATAGTGCCCACTGAGCTTAGGTTAAGTCTGTTTGGAGGTCAATCGAGGTCAAAGATGATACGCTGTCCGTACACAAGGGCAATCAAATGGGCGCCGAAAGCTGTGGGACGGGGTACCTACGCATCCCCCTGTTGTCCAACCAGGGGGACATCTCCCAAAATTTTCGGTTCATCGTCAATAATGCTGTCAGGTACCAAATATGCTCACAATTCCCCTGCCCCGGCCAGCACCAGCCCGGGTCCGTTCCCTTGTAAAAATTCCGTGGCAGCACCCCTGGGCAATAAAATTTTCGCCCATTACTTCAATACCAAGCAAGATACAACCATGATTGATTCACCATTGTTGTTCTCTCATCAATAATGGTTTTATTTTGTGTCCATCCATGTGAAAAATTGTTAGGCCTTATCTTAGAGACAAATAAAAGGGTTTGCAGCACCTTAAAAAAGAGCCTCAGAAAGTTCCGATGTTTCATTTAACTAGAGAAAAAACATTTTTCATGTACATACATGCGTCATGAAATACTTGTCATTCTTCACCTTGAGGCGCCACAAATCAGATAAATTCCTGTAACATTTCAAATAAATAATTCAAACATTATTCATTGGCAACATTTCCTCAGAAGTACAGTGGAAAATATCAACCATTGCTAAGATGAGGCCCAATTTTTGCTCCATTGTTGAACATGGTTCTACTCAAAGCAATAGCAATGCTGTCTCTTGGGAATAACCTTATTTTCTTTGCATGACATCATTCCCATGATAACTATTTCCAAAGCTCTTAATTGATGCATTTTAGCATTAATAATCAGGACTGAAAAAGTTTCCAGAATAGTTGCTGATGACCCATTTGGACCAGGATTGGGTACTGAGAAGAACAGTTTGCATTTCAGCAACCTGCTCTTTTGTGGTGGACACAATCTGTGATATTTCTACTGTAACTCTGTGGCAGTGCTTCCATAGTTCATCCATGCTAGAGAAAACAAAACGAATCAACTTTCTTGTGACAAAAAAATACAAGATATTATCAGAAACTTGGATGCATATAATCAATCAGTTAAAAAAACATACACACACACCCTGATCACCCAGTGTGCATCCATCTGTGCAAAAGACACAGCTTATTCTATGTTTGGCAGACTTGGATTGGACCATTGTCCTTGCAGTGGAGTCTTCTGGCAAATTGGAAATGGTTTTTCACATCTTTGTGCTGTGCAGGAATGCACATTTATGTCCCTTATGGGGTACCAATGCAAAGTGATGGATCTAGGATTTTAGTAGGGGGCAGCCCTCTGAGATTGCATCCTGTCAACCAAAAGGGCACACTTTACCCAAAAGGGTGGCTATCGTCATCAATCAGTGAGAGAAAACTGTAATTGGTGTGACTTAAAAATGGTAACAGTGCCATACATGGGAATGCTTGACCCATAGATGGGAACACCCATTCCCAATTATGGGAATGCTTGAGACCATTTTCCAGAACAAAATTTTGGGCCATGAAACAAACTTTTCGTCTTTCTACCTGGCTTATTTCTGTTCTTCAAATTTTAGAGGGCATTTATCTTTCAAACAGAAACAGGAAATCATACTTTATACCCTGCTTCAAATATTGAAGCTCAACATGTTTATTATGATCATTCACATGTCTTGGTGCATCTGTGTAAATAAAACACTAGTCATATACAAAATCAATTAATAGATATCTAGAAAAACAACAAAAAGTTTTTAAATATTTGATTTATATTGCCACTTGAGATAATAATATATACAGACCAAGACATATGGCCATACAGAACATGATGCGAGCCAACCTAGCATAACAAAACCTGTTTTCAGCACCTTTAATGCCATTTTACACAACTTCTAAACTTCAAAGCTCCTTCTGTAGCCCCATCATTTGTATTCTAGTGGTGGGGGGCAGTAGCAAGGTATTTTCTGCCTCGCAGATCTGGTTTAATCAGTTTTGGGGTACCCTTTTCTTCAGGCCGCCCTGAATCCTTTCAAACTTAAGGGGTCCTGAACTCGAGTTCAGGGATCCCTTGGACCTGTCACTGCTGTGGCACCCCAAATGGAAGCTCATGTTAATTTCTGTGCCTACTAAGAGCATCCTAAAAAATTTCCTATTTCTCATTTCAGGGACTTTAAAATCGTTAAATAACAGGCCTACTTGGTCACCCAGTTATATGTCCAGCTATAAGGCAAGAACATGGTGGTATCAAAAATAGTATACTTGTAATGGATAGTCTCATAATTAGGCACCACAAAAATCGTTCAGAATATCCACGCCCTTGGGAATGTGTGACTATAGAACAATGTTTACGATGACATTTCAGTGTGATTGTGGTTGGAAAGAGTTTAAACATGCACCACTGGTATTCAAGTTTTTTTCCTTCTGAGACTTTTCGCAGTAAAGCAAAACAAGGAAACATCATTGCAAGTAGACTCCAAAACCCACCTAGACTGCACGGACCGTCTATGATAAACGCACATCTTGATTTAACCCCTTGGATTTAACAAATTGAACACCAGTCGTCAAAAACGGCGCCCACCAACAAGAATACAAAAATATTAGCGGCAGCCCGCGCCGCGCTCGTTCTGACGGCCGCACACACCGAAAATGTACCAGGGCGACCACCTGCGACCAGGCAACCACGCAAGTCGGCGGTTTCGGCCGACTCGGTCTCCCATTGGTCGCCTATTGAAAAAAAATGAAAATCACCGACTTGGTACCGACTCGTGACGGATTCTAGTACATTCTAGTTTGAACTTAAAAATAATACATAGATACGGTATAAGGAAATGGCATCAGCTAAGGTACCAGGTAATTTCAGTCGCTTTTCATAAAATTGGAACCAAAAATTGTAATAAGAAGAAACATAACTAGCAAAGACTAGCAGCAACTAAGGGCGGTGATGATGCCAGATGTAATCGGCCAAAGATGCCCCGTTGTAGCCAAGCTGTCTTTCAGAAACGCCAAACAAGCCGGGAAACGAAGGCTAACTTGGCTCTTTGTCAAAGTAGATTCTGCCCATTCTTGGCTAAAGGAACTGGCAGACTTCATCCCATAGATTTTTGTGGGCACTGGGTGTATTACGATGACGCGTGGATACCGTGGAGAGGGTAACCATATTTAGAAGCAGGAGCGGATGGTGGAAGCTAAAATCATGGGAAAACAGATGGAATCAGAGTTTGAGACGGTTGTTGGGTCGCCAACTAAAAGATGATAGGGTCGCCGACGGCGTAGGTAGATCGGCAAGTCTTTAGACCCCTGCGAAAAAATTTAGAGCTCAGATCGGATTATTCTAAGACGTGCATGTAGTTTGGAATGTCGCCTAAAAAGCAAACTCGTTTGTCAAAAGCTGTAGAATACCTGCCGAACAGTAAAATAGAATGCTCTCTGTGCTATAAAAGGCGCAAAAAGCGATGAATAACAGATTTGGTGCAATGAAGGGGTGCCACCCCCCAACGCCGCCGCCCCTATGGGGTGCCGCCCCCCACCGGCTGAGCACCCCCAAATATTTTGGGAAAATTACACCCCTGGGCTCAACGGCGTAGGCAACTAAATTTCGAGTGACACGGCCCAAAGAGGGTACACCACCTGGCAATCAAAAGGGCACCCCAGCAACGATGGGGGCACGTGCCCCCTGTGCCGCCTGGCTGCGCCCCTGCCCCCCCTTCAGTGAGCGTGTTAAAATGTGTATTGTTCCGGTCTCCATCGGCATGGCCTGGGCTTTCTGAGGAAAATCTCTATAAGCAGAGGATTCTGAAATTAGAGCTTTGGACCTTGGCTGCCAGTTTGGCATTGTTTACAGCCAAGAGTGGTTTTATTCCATTATTGCGCCCCGCCTCCTTGCATGCATGCGTGGGTGTAGAGAGAGATTGAGTGAGTGCTTGGGTTTTTTTCGCCGCATGACTTTTTGGAATTATGAATGATGAAAGAACTTCCAAATTTCTTAATGTTCGGGATCATGACATTTTGTGCAACTATAATTTTTTTCCAGAGCGCACATATGCTGGTTGTAAGCCAGACAAAACATCAGGATAAGGTAAAACAATTTACCTTATGCTATGCACACATGCTCAAATGAAACTGAAATGTTCATCAGCTTAAAGCCTGAACTTCCTTCGAAACCCATTTATTGAAAATAGATAGCTGAAAGTTTCTGGAACGGGCAATTCAGTGTCAGCATATTGTGGCACTATATTAACTGTGTGCCATGCATTATATAACCTTTTCCATGTCTTTATCTTGTCACATTGTGATGATATTCTTCATAGTACTAATTAGTTCTGTCTCCACTAAGATATATGACCCATGAAAAATTTGATCCAGATAAGACTGATTACACAGTCCATCAAGTGCTAGGTCCACCAGTACTACACCACTGTCTTTGTTAAAGTGCTTATAACCTAACAACCTAACCTAACAATTTCGGATAATGAGGGCCACTCCGGCCCGCTGGTTCCGAATCTCCGACGAGCTCAAATATAGAGGTAGCTCAACTAGATCTTACTCAGGGAAAGTAACCTGAGTTTTGCCCACAAGAAAATTTTTTATGGGCCATGGGGGAAAGGGGGGACTCCTGAAAAGTCTAGTTCAGGAACTTGGTATATGAAGGCATTCCAGTGGGAGTCAAGGCGAGCTTTGAAAAGGTCGACAGTGGGAGCTGACACCACTGAGCTCGGTAGCGAGTTCCAGTGATTGACCACTCGAACACCAAAGAAGTTCCGTCGGGCTCTGGTGACCGCTTCTGGCTTAGCCAACTTCCACGGATGGCCCCGAGTTCGAGAGTGCACATCAAGTCTGAAGAACTGAGCGTAGTCCTGTTCAATGAGACCGTGGAGCAGCTGGAACACACGAATCATGTCGCCACGATGCCTCCGATAGTACAGCGAAGGGAGCCTTAAAGAGCGAAGCCTATCAATATACGGAACACCTCTGAGGGAGCTAATCAGGCGGGTAGCGCGTCTTTGAACCTTTTCCAGGAGGATTTGGTCTGCCCTATTAAAGGGTCCCCACACAGAGTTTCCGTATTCGAGAAGTGGCCAGACGAGGAATTTGTAGAGCAGCGGAAGGGTGCATGTGTCCATGATGGCAAATGACCTTTTTATGACTGCTAGGACTCTGGTAGCCTTTCCGACAGCAGCAGAAGCCTGCTGTCTAAATTTCAATTCGGTATCGATCAGTACTCCAAGGTCTTTCTCGACTTGAGTTGTGTGGAGAATAGCTGAGTTCATCGTGAAATTACGTCCCTGATTGGAGTTGCCAATGTGCATCACGACACACTTATTGGCATTAAAAGGCATCTGCCATTTAGATGACCATTCAAAGGCGCTGTGAATGTCTTCTTGAAGGGAAGTGGCTGCAGAGTCTCGTTTTACACTGGTGTATAGTTTGGTGTCGTCAGCGAACATTTTTATTCCTGAAGTAACGCAGTCTGGCAAGTCATTAATGTATATCAGGAAGAGCAGCGGGCCAAGGACAGAGCCCTGAGGAACTCCGCTGGTGACCCTGACCCAATCTGAGAGCGCCGACTGGACGATAACATGCTGGTAGCGATTTGACAAAAACGCAGAGATCCAGCGAAGTACCTTACCTCTGATGCCATAAGCCTCGAAGTTTCATGATAAGACGCCGGTGCGGAACGGAATCAAACGCTTTGTGTAGGTCGAGGTAAACCGAGTCCACAGGGTTGTTGTGTTCGAGAAGCAAGGTCCATTCGTTTAGAACCTCCAAGAGCTGGGACTCGCACGACCGCTTTGGGCGAAAGCCATGCTGGTGAGGTGACAATAGATCTTGAGAGTCCAAGTGCTGGAGCAGGCTATCCTTGACCAGCGACTCTAGAATCTTGCACACAACGGAAGTCAGACTGACTGGGCGGTAATTTCCGGGGTCACTTTTGACACCTTTCTTGTAGATTGGGACCACTGTGGCAAGTTTCCAGTCACTTGGTAAAGTACCCTCATCCAGAGACATCCTAAAGAGAGTCGAAAGAGGCATAGAAAGGGAATCCGCAGCGTCATGGAGAACCCTAGGGTGAATCTGGTCAGGACCAGGGGAGCTTGAAACCTTAAGTGAGCGAAGCTTGCGTGATACCGACTCCTGAGATATTGGAATGTCCTCGAGAAATGGTCCAGTGCAGCGCGTCTCGAATGGAGGGCAGTTCGATGAGTTTTCGACTGTAAACACACTGGCGAAGTAGAGATTAAGTAGTCTCGCTTTCGAAGTATCGTCTGTCACAAGCCGACCATTTTTGTTCAGCAGATCCTCTATACCGCCCTTGGTCTTCATCCTAGTACCGGCATATTTCCAAAATGACTTAGGGTTGGTCTTGATGTCCATGGCAAGATTATGCTCGTAATCATGATGGAGTTGGCGTGTCAGAGCCCTTAGTTCGTTCCCGCATCTCTGAAGTCTGGCCAGGTCAATGATATCTTGTGTTTCAAAGAATGTTTTTGCCAATTGGTTCTTTTTGTCTTTAAGTTTCAGGGCAGAGCGTGACATGTAGAAATTTCTGGACTTTCTGGCGGTAGTGATTTTCGGGATACACAGGGCTGTCACAGTAGCTAGATGACCTTTGAAGAAGCCATAGTAGGTATTGATGTCAGTGTGTCCAGTGCCCGTCCAATCAATCTCAAGAATCATGCGATTGAACCTTTCTAGGTCGGCCCTCCTGAAGTTCAGTGCAGAAGATTTATTCGTGTGATGAGGAACATAACATTTGAGCTGAAATTGAATCAGTAGGTGATCGCTCTTCCCAATGCCTGGCAAGTAGTCAATGTCGTTAATCATGGTCTCTTCATTGGTGAAGACAAGATCTAAGATATTAGGCCTTTGGCCCAGCAAGTAGCTGAGTCGGGTGAGTAACATGCTGAAAGAGTAGGTTATCATGCATAATTTCGAGGAGATTGTGTGATGGGTGCCCAACAGGAGCCTCAGAGTAGTTTCCAGTCCAATTGATTTTGGGAAATTAAAGTCCCCAGCAATCAAGAGATGAGATGGGGACTGTGCAGCTATCCTTGAGAGCAGATCAGAGAATGCAGACATGCTGAGGAGGCCATTTCCAGAGGGACTCCGATACAAACACCCTATAACAAGAGCATCGCTACCCTGCAGCCTGATCTTGATCCATAGGTGTTCCATGTGAGCAGAATGAGGTAGCTGAATTTGAGATGACCTCATTGACCTATTTACATAAATGGCTATGCCTCGCTCACCACAGCAGCCCAGATTCTCCCTAGAGGCTTCAAAACTTGTGTAGAGGCTGAAATTGGGAAGAGCCAAGAGGGCAAGGGAGATTGGAAGACGTTGCGCTTTGGGAATAACCTCTGTCAGAAGCAGTATGTCGGGCTCATTTCCAGCAATGGCCATGGCAAAGTCCTCCCTTTTATTTACAAACTGGTTTATGAAATAACTGTTGGTATATTTCAGTGACTACATGGTGCATCCTGATCTGATAAGTGGTATGATTTTGATCACATTTTGCCATGGAAATTAAGATCTAGTCCCATGGTCAAAACACAATCTGGACTGGACTGTCAATAGAGGCAAACAATTGCTATTTCCTCATGTATTACTTGTGTATTCCACACGGTTATAAAGACACAGGAGGGCGCCTTATTAAAAATCTGTATTTAACTAGCTAATAAGAGAAGTGGCATTGCATTGTGTGGGTAGGGATGGGTGAGTTTTTCTCCCTGGTATATTGTGGACTGGTGTGAATTTTAGGTGGCTGGCGGAGCGAACTTGTGAGGGAATTTCAGATGGCTGGTGCTACTCATCTGGCTTGTTGCCATACTGTGCAGACTGAGAAAGGATGAGGAAAGGTGAGGATAAAAATGATTGGATCCCTTTTGGCCTAGGTTCCATGTCCTAATTGCTCTCCATATCAGATTTCCAATCCACTCCATCAAGGGCTATTTTGTCAGCGCTTTAGCACGATCTGTGCTAAAGTGCTGGTGAGATAGCACTTTAAGGAGTCAATGATTCCATCATTATCCTGATGGATGGTTCCTTCTGCATCATATTTTGCCTATGGACACTAAGTCTATGACACAGTCTGTGCTAACCTTCGTCCTACAGGGGGCATTGGTATTATGGTAGTAGGCAGATCACATCTCACGGTTCAAAAGGATCACATCAGAATGTCCAAAGTTCAAAGGGTCTAATGTTCATAGGTTCCGCCCTTTAAAAGTTAGACCTTTTGAATAAGAAGTCCAACATTCAAAAGGTCCAGAGGCGTGCTCAGATGCATGAGAGTGGGGTGCATGATGCTGCAGAGGCGTGCTAAGGCACATGAAAATAAGAGGAAATGAGGGTTAGGTTAGGTTAGGTTTAGGTTTAGGTTTAGGTTTAGGTTTAGGTTTAGGTTTACATCCATACATATATATTTGTACACATGGGATAAAACAAAAAACACAGAAATGATATGAGGCATGGCGATACAGCCCAAACTAGGGAGTGATGAAAACGTGAGGGTAAAAACATGAAAAGGTCACCCATGTCAGGGCGCAATGTGGCCATCATGTTCGAAGCGGCAATGGCAAGGAAGGGGGCAGCGGCAGTCACAGATGGTTCCAGTACACTCAGGGGAGAGAAAAAAGAAGAAAAAAAAATAGAATGCCGGGTAAAAATAAAAAAAATAAAAAAAGTAAAATAAATGATTACATCCGGACATTCAGGAGGGGATTCGGGATGTTGTACCTAGTGCCACGAAGAAAAAACTTTGCTAAATTGCAGCACATCTCAGCTACTGGCGAGCCTGACCATCCGGACCCAGCACAGTCAATACGTAATACTAGGTTTAGGTTTAGGTTTAGGTTTAGGTTTAGGTTTAGGTTTAGGTTAGGTTAGGTTAGGTTAGGTTAGGTTAGGTTAGGTTAGGTTAGGTTAGGTTAGGTTAGGTTAGGTTAGGTTAGGTTAGGTTAGGTTAGGTTAGGTTAGGTTAGGTTAGGTTAGGTTAGGTTAGGTCTGGTTAGGTCTGGTTAGGTCTGGTTAGGTCTGGTTAGGTCTGGTTAGGTCTGGTTAGGTTAGGTTAGGTTAGGTTAGGTTAGGTTAGGTTAGGTTAGGTTAGGTTAGGTTAGGTTAGGTTAGGTTAGGTTAGGTTAGGTTAGGTTAGGTTAGGTTAGGTTAGGTTAGGTTAGGTTAGGTTAGGTTAGGTTAGTTCAGGTCAGGTCAGGTCAGGTCAGGTCAGGTCAGGTCAGGTGTGTATGCCCTTGGTCCCTATTTCCTAGTTTGGGGATTTCACCCCTCTTTCCAGAATCTGAGTGTGCCTCTGGTATGAGTACCACTTTATGCTACTCCTCTAACCCTCCCTCCTTCTGTCTGTTTCACCTCTTGAGATTTTCTTGCAGAATGTGGGGATATTTCTAAAACATTTCCCAAAGTGGTACCCAGACCAGAGGCGCACTCAGAATCTGGAAAAAGGGGTGATATCCCCAGATTAGGAAATAGGGACCAAGGGCATACACACCTGACCTGACCTGACCTAACCTAACCTAACCTAACCTAACCCTCATTTCCTCCTATTATCATGTGTCTTAGCACGCCTCTGCGGCATCATGCACCCCACTCTCATGCATCTGAGCACGCCTTCTTTGGACCTTTTGAGCGTTGGACTTTTTTATTCACAAGGTCTAACTTTCAAAGTGTAGAGCCTATAAACCTTAGACCCTTTGATCAGTGGACATTCTGATGTGATCCTTTGAACCGCCAGATGTGACCTGCCTACTACCATAATACCGGGGGGCATTGATGGGCCCCTAAGCTGTTTTAGAATAGCAGAAAAAATTTGAGGCGCTGCACCACGGTTGAAAAGTGGACACCTTACCCCAATATTTTGTCACCATCCCTGAATTTTTTCACCCCAGGCTACACTAGGTCAGGTCCCCAGGCAAGGTCAAACAAGGTCACCTCACTTAAACTTTTGAGCTCTATCATAGCTACATTTCTAAGCTAATATATTTGAAACTTTCTGCACTTGATAATTCCTCCAGGGTCTACAAAATGTGCATCCAGGATTTTTCAATTTGGTGACCTGTGGTCAGGTCATGAGGTAACCTCTCCCATAGAAAAAACATGGGAAAAGCTCTCTTATGATATAAAACGACGCCGCTCGGTCCGCCTCCGTGGGCGGACCGAGCGGCGTCGCCGGGGTATCGGCCTGGGCGGTCCTGTCGGCGGTGTGGTGGGGAGCGCCGCCGTGTGAGCCGATTGGGACGAGAGTGAACTGAGTTGTGGCTGTGGAGGAGTGCCGTGCTCATTTTATCTTCGTGCCTGCAATCTGTACGGTTTTGCTTGCCGTGGTGTTTTGGAATGTCTCATCGTTTTTACGTTTTAATGTGTTGCTCCCGCGTCCGTGCCCGCCTTGGCGTTATTTCAGGGATCCCGCGCTATAGGGCGGGCACGGATGCGGGACCTAGTGTTGTAAGAAAGTCGATCAATATACGTGTATATACGTGTATGGATCCAAAAGTTACAAAAATTGTTGAAAATGCTCAGATTCCCATCAAAACATTCTTGGCCACCCTTTCACGGATTCCAGGGGTGATATTTGCCCTTTGACTTATCTGAAGTCATCACAGGTCACCAGGGGTAAAAAGTATCCTGACCATACATTTTGGCCTAATCAAACTAGAGCGCTGAATTGATCGTCATCATGTATTTCTTGTCACAGGCTTTCATTTGATATACAGCAAGGTCACTTTATGACCTTTTGTGACCTCAGGTCATGTTAGGTTAAGAGGTGCCTTCTGGAGAACAAACCATTGGCGGGAGGTCTTAATGTTCTTCGTAGCGGAGAAAGCCAAGCTATGCTCAGGTTTCTGAGGCATTGCATACTTTAGTGGAAATAGCCTATCATGACGGAACTTGACCTCTGCAAGCCAAACCCATTGACCTGAGTGTTAAAACATACGAAGTAACATCATACTGAATTATCAGGAGCTTTCCAACCTTTTTGCAGATTTGTCCTAACCCTCATATTTTCGTAGCTAGAGGGGGCATCGATGGCTGCCCGGTGGGGCGAAGGTGGCGCCGAACCCTTGGTGGGGCGCGGGTTAAAGGACTGGAAAAATGGTACTCGATGACTCGACTCTGTTTCCTGCTTGACTGTGTGACACATACCATATTTTGATCATGGAAACTAAGTCCTTGTCTGCCTGAGCTGCTCATAGAATGTCTTTAATTTGAATAAAAACACCAATTTATTCTAGAATTAATGAAATGCCACTAAAATGCTACTAAATGTAAGATTAAAATTGTAGAAAAAATGAAATGCTCCCAAAGTGTGTGACTGGGCCAAGAAGCAAAATATTTTCTTTAGAAAATGATCCATCACTAGACTTTACAGGTTTAACACGCACATTGACGGGGGTCTGAGCCACCTTCGCATTGACGGGGGTGGGTACCCGCCACCCCCTAAGATCTCGAGAACCATGGTAGGTAGCGAAAAACGGTAAGCGGCGTTGGGCTGCCCATCCACTTCTCCATCGAAAACATTGGAACCATTTTTTGTCAGGTCATATTTAAGGTCGCGGAGGTCAAAACATGCTCGTCATAGGGATAAAATGTAAATTAAGTTTTTCGGCCATTACATCTGAACAAGTAAAGATAGAGCAAAACGACTTGAACTATATGAATCCTCTTAGCAAGCCGAATCGAATGATATATAATTTGACCTTGCTAGGTCAAATCAAGGATTTGACCTGACCTGAGGTCAGGTTAGAGTAAAATTATATAAAATGCATATAATTAGAACCGCAAAGCCCAGGCGAGTCTAATGCAGCTAAAATAAATGCTCTATCACCATCCGTTACTGAGTTATTCCGTAAAAACCATTTTTCCCATGTATTTCCAACGGAGAGGCCATGCCTCGTACCTGACCTTAGGTCATCGATATCAAAAATACCGGAACATATTTTTAGAGAACTCGGTGGGGCCATTATGTGATATGAGTTTCAATCGCATAAGTTCACCCTGCTTCGACTTATGCTATCTTAAACTTTTTTGAGGTCGGGTCACTTGACCTGTACTGGTGACCTGACCTGAGATGACCTAACCTTAAAATTTTGACAGAAGTTGTAAAAATGATAAGGGAAAAGGTATACCAAGTACGGCGGCGCTACGCGGCGCCGTTTTTCTACTATCTCCGAAAAACCCGAGGGGGGTACCCGCCCCCGTCAATGCGCGTGTTAACGCTATCCATTTAACTTGACCATACAAAAACTTCAGTTATTACTCATTGCATCGCAGTTAATACATCTGCGCCCGCTTAAAACGGGGAAAAATGTCAGTGGTTAGTGTCACAACATAAAGACTGCCATCAATATTTTTCAGGGGCACTGCGAAAACGTACCATATTGAGGAAAACTATGTGCAATGCTCACAGGCTCGAGATGGCATGCCCGCGAAGCGAACTGATGTGAGTCCTTCGGGGACCCAGGTTTCGCTGGCGAAGCTGGCGAAACCGAAGCCGACGAAGGTGAAAGTACGCGCCGCAGGCAAAGTCGCTAAATCGAGGCATGGTGAGGTACCGTTAGGTTATTTTATATTAGATGTATTTACGTAGGGGTGATACTGGAGGTGGAGTATGTAAGGAAGTCTCTCCATATCAATAAATTGTTGTAACGCTCCACATCACCAATCTTTGCGCACCCTCCATTTTAGGTCACTAGCCTAACACTGGCTGGTGCGAAAGTAACACTTTTCAAGGATAATTTAACAAACCTCTTACTTTTCAATACATGTTTCGAATACGATGTTTTTGTTTCACGTTCGTATTGTTTTTTTATTTTACATTGTCGTTGAGTAAACCTAGTTTTTTTCTTGAACATGCTGTTTTTTAAATAAAATCGTATTGATTTTCATTCATTATTTTTGTTGACAATGCTGCATGTTTCCTCCCTTCCACTGTGCGCTCCGGTTCGCTGAAGCTTAACACAGTCGAAGGGGGCATAAAAGTAAGTGGGGAAAATGCGTATTGTAAATATATTTCACCCTTATTTATTTTTGTAGAAAAAATATATTCTAAACACTATCGTGACACAGTTTTAATGCTGCCATCTGTATTTTTTACATTTTTATTGATAGCCCTCACTCACTTCTGCTTTCACCGTTTTATTTCCAAAAATGGAGTTTGCTTGCTTATTACTACGTTACTATTTTCACACGCTGTACAGTTTTCGGCAAGACTTCGACCTAGTCTACATGTTCAATTGTGGTCTAGATCGGACTGTTGAACTGCCGGACATTCGGGGAAATAACACCTGATGGACTCGATGACTCCGTGTTGTATCCTGATCGACAGTCCAATCCAGATTGAATTTTGGCCGTGGAAACTAAGCCAACCAGTCATTCAAGATGGGGGAGGAAGTGAGCTTTGAGCGCATTAGCAGAATATGGCCCGGCGGGCGAACTGGCTGAGGGGAGGTGGGCACCTGCCCTGTGTGCCTTCCGGATCTGCGTATGCCCCCCTTCCCCAATTACTACTGCCCTTCACGCCTGTATCTCAGTGAATAAGGGCCCGCCGGCCGTAGGCTGCGAGTTCCCAAACCCCAGCATCTCCGAGCATCGCTCCGGTGGAGCGACGTGAACGCGCCTGGGCCGCTTCGGAACAGACTTGCCCCGCGCTCTGACAGTGTTCTAACTCCCAGGGTGCTGGGTGCAGAGCGACACCCGGACGATCTGAATTTTCCACTCACTTCTGCGATATTTTTACTCAATTTTCCAGGGGAGATTTTGAAGCACAGTTAAACAATCCTGGTGCATATGAACTCATTAAAAGTATGGTAGTAAGGACATTTTGATGACGGCATTGTTTCTAAACTTTAAATAAAGTTTTTAATAAGGTTAGATAAGGGTTTTAATAAAGGTAAGTCAGGGCTTTAACTCACTCAGAATATTGTACATTTTGAACTTTTCACTTCCTAACTTTATTTTCCAATATGAGTTTTGCACTCATCACCCTGGCCCAAAGCCAGTTTTATGGACACTGCGCTCTGCAACTCCAGGGTAGGGGCGAAATATCGTAATGTGGGGAGCCGGTTAAGTGTATTCTTTACGGCAGCCAAGGTGCTTTGTGGCTGGTGATTGCCATGGACTGTGATATCACTTGCCTGCTTAATTGATGTGACTTTTCTTCACAGATCATGGCTGACTTCTCAAAATGCAAGATCTGGTTTCTGATGGTCTCTGCCGCCGTAGGCATTTTTGTCGGGCTGGCTGGATTCTTTGTGTTTTCGTTTTCGTTCGCTAACTACCAGGCCGGCTTTCTGGCCGGATTCTCAGGTGAGACATTCCCATCCATACTATTAGCTGACTTAGTCAGCTTACACAATTCGTGATCAAAAAGAGGATTAGTTTTGTTGGAAAGCTTCCAGTTTAGTAAACAAGTGGTTTCTGGTTGGGTTTATTCCATTGAAATAAAGTAATAATAATAGAGAACGGTCTGAAAGTGAAGAAGTGAAAGCGTCAGGCGCAACCATGCAACGTGCAGGCGTGGACTAGCGTAAACACAAACAGGCGTGACATGCGTCCGTGCAGGGCTCTGGCCAATACGATGCGAGCGCAGGCATTATGTACACGCAAAGCCACATCACAATATCACCTCCCCTCCAATCGAATACAGACATGAGCTGATAAATCATAACTCGTAATCCCTTAGGTGAGCTGGGAAGCGTCTGTGAGGAGGGTTCCACCTAACTACCGAACTTGGAGGCACAAGTACGGCTTCAGAGTCAACGACCTCACCGTTAACATCTCATTGACACTCGGGCGCGGCAATTGCTGGGAAACAGGTGTGTGTACTGTGTAACGAATCCTGTGCGGCACCACTAGCAGACGCGCTCGACTCAGAAAGCAGGTCATCTTTATCTCCGGGCCTCTCTGCCTCTACTGATGCACCTGTCCGTACACAAACGGGATTGGACACTGCATCGGACATCACATCGTTTGAGATACTTTTCTTACAGCGATTCAGATGTACTACCTTATCTTTGTTACGAAATCTCACTAAAAAATTTACGTCTTTGCGGGCGAGAACCAAAAAATGGATCATCATACATCGCATCTAACGACGAACTTCGCATCTCTCTACGGAGGTAAACATAATCACCAGGGCGCACATCACTATCCTCTTTGCCTTCATCATACTGCTGCTTGGCTAACGCTTGAGCCCTAGCGGAGTTCTGCATAGCCTGCTCCTGGATATTAACGAGGCTGTGACGTGTTTCTTCAAAGTGAGCTTTAGGATCAAAACCAAATTCTGGCACCTCGTCTGCCCCCTGCAAGTTAACCTCGGTCGGCACCCGCAGTTTCGTGCCGAACATCAGCTCGTTTAGCTGCAGACCGGTAGATGAGTTAGGCAACGAATTATAAACGCTCCGAACCTCACTCAGGATAGATGGCCACAGTGTTTTATCCATCTGATTCTGTTGTAACTTACACCTGATCAACTGCTTTATTGATTGAATCGTTCGCTCTGCTAACCCATCACCCTCCGGATGATACGGAGAAGAGCGCCTTTTCTCGATCCCAAGGTTCTCACATAGGCGGCTCATGAGCTGACCGTCCATATTGTGGGCCTGGTCAGTGATAATTCGGAGTGGTGGACCGTGCCGATGGATCCACTCGCTCTTCACAGCATCACAAACAGTCTCTGCGCACTGATCTTTGAGGGCAACGAGCTCAGCATATCGTGAGAAGAGGTCCGCAATGACTAGAAAAATACCTATATCCACCCTGCGACCAGGGCAGTGTCGCAATGCCCATAGCTGTGGTGCTACGTGGAGCAGTGTCACCAGTCTTGAATGATTGCAGGGTCTCCTTTGGAGTGAACAACCGCTTATTCCTTTGGCATACTTCGCAAGCTGCACACAGGGTCTGGATATAGCCATACATGCCAACCCAGAAATAGCGGTCCCTTACAGACTTGTACGTCGTATCGACTGCCGCGTGATGAACCACATGTTCACGCTCAAAGACTGTGCGACGCATGGAACTGGGCACCACAATCTGAGATCTACGCATGAGCAGGCCCCTCTCTATCGTCATTCCGCCATAGGGTTTGTACCGTCCCATTTTGATTTTCCCGGTGGATTGTAACTGTCGTACAGCGTATACGATATTAGTATCCTCCTGCTGAGCCTGCCTTATATCATCTAGGAATGAGCTACCCTCTTCGGTAACATACACATGCCTCTGGAAATGCTCCCTCTCGTCATTTACGTCTGCATCCACTCCCGACTCCAGCCGGGTGAGGAAGTCAGGAGCGACATGCTTCACGCCTTTACGGTACGCCACAGTGTAGTCAAGACTTTCAAGCTCAGCTATCCACCGCGCAAATTTGCGACGGGGGTCCTTCTGTCGCCGGAGCCATATCAGCGGGTTGTGGTCACTGACCAAAACGACCTGCGGTGCGGCGTTCATGTGTACGCTCCATTTCATAGTTGCGGAAATGATGCCCCAGCATTCAAGCTCTGAGGCTGAGTAGTTCCGTTGGGTGGGAGTCAGACCGGAGGAGTAGTAAGCCAGTGGTCTCAGTCGACCCTGCCTATCCTCCTGTGAAAGGATGGCACCTACTCCTGAGCCGGAGCCATCTACTTCAACATAGAAAGGCTTGTCCCATTGTGGGAAGGTAAGTACCATGTCAGATGACAGGATGTCTCTCAGCTTTAAGAAGCTGGCCTCGCGTTCATCCGACCAATTCCAGCTGACACCCGACCTTGTTAGTTCGCAGAGGGGAGCAGCAACCTCTGCCATGTGAGGAATGAATGGCCTGTAGTAGTTCACCATACCTAGGAACCTGAGTAGCTCTTTCTTACTGGTTGGTCTTGGACAGCTCTTTATCGCCCTCAGATTCTCTGGCAGAGGCGAGCAGCCTTCTGCCGAGACCTCGTGCCCCAGGAACGGGCCTTTGTCATACCCGAACCGGCACTTGTCTGGCCTCAGCTGCATGTTTGCGGACTGAAACCTACCGAGGGTTTTATCTAGGTCTGACATATGCTGTTCAAAACCCTGAGAAAACAGCATACATCATCAATGTATGCGACCGCGTTCGATACACCCTTCAGAACCGAGTCAATGACCCGCTGGTACATGCTCTGGCTATTGCACAGTCCAAAAGCCATCACATTCATCTCGATCTGGCCCCTGGGGACCGAGAACGCCGTCTTATGACGGTCTGTCTCCTCCATTGCGACACTCCATTATGCACTGGCACAGTCCAGAAAAGAGTATACCCTGCTGCCATGCATCCTATCAAATAAATCCTTGGCATTGGGAAGAGGGTAGGCATCTTTTTCTGTCACTTCATTCAGCATGCGGTAGTCGATGACGAAACGCTGAGTTCCATCTCGTTTCTTAACTAAAATGACCCCACTGCTCCATGGGGAGTCCGAGTGTCTGCAGATGCCATTTGAGAGTATCTCCTCAATCTGTTTGTTGACCTTTTTTCGTTGTCTGGTGACATCCTACGCATTTTCTGTTTGACTGGTTTGGCATTTTTGGTCACCATCTTGTGTTTGCCAACATTGCACAGAGGGTTTTGGGGGATTTTTTGCCCACACTGAGTCATACATCAAGAGGAGACTATGAAATATCTGTCTCTGCTCCGGCACAAGATCTGGGTTGATATCGAACTCCTGACTCCCGCCTACACCCTGTTCCACTCGTGCGATTTCTACTCTGTTACCTACTTTCCCTTCACTAAGCATAATGTTGGTGTCAAACCACTTCCTCCCCAGGCGTATCCTGTGCCCTTCCCAATCAAACTCCACTGATGGAAACTTGGACAAAAAGATCGTCCTAAAAGGACTATGTCATCATAGGTGTCGAGTACAGTGAATGTGTGCGGCACCAAGAGTTTATCATCTAACCTGACGGTGAGGACTGCATGGCCAAACACTGGCACCTTTACATCACCTACACCCAGAACATGACCCTGAGTTTGACCTTTGATAGTCTTGAGCAAACCCAGCTTCAACAGGGAACCCTTATCTACAACACTCGGACCTGCACCAGAGTCTAACAAAGCACAGGTTTCCTTATCATTAAGCAGCAGTGGAAGCAGTACAGCGCTCTCATCTCATTGCTGATACATTGGAGATGCCCTTATTTTCTTTTGATGGCAGCAATTCCTATTGTATAGACACCTGAGTGTTCAGCAGTTCCACGTACAGGCTGTCTGGTAATCACTACCGCTGATGATCTCCACCTACCGCAGGGCTCTTGTCTGCCTTGTGCCTGCACCTGCACATGCTGAAGTACTTCTCCCAACTGGCGGCATGGTACACCCCAGTCATCCTCAGCCGGGTGGCCGTCTTCGCCAGTGTTGCGCTGGCGGCCGCGCTGACGCTCATGTGCTGGTACCTGGTGGAGGTGATCTCCAACCACCAAGGTAATGCTGGGAGGACACCAGCACCGGACGCCGGGCGGCACGCGGGGAATAATGCACTTAGTGATACAGAGTGGTTTTTAATGCCTCTTTTTCAATTACTTATAAATGTGCCAATCACTGTACTGTTTTAAGCCGTGTTTTCCATGTTTGGAAATAAGGCGAAAGGTACGCCCGGAGCACTACATCGCATCTTTGTCCTTGCTGTGACACCTCTCCCGCTCAACTCCTTGTTCAGTGTGCTTGTGCCGCGTGAACAACTCAGTCGTGTGCGGCCAGGTTTCTACCCCATCGAGACGAGCAACCCTGCTAGAGCGGTGATGAGCTTCATGAACGTGAAGTGGGCGATCTCGCTGCTGGTGACGGCGATGCTGTACCGCCGCGGTCTGCGGCAGGCCGGCTTCACCTACCAGACCATGCCCGGTGAAGAGACGGGTGGCGGTGCCGAGTCTGACAGCCGTCGAGATGTTACGCAAGTGGGACCGGCACTAGGTATCCGAGGAAAACGTTTGTAAATGTAGCTACTTATAACGCTGAGGGTAGTGCGGGTCATGTTGATAGATGATCAGGCTGATATGGGTGATGCTCATGCTTAATGCTTTACCTAGGGAGGCGTAGACTTCATCCGCACCAGCAGAATTATCCACACGCAGAGGGAGTGGTGTGTGACGTACAGTGGAGCGGTGTGTGACATACAGTGGAGAGGTGTGTTTTCCAGCTGAATTTTGCACTCGACACCCTAGCGCAAAACCTATTTTGGGTCATGGCGGTGTGTGACGTACAGTGGAGCGGTGTGTGACGTACAGTGGAGCCGTGTGTGACGTACAGTGGAGTGGTGTGTGTCGTACAGTGGAGCCGTGTGTGGCGTACAGTGGAGTGGTGTGTGACGTACAGTGGAGCGGTGTGTGACGTACAGTGGAGCCGTGTGTGTCGTACAGTGGAGCGGTGTGTGACGTACAGTGGAGCGGTGTGTGACGTACAGTGGAGCCGTGTGTGGCGTACAGTGGCGTGGTGTGTGACGTACAGTGGAGCGGTGTGTGACGTACAGTGGAGCAGTGTGTGGCGTACAGTGGAGCGGTGTGTGACGTACAGTGGAGCGGTGTGTGACGTACAGTGGAGCCGTGTGTGGCGTACAGTGGAGTGGTGTGTGACGTACAGTGGAGCGGTGTGTGACGTACAGTGGAGCCGTGTGTGGCGTACAGTGGAGTGGTGTGTGACGTACAGTGGAGCGGTGTGTGTCGTACAGTGGAGCAGTGTGTGACGTACAGTGGAGCGGTGTGTGACGTACAGTGGAGCCGTGTGTGGCGTACAGTGGAGTGGTGTGTGACGTACAGTGGAGCGGTGTGTGACGTACAGTGGAGCCGTGTGTGGCGTACAGTGGGTGGTGTGTGACGTAAAGTGGAGCGGTGTGTGGCGTACAGTGGAGCGGTGTGTGGCGTACAGTGGAGCGGTGTGTGACGTACAGTGGAGCGGTGTGTGACGTACAGTGGAGTGGTGTGTGGCGTACAGTGGAGCGGTGTGTGACGTACAGTGGAGCCGTGTGTGTCGTACAGTGGAGCAGTGTGTGGCGTACAGTGGAGCGGTGTGTGGCGTACAGTGGAGCAGTGTGTGACGTACAGTGGAGCCGTGTGTGGCGTACAGTGGAGTGGTGTGTGACGTACAGTGGAGCGGTGTGTGACGTACAGTGGAGTGGTGTGTGGCGTACAGTGGAGCGGTGTGTGACGTACAGTGGAGCCGTGTGTGTCGTACAGTGGAGCAGTGTGTGGCGTACAGTGGAGCGGTGTGTGGCGTACAGTGGAGCGGTGTGTGACGTACAGTGGAGCCGTGTGTGTCGTACAGTGGAGCAGTGTGTGGCGTACAGTGGAGCGGTGTGTGGCGTACAGTGGAGCAGTGTGTGACGTACAGTGGAGCGGTGTGTGACGTACAGTGGAGCCGTGTGTGGCGTACAGTGGAGCCGTGTGTGTCGTACAGTGGAGCGGTGTGTGGCGTACAGTGGAGTGGTGTGTGGCGTACAGTGGAGCCGTGTGTGTCGTACAGTGGAGCAGTGTGTGGCGTACAGTGGAGTGGTGTGTGGCGTACAGTGGAGCCGTGTGTGTCGTACGGTGGAGCAGTGTGTGGCGTACAGTGGAGTGGTGTGTGGCGTACAGTGGAGCCGTGTGTGTCGTACAGTGGAGCAGTGTGTGGCGTACAGTGGAGCGGTGTGTGGCGTACAGTGGAGCGGTGTGTGACGTACAGTGGAGCGGTGTGTGACGTACAGTGGAGCCGTGTGTGGCGTACAGTGGAGTGGTGTGTGACGTAAAGTGGAGCGGTGTGTGACGTACAGTGGAGTGGTGTGTGGCGTACAGTGGAGCGGTGTGTGACGTACAGTGGAGCCGTGTGTGGCGTACAGTGGAGTGGTGTGTGACGTACAGTGGAGCGGTGTGTGACGTACAGTGGAGCCGTGTGTGGCGTACAGTGGAGCAGTGTGTGGCGTACAGTGGAGCAGTGTGTGACGTACAGTGGAGAGGTGTGTGACGTACAGTGGAGAGGTGTGTGACGTACAGTGGAGCAGTGTGTGACGTACAGTGGAGAGGTGTGTGGCGCACAGTGGAGCGGTGTGTGGCGTACAGTGGAGCGGTGTGTGACGTACAGTGGAGCCGTGTGTGACGTACAGTGGAGCCGTGTGTGGCGTACAGTGGAGCAGTGTGTGGCGTACAGTGGAGCAGTGTGTGACGTACAGTGGAGAGGTGTGTGACGTACAGTGGAGAGGTGTGTGACGTACAGTGGAGCCGTGTGTGGCGTACAGTGGAGCCGTGTGTGGCGTACAGTGGAGCGGTGTGTGGCGTACAGTGGAGCAGTGTGTGGCGTACAGTGGAGCGGTGTGTGGCGTACAGTGGAGCGGTGTGTGACGTACAGTGGAGCCGTGTGTGGCGTACAGTGGAGAAGTGTGTGGCGTACAGTGGAGCGGTGTGTGACGTACAGTGGAGCCGTGTGTGGCGTACAGTGGAGTGGTGTGTGACGTACAGTGGAGCGGTGTGTGACGTACAGTGGAGCGGTGTGTGGCGCACAGTGGAGCGGTGTGTGGCGTACAGTGGAGCGGTGTGTGACGTAGGATCCGGTGCTTCAGAGTCTCAGTACGGGACCAGCAGCGAAGCCTGATGCTGCCCCGCGCCGCTCCGCACCGTGGGATTCGCCCCTGGGCCACTGGCGTTCGGCAGCCAGCTGGAGAGAAGGCGTCACCACCCACACAAACGGTTACACGGATCTGATACTTACCTGAGCCACCCGCCGCTTGCCTTATCGAGTGTTGTAGCAGTCGACATGTCTGCTGACAATGTGCTCTCTGGAGTTGTGATTGGTACCCCTTGCCTAGACTTTATTTTTTCAAATGTTTTCAGTAGTCTTTGCGTATGTGAAAGGGAGCAACAGTGCCTGTTCATGGCATGATACTTAACTGGCACCGTTGTATTGTGTCATTAGATCGTGTTACCTTTTTCCTCTATAAGGAGATCTGCCGTTATCCTAATAACTTTATATGCTTGAAACTTTGTCCTCTTTAAGATCTGCCGTTATCCTAATAACTTTATATGCTTGACACACGCTTGAAACGCACCTCGATGATAATATTTATTTATGTTGGTCCTTAAAGAGAATGTGGCACCTTGGTCGAATCCTGGAATTTAGTGAAATTAGGCGTACTTTTAGCAAAAAATAATGAAACCACTCATTATTTCTCTGAAAAAGGTACAATAGGCTCAATATTTTGTTTTTAAAAATACTCCTCTAGAAAAATAGATAAATATCAGCCTGTGGATGATGTCACGATCTGGCAACCACTACCATACTTGAAAACGCTTCAAGGTCTTCGATTGGCTGATGCTCACCGTGACGTCAGCATATGTCGTCACACCAGCAGCTCACAACAATGGCCGCCCGGGGACGGGCTGATGGGGCGGGGGCTGGTGTCAGTTAGGTTTTAGCTTTTTTCTACGGAAATATCGAGTTCCAAGTCAAATGAAATATGGAGTACCGGTTTTTCCGACTTGCTTTACAACTTGGTTATCTCAGTTAAAATCACGTGAAGGTGCCACATTCCCTTTAATAACAAATGCAGCCCATTTGAAGTACATGGTTGAGAACTGTAAAATATGTTGCAATAGATAAATTAAAGAGCTGATCTTAATAAACTTGAAAGAACCATCCTGCTGGCTGTTGTGTAATGATTTTTTCGGTCGATGTTTTTCGTGCACTGCGATAAATGCCGGGAGTTCCTGCCCCGTTACATTTTTTGGGATGCCTGGACAGTTTGAGATAATTAAAGAATATGAAACAAGTTATCTCTCACAAACTCCAATTAGCCTGAGTTTTTTATCCATACGGAAAATATTGAGCCAGCTGAGTGATTTCAGGGGAGATCTTTAGAAGCGGGCAAAGGTTCCATGCATCGAATTACTTAGGCTGCCTTATAAAAAGTCCTTAAAAACTACTTCAGGGAAGAAAGCCCTCAGGGGGAGAGGGGGTGATGATACAAGCTCTGAAGGGGCACCGTCATAAATTTAATCCACATTTAAGTGGTGAAACCACCCCGGTTCCCGAAAATTGAAAACCATTCCTAAACTGTATGGCATTAAATTTGATATATTTTTGGCACAATAAACGCTATGAACACCACTCAGGCTCCCCGCGTCCCACCAGTCAACGGAAATTAACGTGAACGGAGAAAAAGAAGGTTGATTGGCCGGTATTGATGTAAAATCAAAATGTTTCGGAGAATGTACTGCAAATGAAGATGAAGAGTTAGTTATTTGGGCTTAGGGGCGCACCAGCCTGGCAAGGCCATATAGCGCCCTCAATGAAGAAGGATATATGACATCCTGAACTGTGATATGTTTACCGAAACGCAAAGCCAACTTATTTCACAAGCTGTGGTTTTGTGCCTACGAAATCACGAAATGCTGTGATCACTAATTGCCAATTTTGTGTTCACGCAGTCATGATCTTCGTTTTCATATCGCTTATAAAGACATGCACAATCTATTGCCATCCAACGTTGGAGGAAACGAGGGTGTCACATAATTGAGGCTATATGGCTCGGGGACATATTTAGTCAATAGACATAGAATTAGAAAGAAGATTATATAAAAACAAATGATAGTTTGTCTTAGCATTACAAATGGTTATGGTTGTGATTCTACCCCTTGTAGTGCCTAGCATCACCCAAATGTAGCATTCGCTTGGGAATTATTAGCTTTAAGGGCCTATTGAAATAGTAAAAAACGAGAGTTCCTCACTCACAGCAGTCTCATAAAGTTTGTATCTCTGATGTGCGCTGCTGGTCATCGATGATTTCCCTGGTTGGTGTAGCGTACTGAGGATACTTGTACCGAGGCGAAAGCGCATATAGCTGAGATGATGGGCATGTTTGTCATTAGCTGATGTTATATTAGCATGCACTGTCTGTATGCAATGGAGGGATGCTTGAGTCAGCGGTGGAGCACATGTCTTCCCAGGCGCGGTGGGTTCTTGCGTCCGCACTGTGAGTACTATCCATGATTTATTTGTATAGGATATCCGCACAAGAAGCCTTAGTGGGTAGTAGTGGTGAAGCAGGGACACGGTGATCCCGCGCCTATTCTAGCAGCCTGTCATGACTTGAGTCCTCGTGCTACGCGTGATGCCGCTAAGTGGTTGAGGTTGTGCATATCTATTTTTGTAATACACATGGATAGCTATGGTTTTTGGTTTCCGGAGAACGGGTGGATTTCGCACCGGGTCAAGTAGCTTCCTAAGGCTGCCGGACAGGATATTGAAGCGCGGAATGGAGGAGAGCTGGAGCGTCTCCGGCGCTCGTGTGTCACGTCGGTAAGTCCGGCACTGCGGTGGAAAGCGGGACGTTGTGGGTCGCTCCCTGACGTATCTGGTCGAATCTCGCGTTGCGCCGCCGCTGCGTTTCACACTCTGGTGGATGCCGGGGGTGGCTCTGTGCAACATGTTTTGTTGGGAAAGGTGTTGAACAGTATGTAAAATGTGCCAGCGTTTCCAGTTTTGTAGATTATTTTACATAGTTTGTGTTCTGTTTATGTTACGGTATTTCTCGCCACCTGCAGCATTTGGCAATCACATGCGTTTTTGCGCAAAACATTTGAGCAGGAGCCCAGCACCAGACGGGAGTAAAGTCGTTGGAACTTTTACGCAATGTATTGGTGAGTACCTCTTGGGTAGCATCGGTCACTTCACCGCCCCGAGTCTATGTCGACAACAGTATTTGGGGAGCCAGGGTTATTTACCACCCGGCTTAAAGCGGCGCCGAAGATGGGTATCGCATTACTGCGATCGGAACAGAGTCATATCAATCAGCACAAGTCCAGGACGGGAGCTACTACAGCCAGTCCGAGTTCACACAGCCCAAACCCACAGTTTCAGAGCAGGCACAGCCCATTCGCGGCGACCGGAGCGGTCCCCTTCGCTATTTGCAGCATTATACCACGGCGGGTCGCGCTTCGGCACTGTCGACGGAGTTTTCTGCCGAGTCGAAACTGTTCAGCTCCCTGTCCGCCCGCATAGGTAATAAAGAGCCCGCCAAACCGCGGGGCCCGTGTGCGGCCCAGTTATAACACTAGGAGTGGTGCGGTAGTGGCGCTGCGTCACTATTCGTCGTACAGCGGCGTAGCGTTGGCGCGGGGCGTCGAAGTTCGCGAGCGCACCCCGCTTCCGCCTCTGAAACCAGGAAGAGCAACAGGTCAGCGCGCTGGCACGACAGTCGCTAGTTAGTGGAGTGCAAATTCCAGCCAAAGTCTGCCAACATCGTTACAGCTAGACCGGTAAAAATCACATCACAGCAGCAAGCAAACAATACAATAAAACCAGGATACAGGCAGAATACTTCGCTCTTCTGCAGTGGCAGGATACTGTCCCCTCTAATAGCGGAAACTACCTTCACCCAGCCAAGTCATGACGAAATTGACACGCTCTTACACTGATTTATCGGGATCATTAACTGCCGAAGTAGGTCATCTCTCCTTTCTCAGCAGCTTCTCGTCAATTCTCAGTCGATTCCAAGCAGAGATCAGAGTCTCCCACCTAGCCAGGGTACTCACGGTGTCGTCTGGTGCCTGGGTGTGTATCTGCCGTCCTGGCGGGGGTCGACATGCCGTCACCGCGCGGAGCGGACCGGCCGTCGTGCCGAGGAGTGCTCCGGCCCGCATCCATGCGAGGAGTGCTCCGGCCCGCATCCATGCGAGGAGTGCTCCGGCCCGCATCCATGCGAGGAGTGCTCCGGCCCGCATCCATGCGAGGAGTGCTCCGACCCGCATCCATGCGAGGAGTGCTCCGACCTGGATCCATCCGAGGAGTGCTCCGACCCGTATCCATACGCGGAGTGCTTCGGCCTGGATCCATGCGAGGAGTGCTTCGGCCTGGATCCATGCGAGGAGTGCTTCGACCTGGATCCATACGGGGCGTACTGCGCCCGTGCTCAGCGCGCGGTGTGCTGCGACCTGGATCTGCGCGCGGTGTGCTCCAGCCAGCGTCGGCGCGAGGTGTGCTCCGCCCAGGGTCGGCGCGGGGTGTGTTGCGACCGGAGCGTGCCTTGGCCCAAGCCTCGGCGGCGGCGCCCCAGTCCTGGCTGTCGCGGCTGCTGGGTTTGGGGTGGGCCTGCGTGGGGTGCCGACTCTGCTGGTAGCGCGGCGACGGCTGGTACTGGCTGCTCTGCTGCTGGTAGCGCGGCGACGGCTGCGGGTACCCGCCCGGCTGGTAGCGCGGAGACTGCTGCGGCGGCTGCTGCTGACCGCCGCCGCCGCCCTGGTGGCGAGGCGTGGTGGCGTACGGCGTCATGAACGGCGTCTGCCCGGACGGCGTGTACGGCGTGTTGGCGTAGTTGTAGCCGGGCGTGCGAGCCGCCGCTTGCGAGAGGTTGTGCAGCACGTTGCCCGACAGGTTCTGCGCCACGCGCGCCACCGCCTCCGGGTTGACGTTGTTAATGTTGAAGCCGGCACCGGGCGTGAAGGGGGTGCGCGACGCGGCGGCGCCGGTGGCGCGCGGTGTCTGCGGCACTGGCTCCCGGAAGTGGTCTTTAAACCAGCGGAATAGAGACGGAATGGTCTCGAAGATTTGCTGACGGAATCGGAAACCCTCCGGAGTCAGCGAGATGTACTCGTGGCGCGCCCGCGTGCGGGGCAGGTAAGACAGCATAAACTTGCCAGGAATATCCTGCAAGGACAACAGAGGGTAAGTTGCCGGCGCTCTTCCCTAGTTTCAAGCGGTAGATGTTGAACGGTTGGAGACAGAGTGATATGAATTTATATTTCAAGTTTCAAAGAACATTCTGCGTGAACAAAGGAAACCGATCGTTTTCCCAGTAACTGGGACCAGAAAACTGGTGAAGGCTGGAGCGGATTTTAGAACTTTGAGCAGTTGGCCCTGTGCCACAACTGAAAGATATATCAGTTAGGTTACTTCCTGATTCACTACAAAATTACAACGGGTATGCATGTACAAATTTACAACGGGTATGTGAGGCAAGCAGCAACAACAGCAATAACAACAGCTCTCACCCTGGACGCAGAGACGATGTACGGTATTTTCTGCGGGTTCTTGCGCTTCTCTTCGCGAAGGATCTCGTCGGCGCGTGGTCGTTTGCCGCCGTCTGTGTCGCGGTAGTACTTGTAGCTGAGCAGGTCACGAGCGTGCGCCGCTATGGGGCTCACATACCTGGCCAGGATTTCATCCAGGTCCTCAAACTCTTCATTGTCGATGACCAGCGTCTGGCCCAGGCTGAAGGCGTTCTCCTTGCCCATCTCCTTGACGGCAATGTGCTGGATGACGACGTCGGTGACTTTCCAGGAGACGGTGAGCTGGTCGGAGCCCTGGCTGCTGGGTCGGATGATGGCCTCTCCCTGGTCCATGTCCACCAGCAGCCGCTTGGCCTCCTTGAAGTCGATGTTGTGGAAGGCCGGATGGACGATGACCCGTTTGAGGTAGGTTTGCGCCTCCTTCTGCTTACGCGTGGCTTCCGCCGACTGCCGGTCTAGCGTCTCGTTCTCGGCATCGTAGAACGGGTCCTTGGCTGGTCTCCATTCGTTGTTTTTGTCCACAAGGTCTGATGATTTACACGTGCACTCCACCCAGAACTTTTCAATATCAATTTTGACCACCCGAGAAAAGATCGTCTGGCCAGGGTGGACCCGATCCTCCGGGTTGGTCACGCGGTTGTCCGAGAGATTCTTCATCTGGATGAACCCCGAGCAGCCGTTGTCCATCCGGATCCGCACGCCAATCGCCTTGCCCGGGCAAGCGTTCGTGTCGAAGTGCGACCACACCTCCGAGAGCTCCGGGAAGTCCTTCTTGAGGCAGAACGGGCACTGCCACAGGCCGGTCTCGGTGTCTCGCACCGGGTTATCCTGGTTCATCTGCTCCGGCTTCGGCTTGCGCCGCGTGAATCCTGTGACAGTGGCCAGCAGCAGTTTGCCTTTGTAGAGTGTATCTGGCGTCTCTTTCGTGAGCATGTTGAATAGCTCCAGCGGATCGGGCGACACGTACGGCGTGCGGAGGTCCTTGTAGCGGTCGTTCAGCTCGGCGCGGATGTCGTACAGCGTGATGGACCGATTCCCGAGCCCCTGCCGCTCCAGTTCTTCCGCGAACGCGTCCAGGTCGAGATCCTTGAGCCTCTCCGGGTTGTCAATGATCTCCTCCAGCGCGCCGGCAGGGTTGCCGTCCTCGTCATCGTACTCGAGCGCGTCGACGGCCATCTTGCGCGCCCACTCGTACGTCTCCAGGTGGATGCGCGTGCCGTCCAGTAGGTCCGTGTACCGGTCCGTGATGTCACCCAGCGCGTTCGTGTTGATCTTGATGAAGCCGGCGCAGTTGGTGAGGATTCGCGGCCCCAGATGACAGTCCGTCACCAGCTCTGTGCGGTTGGCAAGCCTACCGTTCGTCTGCTTCAGCGTCTTGAGCAGCTTCGATCCCTTGCGGACGCCGAGTCCGCAGACAAACTGCACCAGCTGAGCGGCGTAGTTGCTCTGCAGCGCGGCGTTGACGTCCACGCCGACCTCGTTCGTGCGGTTGATGAACTCGACCTGCACCGTCTCCAGCAGCGTCTCGCGCGGCAGCTGCTCCTGCAGCGGGTGGTAGCGCAGGCAGAGGATCTCGTCCTCGGCGTTGCAGAGCTGGGCGAACTCCAGCAGAGGGTCCTGCATGCGTCGCGCCAGCGACACGGCCTGTCGCAGCAGCTCCGGATAGTCGCGGAAATCCGACACGCCCTTGGTGCTGTTGGCGTACACCTTGGCCAGCTCGTTGTCTAAGATCTCCACTTGCAGCTGCGGGAACTGTGACTCCGTCACCAGGGTGCTAACCAGCTCTCGGAGCTCCTCGGCCAGCGGCAGTGCCTCCCGCGACTCGCCGCCCACCACGATCACGTGCGGCTTCTTAGACTCTATCAGGTCCCGCAGCGACTCCATGTCCGTCGCCTTGCCCAGTCGGTCGGCCTCGCGCCACGCGTCCTTCCGCTTCTGCAGGTGCTGCAGCTTCAGGTAGTCGGTGACGGTGCCGTCGGCGCCCACCATGCACGCGTAGTCGGCTAGCTCCGGATCGGTCTCGTAGGCGATGGCCAGCACCCGCGCCCCGTCCGAGCAGTCCCAGTCGTCTTCGTCTTCTTCAGGGAATGAAGCCGCGTACGGCGCAACGGCCAGCCAGCCGAAGAGCCGGCGGCGCACCACCCGCTGCACGAACTCGCGCGCCTCCAGCAGCAGCTTGGCGCGCAGCTCCTTGCGCAGCGCCGGGAAGATCATCTGCGTCAGCGCCAGCTCCACGCACTCGCCGCGCAGCTCGTTCCACTTCTGTACGGTGGTGCTGAACTCATCCTATCGGCAAGGAACACAGTGAGCCGGCATAGTCTAACGAGACAGTGTGGTACAGCGCGTGGGGTAAATGGCTAAAACAGACGGTACCAACAATATTTCGACTTATCCTGAGGGCATGCACAAAAAATCCGTCCAGGGAAATCAATGCCAAATCATAGCAGAAGGGCACACTCTGTGGGAAAATACATTTTATGGCTGTACGTATTCCGCAAAAAGTAATGGTGCTAAAAACACACCTGATTTCGACAGCGAGACTTCGCTTTTACATAGTACTGCTCAGGGTGATAACCATACCTTCTTCATCTCTTACCACCCGCAAAAGTGGAAAACCTTTCTATTAATCTGGAACTGGGACCCAATCTTAAAAAGGTTGACCCCAAGCTATTTCACATTGACGTGGGTTGAACCTTACCCTGCAGTACAGGCCCTTGGCTTCTTCCACGTAGTTTTGCCCGGAGTAGTTGGTGATGGAGTCGCCCAGATGGAGCTCGATCAGCTTCTCCTCCTCCGCCATCACCAGCTTCAGGAACTGGTCATCCCGCAGCGACGCCACCGGCTTGTCCTTCAAATACTTCATCCTGTCGGCGCAGATTTCGCCCGGTTATAGGTACGTGAGCGGCAGACAGACTTCAACTTCTCACGACAGGTTTGGCAGTTTTCATATCCAGTACATGCACTGAACTCACGCATACCTCAGCGTTCAAATTACAGGCTCTCACTTCGCCGCCCCAGTACCCAGTGTGCCGTCCCCTCACCCGAATCACAGCTCCTACACAAGACATTCAGCTTCATGTGCTACTGTGTCGCCCCTTGCACAAATATCCCTAGCTGAAAGAACCGGACGCCCATGACGTACGGAAATCATTCCTATACCTAGCGTGCTGGCCTCAAACATAGAATCATACTCATGGCGTGCCAACCCTTAGCTTAAAGACGTTGCCGGCCCCTTTCCCAAACCCCCGTCCTTACATATGACTTGCCGGCTCATAGCTTAAAGAACCGTACGCGCCTGAAGTACACATGGCACCCCTATACTTAGTGTGCTGTCCATTCACCCAAACCCGCCCTTCTTTTCGAGCCGTGCCGTCTCTCTGCGGAGGTTCGAACTTCCCCGTTGGGAAGGAGCTAAACTTTACCACTCCATTCATAACCTGCCGCTTCCTTTCGCCCCCAGCAAATGCCTACAGGGTGTGCCTGAGCGGTTTCCATAAAATAATTTTGGATTAAAGATAGTTTCGCCTGTAGTCGCTTAGATAAGAGTGATAACATAAACATTTGTTTCTAAGTGCACAAATATTTCTCTAAAACAATTGTACGTCCTCATTCCAGCTACAACGTGGACATTCCCAAGCTACGAGACAAGCAGAGGCTTAGAGCAGCAGGCAACTAACGAGAAGACGTAGTGACTCTCGTCGACCTCCTTGATGCCCTTCTTGGTGGGCCTGACGGTGATGCGCGCCGAGCTGTAGAACATCTCTCGCACGCACTTGCGCACCAGCGGCTCGCACGACAGCTGCGTGGCCACCATGTACCGAGCCGCCTTCAGCACGTCCTGGGGCGCCGTCAGGTTCCTGCCGGCACACACGCGCTTTCACTACGTGGTAACGCCACAGGCTACACCAATGGCGCAGCCTGGCGTATGGAGGCTAGCGCTTTCTGTAGTTTTAAACACAAGATAAGCATTTTAGCGTTAACAGGCAGGACGTCCAGGTGGTGGAAAAATATCAGAAATCAGGGGAAAGCCAACCGCTGAAAACCCATCGGTGTGGTAAGTTGACTGTCTCCCAGCAAATAGTCATTAAACGATAAAACAGCCTCAAAAGCTGGAAAGTCCCGAAATCCCCGCGGAGTCATTAAACCTGGCAGTAGGCGGTGATGTTAGGTGACTTACCCGGTGACGTAGTCCTGCGCCATCTCCTCCGGCAGTACCGGGTGCTGCTCCACCTCGTGCCGCTGGTACGTGTCGCGCAGGTTCTCAGCAAACTGTTCGGCCGTCAGACCGAACCGACGCGACAGCGGCTCTGCGGCACGGAGGGACAGTTACAGCGGCTCTGCGGCACGGAGGGACAGTTACAGCGGCTCTGCGGCACGGAGGGACAGTTACAGCGGCTCTGCGGCACGGACCAACAGTTACAGCGGCTCTGCGGCACGGAGCAACAGTTACAGCGGCTCTGCGGCACGGAGCAACAGTTACAGCGGCTCTGCGGCACGGAGCAACAGTTACAGCGGCTCTGCGGCACGGAGGGACAGTTACAGCGGCTCTGCGGCACGGACCAACAGTTACAGCGGCTCTGCGGCACGGACCAACAGTTACAGCGGCTCTGCGGCACGGAGGGACAGTTACAGCGGCTCTGCGGCACGGACCAACAGTTACAGCGGCTCTGCGGCACGGAGGGACAGTTACAGCGGTTCTGCGGCACGGAGGGACAGTTACAGCGGCTCTGCGGCACGGAGGGACAGTTACAGCGGCTCTGCGGCACGGAGGGACAGTTACAGCGGCTCTGCGCCACGGAGGGACAGTTACAGCGGCTCTGCGGCACGGAGGGACAGTTACAGCGGCTCTGCGGCACGGACCAACAGTTACAGCAGCTCTGCGGCACGGAGCAATAGTTATAGCGGCTCTGCGGCACGGAGCAACAGTTACAGCGTCTCTGCGGCACGGAGCAACAGTTATAGCGGCTCTGCGGCACGGAGCAACAGTTACAGCGGCTCTGCGGCACGGAGCAACAGTTACAGAGGCTCTGCGGCACGGAGCAACAGTTACAGCGGCTCTGCGGCACGGAGGGACAGTTACAGCGGCTCTGCGGCACGGAGGGACAGTTACAGCGGCTCTGCGGCACGGAGGGACAGTTACAGCGGCTCTGCGCCACGGAGGGACAGTTACAGCGGCTCTGCGGCACGGAGGGACAGTTACAGCAGCTCTGCGGCACGGAGCAACAGTTACAGCGGCTCTGCGGCACGGAGGGACAGTTACAGCGGCTCTGCGCCACGGAGGGGACAGTTACAGTGGCTCTGCGGCACGGAGGGACAGTTACAGCGGCTCTGCGGCACGGACCAACAGTTACAGCGGCTCTGCGGCACGGAGCAATAGTTATAGCGGCTCTGCGGCACGGAGCAACAGTTACAGCGGCTCTGCGGCACGGAGCAACAGTTATAGCGGCTCTGCGGCACGGAGCAACAGTTACAGCGGCTCTGCGAGACGGAGCAACAGTTACAGCGGCTCTGCGGCACGGAGGGACAGTTACAGCGGCTCTGCGCCACGGAGGGACAGTTACAGGGGCTCTGCGGCACGGACCAACAGTTACAGCGGCTCTGCGGCACGGAGCAACAGTTACAGCGGCTCTGCGGCACGGAGCAACAGTTACAGCGGCTCTGAGGCACGGACCAACAGTACAGCGGCTCTGCGGCACGGAGCAACAGTTACAGCGGCTCTGCGGCACGGAGCAACAGTTACAGCGGCTCTGCGGCACGGACCAACAGTTACAGCGGCTCTGCGGCACGGAGCAACAGTGACAGCGGCTCTGCGGCACGGACCAACAGTTACAGCGGCTCTGTGGCACGGAGGGACAGTTACAGTGGCTCTGCGGCACGGAGGGACAGTTACAGCGGCTCTGCGGCACGGGCCAACAGTTAAAGCGGCTCTGCGGCACGGAGCAACAGTTACAGCGGCTCTGCGGCACGGAGCAACAGTTACAGCGGCTCTGCGGCACGGAGGGACAGTTACAGCGGCTCTGCGCCACGGAGGGACAGTTACAGCGGCTCTGCGGCACGGACCAACAGTTACAGCGGCTCTGCGGCACGGTACAACAGTTACAGCGGCTCTGCGGCACGGAGCAACAGTTACAGCGGCTCTGCGGCACGGACCAACAGTTACAGCGGCTCTGCGGCACGGAGCAACAGTTACAGCGGCTCTGCGGCACGGAGCAACAGTTACAGCGGCTCTGCGGCACGGACCAACAGTTACAGCGGCTCTGCGGCACGGAGGGACAGTTACAGCGGCTCTGCGGCACGGACCAACAGTTACAGCGGCTCTGTGGCACGGAGGGACAGTTACAGTGGCTCTGCGGCACGGAGGGACAGTTACAGCGGCTCTGCGGCACGGGCCAACAGTTAAAGCGGCTCTGCGGCACGGAGCAACAGTTACAGCGGCTCTGCGGCACGGAGCAACAGTTACAGCGGCTCTGCGGCATGGAGGGACAGTTACAGCGGCTCTGCGCCACGGAGGGACAGTTACAGCGGCTCTGCGGCACGGACCAACAGTTACAGCGGCTCTGCGGCACGGTGCAACAGTTACAGCGGCTCTGCGGCACGGAGCAACAGTTACAGCGGCTCTGCGGCACGGACCAACAGTACAGCGGCTCTGCGGCACGGAGCAACAGTTACAGCGGCTCTGCGGCACGGAGCAACAGTTACAGCGGCTCTGCGGCACGGACCAACAGTTACAGCGGCTCTGCGGCACGGAGGGACAGTTACAGCGGCTCTGCGGCACGGAGCAACAGTTACAGCGGCTCTACGGCACGGAGCAACAGTTATAGCGGCTCTGCGGCACGGACCAACAGTTACAGCGGCTCAGTGGCACGGAGCAACAGTTACAGCGGCTCTGCGGCACGGAGCAATAGTTACAGCGGCTCTGCGGCACGGAGGACAGTTACAGCGGCTCTGCGGCACGGACCAACAGTTACAGCGGCTCTGCGGCACGGAGGGACAGTTACAAATGTTTCAAACAGCCGATTAAGCGGTACCCTGTGTTAACGGGACAGCAATCGGGACGGGACCATCCAAATTAATTTGGATCAATAATTCCATGAACAATGCCCACTTCAGGCATACCAGTTTTAATCATTTCAATTAGAAAATCATTCGGTCCTACGAGGGAAGCCAGGCCACAATAATGCTTCGCGGGTGTAGCTGTCAGAGTTTTAAAGACCACTGCTACCTCCACATGGTAAGCGTGCAGGGAACTCCGCCCCGTACCGAGTCCGTTGCGTTTGCAAAGTCCGTAGGCGTCGGTTTTGACGGCGTACTTCTGGAACTCGCTCGGCTCCTCCTCGTCTTCCGCGTTGGCTTCTGCCTCATCATCTGTAACCTCAACCTCGACCTCCATCTCCTCCCCCGTCCTCATTCGTCTCCGTTCGTGTCTCCTGTGGCAGGGAACAGGCACTGTTCCAAACTCCTCTGCTAGTGAGACTATTCAAACCGACCCGTCGCAGGGAGACTGTGCCCACTAACGTAAGATTCTGGTCCAGCTTACCCGCCAGGACTTACCCGCCAGGGAGAGCCTGACCAGACATACCCGCCAGTGATAGCCTAGCCCACCTTACCCCCCAGTGAGAGCCTGACCAGACATACCTGCCAGTGGCAGCCTGACCCAACTTACCCGCCAGTGAGAGCCTGACCCAACTTACCCGCCAGTGAGAGCCTGGCCCAACTTACCCGCCAATGAGAGCCTGACTCAACTTACATGCCAGTGAGAGACTACTGACCAAACTACGCACAGCTCCCAAATAGTCCCAAATCTCCCGAATAACTCGCTAAGAGAAGTCTATGACTTGGCTCAACATCCAAATCAAATCACCCGGCATAAATATCAGGCGTTTACCTGGCGTTTATCTGGGCCAAATGTTCAGTCACATAGACCGATGGCCGCACTTACCACGCGTTTCTTCTTGGGCGCCGCCTTTTTCTCCTCCATCTTGCGGCGGACCTCCTGCTCGTGCATCGCGGCCACGTCCTGGCCGTAGTAGAGCCGAAAGTGCAGGTAGATGTCCTGCAACTCTTCCATCGACTCCGCCGTCCGCACACTGCGGGACGCAGACACGCCAAGACGGTAATCTATCGGGTGATTTCACAAGATAAACGCTTTTCCAAAACACGCCTTAAACTCAGCCCATCTATCCTGCTCTCATCCGAAAAACATGTAATATTATCGAAAAAATTTCCCATGGAGCTGATCTCACTATAACAGAGCCGACGGCTCTGTGGGAGCTACACCCACCGGTCGATATCGTCGCTGGAGAGCACCCGCATGCCCTCCGGCAGCGCCGCGTTAATGTCCTTCATGATGATGTCACCCTGGAAGGTCTGCATCTTCTCGAATAGCCGCACCATGTTCTGCTTACGTTTCTGCAGCTGGCACCACTGCCGACGGCGCGTCCACGGGCGTCACTCAGCCGAACAGCCACCTCCAACATCAGAGCCCGACAGTATATCAGTCAGTTAGTGCTTAGTCTGAACAGTATCAAATAGCTACACTGTATCCGCCTTACTGCTGGATGTTTCTGGAGGACTTGGCAGGACAGTTTCATGTAACACACGAAAAGCTCACCTTTTCGTCCCATTTGTAGATGCGCCAGAGGGCGTTAGAAGTGAGTTCAGGGGTGATGTACTCCTTCTTGTAGGAGGCGATGAAGGGCACCTCCAGGTGTTTGTTGCGCATGAAGTCCACGGCAGCCTTGATCTTGGAGACGGACGACGCGCTGCTGCGAATCTTCTCTCGGCTTTCGTCCGCTTCGTCTTTGCTCTGTAAAATAGAGTAATAAACGTGACGCTGTCGTCAACTCTCATCCTGTTGGAAGGGAATTTGATGGCCGGATTACACATATTCCAGGGAACCATTAGGACTTGACGCTGATCCTATAGCTAAAAACATCAAAATTCTACCACCACAAAGGAAGTTGTAATTATACGAAGAAGGGGATAAGGTGGCTTAGTGGATAGCACCCTTGTCTTCTAAGTCACCGGTCCCGGGTTCAAGTCCCGGCGGAGCCTCTGAATAAGTCGATCTGATCCCCAAAATCCCTTCCAACAGGGTGAGAGTTGGCGACGCCGTATGACCCTGGCAGTTGGTGCATCGTTAAAACCCCAACAATTATACGAAGAATACGACCCTTGCTGAGCTTATCTTAGGAATGCCGATTGTGGTGCTGTATTTTACTTTAGTTTGAATGCTTATGCAATTCTTACTTTAAGACCGTTGCTCTCTTTGGGGAGTGTGGAGTTTGCGGGGATCGAAAACTTCCGATAAACATCGATTACAGTTTGGAAAGACAGGTCAAGTTCAATCACCATCCAGGGCACCGGAATTATCCATTTCTTTGCTGACTAAACCTAATTGCCCCACCATATACAGGCGGCAAAGTCAAACAATAAAACAGTAAAAATATTACGGGTATGGTATCAATGACATGCACTGTCATATAGTCAATAAAGAAAATCGTCCTACGTTAAGAATACTACGCTCATTATTTCTAAACGGTGTAAGACACCCCCGCTCTATAATGCACGCGGGTGTAACTTTGGAAAACAGTGCCAACGAGTGCACGGGGCGATCGAAAGCATGCCAAAACATGGACTTCACACTCTCTACGTGCTCAACATGAGCTCTATTATCTCATCGTATTCCCATCTATCCCAGAGTCCCCGAGTGGCGCCTTTAGACAGGACCGACACCTCCACGCTCCACCTCCGCCGCGTTCCCTGACCTGGGTGCTGATGGGCTTGTCGTTGAAGGCGTGCTTGAAGATCCAGTCAGCTTCCATATCCAGCTCAGGGTCCTCGGAGCCCAGTTCAGTGGGCGTGACAGGCACGGCCCGCAACTGCATCCGCTCCGGCACGTCCGTCTGACGGATCTGTCACCCACACACACTCCGTCACTGCATCCGCTCCGGCACGTCCGTCTGACGCACCTGTCACCCACACACACTCCGTCAACAACATCCGCTCCGGCACATCCGTCTGACGCACCTGTCACCCACACACACTCCGTCAACTACATCCGCTCCGGCACATCCGTCTGACGGATCTGTCAACCACACACACTCCGTCAGCTACATCCGCTCCGGCACGTCCGTCTGACGCACCTGTCACCCACACAAACTCCGTCAGACACATTATTTTGACCGAAAAAATGACAGGAGAATTCGGTTTAGATCTTCAGATACATACATCCTGATCCAACCATTCTTCGCTAGAGGAAATTTACACCCAGAAAAGACTACATTTTCACGCCCGAAGCGCCGTTTGCATTGCCAGCTGCCCTTCTCTCTATTTAATGAAAATATATTTCGGAATATTTCTGGAAGACAACTGGTGTTACACTGTAAAAAAATAATACATGAGTACAACTCCATGCCCAGCTCATGCTGATAAGGAACATCTATCAACACCGCAGACCACCAAGAAACACGTCTAATATAACACGTCTGTTATCGCCGCTTAGGTTTATGAGAGGGCTGGCTATCTTACACCCAAAACCCATTGTAAGCCTCTGACCCTCAGCGCTATTGTGGCATCATACCGCAAAGGCCAGGAGACGGCCGCGAAAGACAAACCTTGATGTCGAAGTCTGTGACGTGAGCGCGCTCCAGCTCGCTAGGCTCGAAGATCTGGTAGATGGACTTCTTCTTGGAGGTTTTCTTGGCGCGCCTACGCTGGCTGACGCCGGCATCGTCCTCGATGCCCTCGTCATCTGCGTCGCTCTCCTCCTCCGCACCATATTTGTCGAACTCGTCGAAGTCGAAATCGACACCAAAGATATCCTGCGCCTCCTGCAGCGCACTGAGAGGAACACAAAATCGGAATCTGTCGTGACGCCCAACTCGATTCGGCAGTATGTGATCAATTAATCGAAGATAATCATATCTTACTAACAAAATCAAAACACTATATTAGATCAACACCCCCGTGTTTCCTGTGTTATCAACACAAAATAAGCTGCAACTCACTGCATTGAATATCATGGTGACATAAATTCTTCGCAAACCTTTAAGCGAAACCATAAATATACAATAGCTAATACGTATTAATACGTTGGCAAGGACATCAAAACAACGCAAATGACAAATATTGGCTAAGATTGTCTCCTGCACCAAAGTGTGATTAAAAAAACTATATGTTTTCCTAGAGGTAACCATGACCAGCCTAAGGCATATTTACTTTTGAAAAAATCTCGGGCAGTGAAGGAAACACTACACATATTTACCGAGAAAAAATAGAAAGCAAGCCGTCGCCCTTTGACTTGCATCTACATAATCCGTAATATATATTTGTGAGGACATATCTATGTGTATGTACTCATTTCTATTCTGATATATTTGACAAAACCAAGCACACCGACACAACACCATAGCGAGGCTTACGCATCCTTGAATATATGCTTCTTCTTCTTCGGTCCCTTCGAAAGTGGCTTTCCATCCTCATCAACCAGGAAGTCGTCGACGTCTTCCTCGTCTTCGACGGCCTCGTCGTCCTCCTGCGCCGGCGAATGCCGCTCCTCCGCATCCGCTGCAGAGCCGGCTTCCGAGGCGGCGCCTCCCTCCTGTACCCCAGGTGGCACCTCGTCAGACCCCGTCAGGCACGCGTCACCCCAGAACCAACCCAGCTCACACCACACCCAGTTCGAAGAACAAGCGGACATCTCGCACTGAGGATACCTCCAAATTACGAAGACGCTACTAAATACTGATGTGTGGTAAGGACATTTAATGAGGCACCTCCTAATGTTTTATGTCGACAGACACTGGAAAACTAGTGCAAGCACGGTGATTGGGGTGGTTATTTGCCTATTGGGGCACCCATTCGGCCAGAACCGCACCACCATTTACTCACGTCTCCAGACTCCTCCCTCTCTGGCTCCTTGTCGTCATCCGAGTCCGAAATACGACGAATCCGCTTCAACTTGTTCTGCGAATCACAACACACCTCAGTACATGGCGCGTTATCATCTTGTGGATCACGTGACGTATTCCTGCAGTATTGCTATTCACCAGGCGTATTCGAGTAAAGGTTACCAGCTTTCTTTGCAAGCTTAGGTATCATTGAAAGCAGCATCATGACAAATACAAATATGTAGGAAAAAAGGCAGCGGCAATCTGTTCTACAACGAGAGTACATTACTTTTTTACGTTATGCTTTATCACCAAGCTAACTCAGGTTCAAATCCTGTTATAAAGGAGCCACATTAACTTCAACTGGGACATCATATTGGATGGCGAAATATCACCAAAAAGCGGGTTTAAAATGACTATAAACGAGAAATACGTGGGTGAGGGCCAACTATTTTAGAATTATTATATTACTTAACCATTTAATTACTTTACAGCCTCATTAAAGGGAGAAACGCGAAAAATGTATTGCGGTTTCTTGCTATTTGAAAAATATTAATTACGAAACTGTCAATTATTTTTGTATCTTCGGCAAAATTTTTGGAGGCCACGTAAGTATCATTAAAATATGTTAACGGTACCGGTAAAAGGCTGGAACCTGCTCTTCATTTCTTAGTTTTCAAAAGCTTTTTTAAGTTTAAAAGTAATTATTCTTGTAATAAAAATTTACGTTATCCTGTATTTGTATTTGAATTAATTTTACATAGCCTCTAGAAACTACAAAATGAATCAGTTTTGCCTGAAAATAAAATACTTAATACAACATAAAGTAACTCATAAAACAATTCATCAAAAACATAAACATAATTCATCAAGTCTTCAGTCGTTTCGTGCCTCGGGTCCTCAGTCGTTTTCGACAAAATTCCCAGGATGACGAAACTTTTGCGTCAGAGAGGTCACGTGACCCCGGTATGAGAATTTCTAGGCTTCTGATTTCTGATTGTGATTTCTTTAAAGTCCTATATTTCTGTTTCAAAAGAGTCTTGGAATGTTGTTTTTCTTTAAAAAAAAAATTATGTGGTAGTTTGAGGTTCTGTACCACTGTTTAGGACAGATATGACCTAGTTCTTAGAGAAATTGATGGTCATAGGCTACGCCATTTAACCGATAGTGAGGATTATCGATAAGTCGTCTAGAAATGTTAACTTTGAGAGCGATTTTAAGGCATTTGCAGGCCGAATTCGCAAACATGAGAATAGGGCTTCTGAAACAACTTTTTGTGACCTTTTAATCTCGCCAATAATTTTTTCCGCATATCTCCCTTTAAATGGTTCCATTATTATAATAACTGTAACCTGACTTGGCCTTCACCTGCGCATTTTACCATCTGTTCTGACTTGAAATCGAACTTGAAAATACGAGTACCTATAGCATACAAGTAATGCCCTTTGACTTCAAAATATACCTAAAGGAGGGCGAAACTGGCATCGCTTTATTGGGTCTTATCAAGGCACCAAACTGCCAGGGTAATATGGCGTCGCCAACTCTTTCTTTGCTGGAAGGATTTCCGGAGAGTCCAATTGCTCCTAGTTCAGGAAATTCGCCAGGCCTTGAACCCGGGTCGGCCGCGTGGAAAGCGGACTAGCTAACTATTGCACCACTGAGCAATATAAGATTGTATAACTGTTTGATTAGCCGTATAATTTTTTAACTGTTTATTTTCTTTTCCCTTCTATAATTCAAGACATGTTGACAGACCATTGGATGCAATTTTAGCGAGCTTCTTTCTCAGGGGTTCTTTTTTGCTAAGCCTTTTTGTATTATATTTTTCTTGAGCGGGATGCTTTCAGTGTAGGATGCCTTTCGTCATACAATTTAAATCGTGCACAATAATTAGGGCCCGCCACTATGCTCCTATATTTTGTCATATTCCGAACCAGGGCACCATTTCATAAAAGTTGTAGAAATGCGGCGTGTTTTACACCACATTCACCTGCAAAGTTACGCCGTACTCAGAATCACGTTTCACAAAGAGCGGTGACATTCACGCGAAAGCGACTTAGATATCAAATGCAGCGTGAATTACGCCCAATTCCAGAATGGAATTAACCCTTTCAAATATGGCATATAACTGCTTTATTAACATTAAAAAGGGCATCTATATTTTTCAATATATAAGTTGAATGAAAATTATTGTACTTATTTGCTCTTATTCGATTTTTAAGTTTCTAATGCACTTTTACGAATACTGCGGAGGAAGATGCACTAACATCTGACGCAATAAAAATACGACGTATTTGTTTTTGGCAGTATCCCATTTTTTAGGTAGTTACTGTCAAGAAGGCCCTAAAAAGGTTATTGTATTGTTGTGCGAGTGTAGTTCAGTGGAATTCGAGGTCAATTGTGTTTACTAATCATGAGTGAACTGTGAAAGGTCTGTGAACCTTATAATTTCGTGAAACTGGGAAAGGAATAGTGAGTAGACATCTTTGAAGAATAACTAGATCAAGATGCCGGTACTTAGGTACCTAGGTATATCATCATTTTCGCCAGAGGACTCAGTAGAGATACTTGGATTTTGTTGGTGACAGGCACCTTAAATTGAATTTTTACCCTCCATAGACTCCATATAACACTTTGTCAGTGTCAGCCTATCTAGGGTTCTGTCCTCACTAGACTGTAAAATAACATTAACGGCAGAAAGTCAAAGTAAAAATCAATGTCAGCTTTCCTGTGTATTTGCTTCAATAGCTATCATCATTTTTGGCATACCAAATGGCCATATAATTCTACATATCAGCTCAATTTGGCATGTGCAGCTTGCACTTCATACCTGTGCAAGGAAGAACTTGCACACCTTTTTTATTTAAGTTTATTTTATATTCATGACTATTTTTGTCCTTCACTACACTACCTAATTTTGCCTCAGATTCAGAATTTCATAAGAAATTATATATTTTTCATGTTTTGCTTCATTGTCTGATAAATGTTACCCTGCTATATCTTGCATAGCTTTTCAGGAGTGTTTTACATATTCAACGTACATGTTGTCTGCTATATGAAACAATATTGGCAATATTCTACGCTGCATTCCAGTACAGCGTGGTTTAGAGCAGCGTAACTTTGCAAGTAGTTGTATTTTTACGCTGCATTTTTGTGAAACAAGATTGTGGTGTATTATTCACTTCCTACGCTGCATTATGCTACTTCTACGCTATAAGCATAAGTTACGCATTTTATGAAATGGGGCCCGGGTGGAAAATTACATTGATTCTCAGGTGATTGGTCTCCTATTACAACTTTTTCAGAAGAGCTGAACTTGCACATGGCGGACGCTCTGTTCACACCTGAGAGATTGGCAACTATATCCATGGCTATTTGTTACCACAAAAACTCTCCCAGACTTCCAAAAGATCTTGGGCTTCAAAACCCTGGAGAATATTTAGTTCAATGGCGTAAATCATACACTCGTAGGTGAAAATTCAATTCGGTGCAAGAAACGCAGAAACGCTTACTGATCGTTACTCAAATACCCCTTCCCCCACATTGCTGTGCAAAGGAAGAAAATGTCATGTCTAATTTATTAGCAATAAGTGGTAACCTTTTATCCTTTGAACGAAAGAGCAGATCAGAGTTCCTAAATCCGCCTATGTTCAAGCACACCCACAAATTAACTATACCGCCATGATTGTTTACATTGCTATGGTAGCGCACCTACCACGAGCCGACAGGACCACTCACCCCGCGCTCGACTTTGACGCCGAGGTTCTCCTCGATGAGGTCGTAGTCATCATCCTCCAGCCCATCGTCAAGGTCGTCGTCCTCGCGGGAGCGTTTCTGCGCGTGGTGCCGCTCCTTGTGGGAGTCTCCGCCGGCGTCGCTGTCGCTGTCGCTCTCCTCGTCTCCCTCATCGTCGATCGGGTTGTCGTCGATGAGGTCTGCCATCTCCTCCCGCATGGCATCTTCATCATCTGCCGAGGTCATGGCGGTCTAAGAAGTGCTGGATGGTACAAACACTGTTACCGAGGCGAGATGAGGTGCACCAATACTACGCTGCAGAATGTGTAGCAAAAGTCATACATTTTACACTTTTCCGATCTAAAACTATTTTTAGCAAGTTTTTCACCTTTTGTTCTCAATATTCCCTGTAAAAATGGTAATCTATTGACTAGTGTTTCAAGAGTCTGTTTCAACTCCAGCCATCGACGTAGACTTGTCCTAGCGTTCTTCTACGCCGTCACTTTGGATAGAGATTGAATGTGCATAATTATAAGATTTTCTCTACCTTTCACTAGCAGAAAAATACGCAAATTTACGCATTCGAGTGCTGATCGCGCAACACTTGGGGCAGGCCAGAGTAAGACCCATGAAATTCTTTTCGCCTTAACACACAAAAACTGCCGAGAAGAGCTTCGTGTTCGTTTACCAGGACATTTAAACTTATTGTGATGTTCTTGTAGTGTTTTTGTTCATTCGATAAATAAATAAACAAATAAAAACCACATCTTTTCTTCTTTCCGTTGTGCTTTTCGCTGTTTTTATCACATAAAATACACCATTAAAGAATGTAAAAAGTTACACAAAATATATCACATAAGAATGCAAAGTTACAAAAATATCAGCCTCCATGCGTCCGATACAAAGACACATAGGTACCATACAAAGAACACAAATATATTATAGCACCCTATCACCCAGTTATCACATAATTTATGGTTCTGGCAAATAAATTCGACGTTTTTTATGATTTCATTTTCCTGATATGGATAGAAAACAGATGTCAACTACACAGGCAAACCTGTGAAAGAGCATGTAAATTCCTGACCTTCTTCCTCTTCTGAGGAATCCTGGAGGCGGTTTTGTTTCAGCTTCTTGAGCTTCTTCTTTTCGCGTGGGGACAGCTCCTCCTCATCTTCACTCTCTGCTGCCTCCGAGTCGATGAACTCAGACATGGCTTATATCTCTCTCCCTGTGACAACACACAAACACTGTCCCATCAAGCTAATGAAAGGCTTGGCTACAGGCGCTTCCACCATAGACCTGACTTTAGAGACGCTTCAGTAATCAATCATTTACTCCCCATGAAGGCCGACTGGCAACTGACCCCGGATAAGGAAGCCTGAGCGACACAGGTATCTGCCTCACGCACTGAGTCCCAGAGAAAAGGTAAACTATACGAAGAACACGACAAAAGAGGTGTTCAACAAACGCCCAAACGTAATGTTAAGGCTAAATTTATAAATAACTAACAATAAAATAGCTCGATGTGCACGACACAACTCATTCATAAGTGCATACTTCCAATAAATTGTAAATTCAACGTGTGTGCGTATATGTTTCAACTGACGATGTTGAAATGTGATGGAGCTTGTTTGAGTAGATGAATGTGACATAAGAAAGAAAAAACCTGGACTGGAGTAAAAATAGCACCACTGTTATTGAAAGGGGAAATATGTGGTGTGCTGGCAAAGGAATGACAATATCGTAGGAATGTAGGCTATGTTTTAAGGAACGGGCTGTCTGGGGGACGGAAATGTTCTAAACGACGTGCGTTTTTATGAATATTTTATTGATAGTAATAACATATTATAAGTATGAAATTAAATGAAATAACATGGGTCCGAATCGGTGTTTTCCCGTCCCACATCCAAGCCACCGTGGGGAAGCATTTATTAGATGAACAATGACAAGACGGAAGTGAGATCAGAGTGAAACCCAGCGACAATCTCACCATCACGCTCCTCGGATAGAAATCCCACCAGCCGAGGGTCCTGCGGTTACTCAGCACCGTAAGTGTGATATATCTGAATGATGAAGCACCGCAGGTCCGCAATCTGTTCTGCCACCCACACCGGGATTATCCACCCAGGCGGCCTGTCGACTCGCGCCATTCGACCTGAGGCTGATCTTCTTCGAGCGGACGCAACCGACACTGTCAGGCCCAAGCAGACAGCCAGCACCACACGCCAGTGTCTATCTACATAAGTGGGACTGCCGCTATTCACGGTCACTCATATGAAAGGGGAGGTCTGATTCTGGTGCAAGCTAGTTTAAGGTTGCTGAATGCAATGGTTAATGATTTCAAATTTAAGAATTTGTGTGGTGTTTGTTTCGTCACTGCTAAAAGAAACCACTTTAGGGATTGTTCTGGTCCTAGACAGCTTCAAAACACTTCGGAAACACTGGCTTTATGCTCTACTTAAATGGCAAGGACATGAATGTCCCAGACATGTTGGCAATGGGCGATATTAACTTGAAGGATATAGACTGGAAGGACGAAACGTTAAAGAACCTGGCATGCGATGCCATACTATTTTAATACAGTGCAATCTTCTACGCCATTCCACACGACACGAGAAACACACCCTCAATACTAGAATTGGTATTTACCAGAGCAGATGGTATCCAGGATCTGACAATTCATCCCCTTGGGAAAATTACCACTGTGCCCTGTCTGGAGATATGTCCTCGCATGAGCCCAACAACCAGTGCCAAAGCCAAGTAATCCTATCGGTTGATTAATGGGCTTTCTCTTGAATTCATGTGAAAACTTAAAAAAATATTTTGAAGCAAAATATTTGTTTCTTTAATTTTGTCTGTAACCTAAAACTCCACTGTGTAAAGGGTAGTTTCGAGTTCTATTTTAATTAAAGAAAAAATAAAAGTTGAAACATATCCAAATTTGGACTATTATAGGAAATTTACAAAAAAAATCCACAGCTGGTGGGGGCATTCCTGGGTTGGTGCCATTCACCTAAAATTTTCAGGTCACTGGTATCAATTCTCAGGCAGACAGACAGACAGACAACAAGAACGGTAAAACTGTTAGATTAGAATCTGATTCTGTTCGTCATCGGCTTCATGTTTGTCCACGAAGAAGGTAGCTGACTTCAATCCCTCCCAGACCAACATCAACCTGATCAAGGACTGGATAACATTACGACCATACATTTATTGGCACATAGTATAGACATTATCAGACAAACAGATTAACTTGCTGGGGGAGGTTAAACAGGTACAGCACCACACTGTGTCACAGTACAACCGTAGGTCACAGCACACACCAATGGCAAACCAAGGCTTATACAAGCCCATGCAGAGCCCCAGCTAGCATGAGACTAGGGACAATACACTGCAGGGCATGACACACAGCGACCTCACGATGGTGGGGGCTGGGGACCGTACACCAGTCTGCAGAATGTGGCAGGTTTCGATGAGATCTCGTTGGGGTAGCCTCATGGCAGACCTACCAGTTTGGGGCAACTTTTGGCCGGGCTTGGGGCAGGAACTGCTACTTGGGGCAGCAGCCAGCCCAGGGAAAACAGAGGAAAATGAAGAAAAATAAAACAGCAATAACTAGTTAAACTAGCGCCGGAAAAGGCGATTTATCTCAAAAGCATCATATTTTTCATCAAGTAACATATGGTTTCAACAATACCACATGTAGGAAATATTTAATTTAAGGGAAATACGAAAAAAATGTCTTGGCTAGATCAAAATGTCACAAAAAGTTGTTAGTCCTACTCTCATTTATACAAATTCACCCCGAAAATGCCTTAGAATCGCTCTCACAGTCAACATTTCTATATGACTTATCGATAATTCTCACTATCAGTTAAATGACATAGCCTCAGCTATGACCATCAATTTCTTGAAGAATTAAGTCATATCTGTCCAAAACAGTGATGTAGAACTTTGGAACCATTAAAGGCAAAAGTTATTTTAAAAAAGCTACATTCCAAAACTCTTTTAAAACAGAAATATAGGACTTTAAAGAAATCACGATTGACCAATCAGAATCCTAGGAATTCTCATACTGGGGTCATGTGACCTATCTGACAAAAAGTTTGTCATCCTGGGAATTTACTATTTTAAATTCCCAGGATGTTTTTATAGAAAAGGACAGAAGACCCAAGGTACGAAAGAACTGAAGACTTCAGTAATTATTTTATGTTCTATTTTCAGGGCAGACTGATCCATTTAGCAGTTTTGAGAGGCTATGTAAAATTAATTCAGAAACAAATACAGAACAGACATTTCTTACAAAATAATTAATTTTTAAACTTCAAATAGCTTTTCAAAACTAAGCAATGAAGGGCAGGTTCCAGCCTTTTACTGGTACACTTAGCATATTTCAACAATAGTTGAGTGGCCTCCACAAATTTTGCCAAAGATACAAAAATAATTGACAATTTTGTAATCAAGATTTTTAAAATAGTAAGAAACCACAATAAAAAACTTCATGCCTCTCCCTTTAACTTAAAGCTCCAGGAAAATAAGAGGAAAATCAGTCAATGAATCTCTGAGTATGCCTTATGGAAATGTCTAAATTTTAACCGGGTATGCCTTTAGCAAATCTCTGGGTATGCTGCAAGGAATGCTTTTCAAAAGCTGAAATTGAAATGATTTTCTAAATTTGAATTCCAAACCTAATTTTGGTTAGGTAAAAAACCTTATAACTCCCAAGGGAACTTCCCTGTGTATTTTTTGCATTTCCTCTACCATATCTCATCACCAAATCAAGGCCACCAAATAATGCCAGCCCCCCTTCCCCAAGAGCAAGGGGTGGTCCATGGTATGATGTCATTTGGGCATAAAGGAATTTGTCTTCTGTTGGGTCTCTGGAAAGCATTCCAAGTTGTGTGATGCTTCTGTGCAAATGTGTGAGTACACAATGAATTAAAATATGTTTTAAAGGGAGATACACAAAAAATTGATTTGCTATATCAAAAGGTTACAAAAAGTTTTTTTCAGAAGTCCTATTCTCATTTTTGCGAATTCAGCCTGCAAATGCCTTAAAATTGTTCTCAGTCAACATTTCTAGACGACTTTACCAGCACACCTCATATCGATGTATATGAGGTACACACGGCTAAAGCTATCAATTTCTCTAAGAATTAGGTCATATCTATCCTAAATAGTGATGTAGAACTTTGGACTACTACAGAAAAAAACTTTAGAAAAACAACATTCCAAAACTCTTTTGAAACAGAAATATAGGGCTTAAAAGAAATCACAATTAACCAATCAGAAGTCTAGGAATTCTCAAACCGGGGTCACATGACCTATCTGACGCCAAAGTTTTGTCAACCTGGGGCCGAAGCAGAAAATGACTCAAGACCCGAGGTACGAAACCGCTGAAGACTTGAGTAATTGTTTTTTTCCTTTTCTAGGGCAAACTAATTCATTTTGTAGTTTTTAAAAGCTTTTTAAAATTAATTCAAATACAAATACAGGAGAACAGACATTTGTATTATAAAAAACATTACTTTTCAACTTTAAATAGTTTTCGAAATGTCAGTGATGGGTATGGGCATGGGTAAGTGATGGGCGTTTACTCTGGTGCCAGCCTCTTTGGCGTTGGTGCCTGGCCGCTGTCTAGCACGGCTGAACGTAGAATTGCTGCGCGTCATCATTACTAACCCATGAATTTATTTTACTTTTTCTTTTTTTATTTCCCGTGCCCCTATTTTTCATTTTTTCTGAACAGTTCTAACACTATTCCTCACGATGCTGTTTATGCACTACTGCTCCAATATTGTTTCAGCCGACATCTGAAGAATCGCGTGTTCAACAATCGCAGAATCAGGAATTAAAAATCGGCAGAATCGCGTGCCTGTTATTCGTTTTACCCTAAGTGCATGTTGTAATGTGTATCGCCCATGTATATGTGTGGAAATATATGTATGGATATGGGTATGGGCATGGGTTAGTGATGGGCGTTTTATCGAATGTTAACCTATTTCGATAATAAGTAAGTGGCCTCCCAAAATTTTGCCAAAGATGCAAAAATAATTGATAGTTTCGTTATCAGGATTTTTCAAATAGCAAGAAACCACAATAAATTTTTTTGAGTATCTCACATTAATGTAGAATAAAAGTATTCTGTTTGGATAAGGTTGTATTTTTAGAATATTTCTAATAATGTTGATTTATATTGCTTGAAGGCAGGGGCAAATGATGTCACCAAGGCAAGCAGGAATCTCTTTAACATACCTTCAAATACAGGCAACCTTAATCATGCATCATATGCATGCAAGATATGTGCTGTGCATGAGTTTCTGTTGCTTTGGTACCTGGAGGGTGGCGCATATGTGGTCATCCAGATTTCAAGGGTTGGATGCACAATTTCATTCCTGAACATAATGTTCAATATGCAGTTATTAAAAACTTGCATTATTAACAATAGTTCCCCCAATTGGAGAAAGTCTGCCCCAACAACCAAATTGCTGCCCCACATGCCTCGTCGAGTCACCTGCCATGTTCAGCTGACTGGATAATGTATCTGTTTGTCAGCCCCAAAGTGATACAGATGGGTGTGTAGGGCTTCTTGTCAATATGTGGTATCCAACTCTAGCTCTAGTGTCTGATCTATTGGAATGTGCCCACTTCCAGTCCTCTAATATGACTAAATGCATAGCTATGATCTCTTGGACTGGTGCGCCTAATAGGGCAGTTTCCTTTGACCTCTGGTTACTCCTTTGTCAGTCCTTTCTCTATGCCAGAAGGAAAACAATCAGGTAAGAAATCAGGCAAGGGAATTTGCAGAAGTGGCATCCATGCAAGTGAAAGTAAAAAAAAACAAATGAAGGTTGGCTAAAATACATTCTCTGGACAGTTCTCCGTATGTGTGCCCAGCACACAGATCAGGTGTGCTCCCAAGCACCTGAACTTCTTCCACAGTCGCTGAGCCCCAAAATGGTGAAGTGAGGCCAAAACTGATTAGTACATTGCCTCCTCTGACACTATCTACCACTTTGCAAGCTTTAGAGTGACTTTTCTCGCCTTTTACAGGCTCATCTACCTTCCCCTTAACTAGAACCCCCATCTACTAAGTTTTCACTCATATTTCCTTCCTTCCTCTACCAGCCCTCAACAGTAAGTACTAACCTACTAACGGTGCCTTCACCTTTCCAAAAGTGTCTATAGCCTTGCAATTTTTCTTGCTGTATCCTTCTTCCCGTCCGTGCTGCAAAATAATCTCCCCTCGCTCGCTCGCTCGCTTCACTATGCGCTGCTTTCGCCGCACTTCCCAGGCCTTGAGTTTTGGCAGCCGGTTTCGCTTCATTGCAGGCAGAAAAGTTAGCTAAACCTCCAGAAATTTGAAGAACTATCATCCTGGATCTTAGGACTATTTGGCAGTTCTCCTTACCTACCTTACCTAGGGATTTCGGAAATTGGAGGCCATGATGGCCTGCTGGCTCCGTTCACTAACGAGCTCAGGTATAAGAAGTCAATACTCGGTCATTCTCAGGACCTAGGCCTGAGTGAGGTCATTTGAAGTTTGCTCATTTCCGGGATCGTAATGGTCAGTCTGGAACGTCATATCTTAGGAGCACCCAATGGTCATCAAGTCTCGCCTTGAAATGATTCAGAGTAGGAGCATCTACAACGGAACTTGGCAGGGAATTCCAGTCGTTCACTATACGAACACCAAATGAAGCTCTCCGAGTTCTACTCGCAGCTCGAGGCTTCTGCAACTTCCATCGATGCCCATGAGTGCGAGCAGAGGTGTCCAGATGGAAGAACTGATTTGGGTCCTGATCAATAGTTCCGCAGAAGTTGGTAAACCCGTACCATATCACCACGGCGTCTCCTACGATACGATACGATACGATAAGTTTGTCGAAATTTGAAGGCTTACAAGAGCCTGTTGGATTCGGGTCATCAACGAGCTCCTGTCAGAATATGTCACGGCTCAGTCTTGCGGAGGTACATAGTACCTCTGATTTGCCCAATGGGCGTCCAATTTGGCCTTGAACTGTGAGAGAGTGGTGGCGTTGACGACGTGGTAAGGGAGAGCATTCCAATCATTAACAACCCTAACACCAAAGGAAAAGCGACGGACTCTTGAGACAGCATTTGGTTTCATCAGCTTCAGGGCGTGACCGCGCGTACGTCCTCGACTGTCGAGCTCCAGGAACTGTGATGGATCTTGGTCCATGTCGCCATGAAGAAGTCGAAAAACCTTGATCATGTCACCACGACGTCTCCGAAAGTAGAGAGAAGGCAAGCCAAGCTCACGCAAGCGTTCGGTGTAAGGGAGATGGGCCAGTACTCGAACCATGCGTGTCGCACGTCGCTGGACCCTCTCGACTAACTTCTGGTCACCTCTATTAAACGGACCCCAAACAACATTCCCATATTCCAAGTGGGGACGGACCAGTGTCTTGTAGAGAAGCGGAAGTGTAAACGTATCGATGTTGGCAAACGATTTTCTGATCACAGCTAGGACCCTCGATGCCCTGGAAACCGCAGAGGCAGCCTGTTGCCTAAATTTAAGGTCCTTGTCAATGACAATTCCGAGGTCCTTTTCCAGAAACGACTTTTGCAGCGTCACACCGTTCATGGCAAAGTCGAAGCTTCTGTTTGACTCACCGATGTGTAAGATCGAGCACTTTCCCAAGTTGAAGGGCATTTGCCACAGCTCCGACCACCTCAGCATGCGGTCGATATCGAGCTGCAAGCTGACGGCGGATCGAATGTCATTGGCGCTAGAGTATAATTTCGTGTCGTCGGCAAATATTTTTACTGCGGAATTTACAGCGTCTGGGAGATCATTGATATAAATCAGAAACAAGATTGGACCAAGCACTGATCCCTGAGGCACACCGCTGATGACAGGAGCCCAATCAGAAGCAGAGGAACCAACAACTACCCGCTGGAGACGGTTTGATAGAAAGGCTTTAATCCATTTTAAGACTTTGCCACGAACACCATATGCAGCTAGCTTGGTCATCAGCCGGCAGTGAGGAACGGAGTCGAACGCCTTCCGAAAATCTAAGTACACTGCATCAACAGGGTTTTTGTTCTCCATCATCAGGCTCCATTCTTCCAAGACCTCCAGCAGCTGCGTTTCACATGAACGTTTTGGGCGGAATCCATGTTGGTCCTTAGAAAGGAGATTATGGGTCTTCAGATGGTCCAGAAGCTCGTCTCTGAGTATTGACTCCAGGACTTTGCAGGGTATGGCTGTCAAGCTCACAGGTCTGTAATTGCCTGGGTCCTGTTTATTTCCCTTTTTGAAAATTGGCGTGATGGATCCCAAACACCATTCCTTAGGTAAGCAACCAGCGTCTAGAGATTTCCTGAACAGTTTGGATAGGGGCGCGCTAAGAGAAGAAGATGCCTCATGCAAAACTCTGGGGTGAAGGCAGTCTGGCCCCGGGGAGCTGCATGTTTTGAGAGACCTTAACTTCCCATATACAATGAGTGGCGAGATGGTGATGTCCCTGAGGAAGGGCTGCGGGCAGCGAGTTGGGAAATCAGGTATGGAACGGACATCCTCGCGTGTGAAAACCCGTGTAAAAAACCTGTTTAGAATTGAAGCCTTCGCAAAGTCATCAGACTCCAACTGACCTTCTTCGTTTAATAGGTCGTCGACTCCTGATCTGGTCTTCAGCCTCGACCCTGTATACCTCCAGAAAGCCTTTGGGTTGATCTTTATGTTGTGCGCAAGGGCACGCTCGTGGTCTCTTTGCAACTTACGGGTCATAGACCTCAGCTCCTGCTCACAGTTTCTTAGACGTGCCAAGTCCATTATGTCCTCGGTCTGGTGGTAGACTAGTGCCAATCTTCGCTTTTTCTGTTTGAGGTGCATGGCAGAGCTAGTCATATATATGTTTTTACGGTTTGACCTGACCCGAGATTTGGGTATGTGGCTATCCATTGCTGCGTCCAGAACATTCGTAAAGAATGAATAGGCTTCTACAACTTCCAGGTCGTCCATGATGTCCCAATTTATTGCCCCTAAGTGCTGATTTAGGGCCTCAAAATTGGCACGCCTAAAATTTTGGCGTGAGGCAAGACACTCCCTCCTTCTCGCGTAGCAGTTAAGTGAAAACTGAAGGGTGAGATGATCGCTCTTCCCTATGCCGGAGAGAAATTGCAAGTTGCGCACCAAACCCTCCTCATCTGTGAAGATGAGATCCAATATGCTGGACGCTTCTCCCTGCCGAAATCTGGTGGGCTTTTTGAACATGCTGGAAGAGAAAAAACTCGTGCATGATGTCAATCAGCTTGTGCGATGCGTGACTCTCGCCAGCTACTGAAAACTCGCCTACCCAGTCGATTTGTGGAAAATTGAAATCACCTGTGATAAGCAGATGAGAGGCAGACATTGCTGAGACATGGCTCATTAGGTTCCAGAAGTCATGCATGCTTTGGTGGCTGTCTCTGGAAGGGCTGCGGTAGATGCATCCAATAATCAGCCAGTCCTGTCGATGGAGCCTGACTTTCACCCAGAGATGTTCCAGAGTTGTGGCAGACAATGAGATGACTGTTGCATGTAGGTTATTGCGCGTGTAAATGGAGATGCCTCGTTGACCAGATGGGCCAAGATTCTCATTGGTGGGATCAAAACTTGTGAACAAGGAGTAGTTTGCAATATTCAAAAGGGCCTGATCTATTGGGAAACGTTGTGCCTTTGGTATTACCTCAGTGAGAATTATAATGTCTGGCTCCTGGCCTGCAATGGCCATACAGAGGTCCTCACGCTTGTTAAGAAACTGGTCGATGTTGGTATACCAAACAAGAAGGTCCTGCACGTTGTGATTGTGAATGAGTCAATTTGATGGGACTGATTGGGTGTTGTCAGTTGGAGCACAAATGTTTGCACGAGGGGCTGATGGATCCCGCTCTGCATTGACTGATGGGGTCTGTTCATCCATCATCGATCCACTTGTGTTTGGCGCCATAAGGTGTGACTGCGCAGCCTGAGAGGTAGTAGCCTCCTTCTTCAACAGTCTCCTGAAGTACAAGGATGGCAACTCGAGCTTCCTTAACCTCTCTGTGTACGGGAGACCTCTGAGGGAGCTAACCATACGGGTAGCACGACGCTGAACCTTTTCGACGGTCTTCTCATCGGCTCGGTTGAAGGGTCCCCAAGAAGCATTCCCATATTCAAGCAAAGGGCGGACAAGTGTCTTGTACAACAGGGGTAAGGTGACATTGTCAATGTGGGCAAACGAGCGTCGAATTACTGCAAGAACTCTGGTCGCTTTGGAAGCAGCTGCCGCAGCCTGTTCTCTGAATTTGAGTTCCGTGTCTACCAGCACACCCAAGTCCCTCTCCAAACTTGACTTCTTCAACAGTGACCCATGCATAGTATAATTGTGATGTTTGTTGTGTGCACCAATGTGGAGTACGACACACTTATTCACATTGAAAGGTAGTTGCCAATCCACAGACCACTTAAGGACCCTGTCAATGTCAGCTTGAAGAGCATTTACACTGATGGTGTTACTGGCACTACTATATATCTTGGTGTCATCAGCAAATATTTTAACGTGGGACTGAACTATATCTGGTAAGTCATTAATGAACACCAGGAATAGCACTGGCCCCAGCACGGACCCCTGAGGGACGCCGCTTGCAACCGCGGCCCATGAAGAGACAGTGCCTTCTACTGAGACTTGCTGAGCACGACCAGTGAGGAAGGCTTGTATCAGTCGCAATACCTTTCCACGAACCCCATATGCTTCTAATTTATTCAAGAGTCGCTGATGAGGAACGCTATCGAACGCCTTCTGAAAGTCTAAATACACCGCATCGACTGAGTGTTTCATTTCCAGGTAGCAGGTCCAATCTTCCAAAGTCTCAAGAAGTTGAGTATCGCAAGAGCGCTTTGGGCGGAATCCGTGTTGGGATTTGGATAGCAACAAGTGTGTGTCAAGGTGCTGAAGGATGTGGTCCTTCAAAATCGATTCTAACACCTTACAACAGACTGACGTGAGGCTAACTGGCCTGTAATTGGTAGGGTCTTGCTTGCTTCCTTTCTTGTGGATTGGGACAATTGTACCCAGCTTCCACTCCCTAGGGATAATACCCTCATCAAGACATTTGCGGAACAGAATGGACAGGGGGACGCACAAGGAGTTGGCCGCATCATGGAGCACCCTAGGGTGAACAAGATCTGGACCTGGCGAGCTGGAAGTTTTGAGTCGAGTAAGCTTGGAGTGGACGGTCTGTATAGAAATAGGAATATCATTTAGGAATGGACCATTGCAGTGATCCTCAAATGCTGGGATGGTCGTTGTGTCCTCCACTGTGAATACACTAGAAAAGAATGAGTTGAGAAGAGTCGCCTTTTCAAAGTTGTCAGACACTATTGAGCCATTAGGTTTAATGAGATCCTCGATCCTTGGTTTCGTCTTGAGTCTTGAACCTGTGTAGCTCCAAAAAGCCTTCGGGTTTGTTTTAAGATTCGCTGCTAGGTTGTACTCATAATTTCTGTGTAGACGGCGGGTCAGTGACCTAAGCTCGCTTTGGCAGTTTGTGAATCTTGCAAGATCGATTATGTCTCTTGTGTGACAGTAGGTTCTGAATAATTCTTTTTCTTTTGCTTTAGACTCAGGGCTTCACTTGTCATGTATATATTTCTCCTGTTTTTCCTTATTCTTCTCCTGGGAATGCATGTGTCAGTTACTTGGTTGACATGGTTCATGAAGAAGGTGTATGCATCTTCCATTGCCAACCGATTCATGTGACTCCAGTTTACTTCAGTTATCATCCTGTTGAATAGACCAAAATCGGCTCTTGAAAAATTCATCTTTGTGGCTCGGTTGTCTTGGACAGCTGTGTAACATTCAAGACTGAAGAGAAGAATAAGATGATCGCTTTTTGCTATTCCTGGGAGATGCTGAAGATTCGTGACCATGCCCTGTTCATTGGTGAATATGAGGTCAAGAATATTTTCAGTTTGACCTTCCCGAAATCTTGTAGGTTTATGGACGTGCTGGAATAAAAAGAAGTCGTGCATTACATCAATCAACTGGTGAGAAGGATGTCCTGTGCGTGCAGTTGAGAAATCTCCAAACCAGTCTATCTCTGGGAAATTAAAGTCACCAATGATGAGCAAGTGACTTGCTTGCTGAGAAACCGCTGCTTTTACAAGGTTGGAGAAGTCTTCCATATTTTGGTGACCATCCCCTGAAGGGCTACGATAAATACCACCAATGAGGAGGCTATCTTGTTTGTGGAGGCGAATCCGAACAAAGAGGTTCTCCCTGAATCCAGCTTCCGGAAATGAGACAAGTGCTGATTTGAGAGTATACCTAACATAAATTGATATCCCACGCTCTCCACTTGGACCCAGATTAGAACAATCAGGATTGAAGCTAGTGTATAGGTAATAGTTGGGAATATTGAGGAGAGCTAAGTGGATAGGTAAGCGTTGAGCCTTAGGGATCACTTCAGTAAGGATGATTAGGTCTGGTTCCTCACCTGCTATCAATGTGCATAGGTCCTCCCGCTTGTTAGGAAATTGATCACAATTTGTGTAGAATACTTGTAGAGCCTTCACATTGTGGTCTGATAGTAGTCAATGGAGATGAGATTGGGATGGTGCATTGGTGACCGTGGAAGTGCAAGGCCTGTTTGCTTCCATGTCTTGCTGAAGCTGTGGCAAGTGTCTATCCTCAGCAGCTGCATCCACCCTTTGGGTCGGTTCCCCTACAGCTGTAGGAGTTGGTGTGGCTACAGACCTGCTAGTAGACATGGCAGAAGTCAGGGCTGGGAAATGACGCACAGAAGAAACATCAGATGATTGGCCAGTTTTCACAATCCTTCCACGTCTTATACAGAGGTTAGATTCACCAGCTTCCCTGCGCTTCCAAAGCTCTTCACGGAGCATCTTTTGCTGTTGGCGCTCCTTGTAGGTGAGGTCTGGTGTTATGAAGACCCGACGCCACCCCTCACATGTCCTCAATTGTGAGGCCGTCCTCAAGACATCATACTTCACATCTTCATTCTCAAGCGTGATGATAAGGAGCCGGTCCTTGTTTGGGATGAATTTTCCTGCACGAAAAGATTTTGTAGGTCTGACATTCATGTGCAGTGTTTCCTTGATCATGGATGAAAAAAGCGACATGTCAGCTTGGGATCTCTCAACTACAGTGGATCCCTCTTGTTCCGGAAAGTTATGTATGACCAGGTTGCGTGCACGTTTGTTTTTGTCCAGGAAGTCATCAAATACTTTGGACACTGTCTGAGCTTCTTTGATGTTGATTGAGGACTTGCTGTTTGACCCAGGCATGGCAGAAAGCTTGTCCTTTACTTCCCCAATCATCTTGTCACATGACTTTTTCACTGCATCGGAGTACAGAAACTTTTGATTTTGACTCTCGGTGAGGACTCTCTTCATCATGTTGGACTGATCAACAGCAAGAGCCTCTTGCTCCCTCACTGAACGAGTGAGAAGCTGAATGTTATCTTGAATTTTGGCCATCTTTTTCACCTGTTCCTCCACAGAAGCAGAAAGCTTGGTCACGGAGATGTCAAGCTGCCTAATGTGATCCTCTTGATGTGAGATGAGGGGTAATGAACTAGGAACCAGACCAACAGGAGATGTTTGTGCGCATGCATCCAAATGTTCAGAACCGAATCCGCCATGCACCCCAGACACTCTGTTCCTGGGAGAAACGTGAGCAGAGTGCAGCTCCATTGAGCACTCCGCCTGAACACCAATGCTACTGAAAGACGGTGGCTGGGGAGCACTCTGGTAGATAGCCTTACATAATGTGCAGACAAATGCTATCACAGGATGCTTATTCAAGGCATTGTAAGCTGGTTTGGAAACTGACTGGCAATAGGTGTGATACCAATAATGACAAATATCGCACTCAACCCCCATTTGACCCTCCCGCACTTCTAGACCGCAGGTGGCCTTCCCAGGCCCACCTTTGCAAACTGAGGTCGGTGTGTTGGAGTTCAGCTCGTTGCTGTTAGAGCGTGACAGGGAAGGGGAGAGTGAGAGTTCCGCATCAAGTGGCAGTGACTTGATAACCGTCGTTACTAGTCCAGTTTGAGAGGCCGGGGCAGAAGGTACCCCAGTCGTTCCTACCCCCACATCATCACTAGATGAGCTTCCCCCACAGACATCAAGTCTAAGACCTTTCACATTTGTGGTGCACCTTTTCCCTCCCCCTTTGGTTTTATCCTCTTTACCTGCTGTGTATTCCACTCGCGCCTGATCACTCTTATCGCCACACTTCTCCACTGCACTGACCCCAGCTTCGGCACCACCACTACATTGCAAAGTGCCAGATTGTGTGGTCTCTGAAGTCACACGCCGTGCAACGTTTGTGACATCGCGAATATCTGGAGAATGGCTCCTCGAATCTGACGTTACTACTGACGAAGAACTTTTCCGCGTCTGTATCGGGGAATGGAGTATCGTAGGCATATCAAATATAGGATCATATACCTAGTGCTTATACCTAAGTTTGTAACCACATATGCCTAGGTTTCAACGCCAAAACAAGTGGCTAGACGTCAGCAAAGTACCGTCGTCAGTCCTCGGTCAATCGTTGTTTACAGTCTGTCAGGAGCTCGTGAGCGCACGTCCGCCCCCTCCGAAATCCCAAAGACCAATCCAAAGTTCCCAAAGACCAGTTCTCGTCTTGTTCTTGGTGGGGTTAGACGCACAACCTCTTGGGTTCAGGCGTCTGTGTTCTGAAAGATATAATCTTAAAAGGCCGGTTAGACTGAAATAAAAGGTTACCTAACACCCAGGTGACAACGGCAGCATTTACAGAGTATAATAAAGACTATGTGATTCTAATTAAAAGATCCGAAGAGAAAAACAAGTTTGAGGAGTTGGTTCTCCGACTCAAAGTTTTGGTATTATCGCAGTAGGTGGATCACATCTCTCGGTTCAAAAGGATCACATCAGAAGGTCCACAGTTCATATGTTCTACCGCTCAAAATGTCTAACTTAAAAAGTCAAACATTCAAAAGGTCCAAAGGGGGCGTGCTCAGATGCATGAGAGCGGGGTGCATGATAACGCAGAGGCGTGCTAAGGCACCTGATAATAGGAGGCTATGAGGGTTAGGTTAGGTTAGGTTAGGTTAGGTTAGGTTAGGTTAGGTTAGGTTAGGTTAGGTTAGGTTAGGTTAGGTTAGGTTAGGTTAGGTTAGGTTAGGTTAGGTTAGGTTAGGTTAGGTTAGGTTAGGTTAGGTTAGGTTAGGTTAGGTTAGGTTAGGTTAGGTTAGGTTAGGTTAGGTTAGGTTAGGTTAGGTTAGGTTAGGTTAGGTTAGTTTCGGTAAGGTAAGGTTAGGTCAGGTCAGGTCCAGGTCCGGTCAGTTCAGGTCAGGTTAGGTCAGGTCAGGTCAGGTGTGTATGCCCTAAATCCCTATTTCCTAGTCTGGGGATATCAACCCTCTTTCCAGAATCTGAGTGCGCCTCTGGTCTGGGTACCACTTTTCGAAATGTCATAGAAATATCCCCAAATTCTGCAAGAAAATCCCTAGAGATGAAACAGACGGAGGGAGGGGACGTTTGAGCAGTGTTAAGTGGTACCCAGACCAGAGGTGCACTCAGATTCAGGAAAGAGGGGTGATATCCCCAGACTAGGAAATAAGGACCAAGGGCATACACAATTGACCTGACCTGACCTGACCTGACCTGGCCTGGCCTGACCTGACCTGACCTGACCTGACCTGACCTGACCCGACCTGACCCAACCCAACCCAACCCAACCCAACCCAACCCAACCCAACCCAACCCAACCCAACCCAACCCAACCCAACCCAACCCAACCCAACCCAACCCAACCCAACCTAACCTAACCTAACCTAACCTAACCCTCATAGCCTCCTATTATCAGGTGCCTTAGCACGCCTCTGCGTTATCATGCACCCCACTCTCATGCATCTGAGCACGCCTCTTTGGACATTTTGAATGTTTGACTTTTTTTAAGTTAGACATTTTGAGCGGTAGGACATATGAACTGTGGACCTTCTGATGTGATCCTTTTGAACCGCGAGATGTGATCCACCTACTGCGATAATACCAAAGTTTTTTAGTTCGAGCAAGAATTGAATCAATTTGTTCTGCTAACAGGCGACAATTCCCTTCTGGACCTGGGCTACTAACAGTGGATCTGGGTTGAGCCAGAGAGTTGGCTCACTCGGCTGGTCGAACTGAGTCAAAATTATAGTCAGTCTCCAAGTCGAGCAAGAGATCAGACGGTTTAAGATTAGATGTTCCGGGTCTTCATCGATGCCTGACTAGCCCGGTCTCGTCGAGCTCTGTTCATGTGCTCTGCGATTACTCGGGGCCTTGTACATCAGCCCTGATCAGTGTTTGTCGAGGTTCCATTTAAATAAGTTTGTAGAGGCTGCCTCGACAACCCATCAGGGCAGTGTGGTCCAGTTGTCGACGACTCAGACTCCAAAGAAGTTGTCAATGACTCAACATCTATTTTGTTTGCTTGAAAGCGTACTTATGGTCAAAAGGCTGACTTTTGACAGCAAGCTACCTATTTCAAAGGTACTCAAGATATTTTCACTAGGACCTCATTTCATAAAAGGGTCATTCCGCTCCAAATCAGTAAAAATGGCATTTTTGTACCCGACCCCCTCAGAATTTGATGAAACTTGGTGCACCTGTAGGACTATATGAAAGAAAGTTAGAAATAAAATTTTTAGCCCGGAGCAGCACTTGACGTCAGATCTAGAGGTCATCAAAGGTCACTCGTTTTTGCCGACTTGTCTTCATTCAAACATAGATAATTATTGTGTTAACAAAGTCTTGATGGCCAAATTGTTACCAATGCCAGTCAAATGCTTCACAATTCTGAGACTGGACCCAAATTGGATGTTACCCATATTTGACCTTTGACCTGACTAGGTCAAATTTCATAAATGCATTTTTTTACTAATTTTGCCTGTTTCAAATTGCATGAAATCTTACCATGTGACTTACTTAACCATTGACTACATGTGTACAAAAAAAGGCAGAGACTTGTAAAATTTATGAAATATTGCTATTTGAAGTTGATAGTTTTCTGCGGAACAGCTATGCCCCAGGGCAATTTAGCTATGATAGACGATAACATACGTTTCTTTGTGTGATTTTGGATGAGAATATTCTGAATTCTTTGAAAAATATTTTCATTGAACAGTTTTCAACCTGTGCATGACTGGGTTCGATAATTTTACACAGAGTTGGGGGGGTAAAAACCCCCAAATGAACTATGCATGCATATTAAGCACATGCATGCAAAAAAACTAAGCACATGCATGCGCATGGAAAAAACTACTGATGTCCAATGGTTTCTGAAAATAATGAACCTTCAATGTCCACTTTAACTTCATGTTAATCTTGAGGTCTCAGGAAGGCAAAAGCATTAATATGCTCTGCTGTGCATATGCAAAGCATATGTCCCGCTCTGCTGTGTGGCCCTCGGCCGGGGCACCTGGCTGCGGACTGTCCGCTGGCGGCTGCCCGCGCGCTCTGTCGCCTTTGCCACCCGGGCGCTGTTGCGCGGTCTCGCGCTGCCGCCCGGCCGTCCGCTGGTGCGCCCGGCCGCGCACACCTTCTGTCTCCTCTACCCGACGACCTGGCCGCCAGATCGCCGGTGCGTGATCTTGCTGTCATCTGGCCGTCCGCTGGACCGAGTGATCGTCTAGGGGCGCTCGGCTGCCTGCAAGCTCTGTCGCCTCTACCCGCCGACACCTTTACCGCTGGATCGCCGGTGCGCGGTCCCGCTCTGCTGTGTGGCCATCGGCCGGGGCGCCTGGCTGCGTGACTGTCTGCCGGCAGCCGCCCGCGCGCTCTGTCGCCTCTGCCGGGCGGCTCTACCTCCCGGACGCTGGGGCGCCCGGCCGCGCACACGTTTCTGTCTCCTCTACCCGACGACTTGGCCGCCTGATCGCCGGCGCGTGATCTCGCTGCCATCTGGCCGTCCGCTGGGCCGAGTGATCGTCAACAGGAGCGCTCGGCTGCCCGCAAGTCCTGTCGCCTCTACCCGCTGGAAACTTTATCGCTGGATCGCCGCTGTGTGGCCGTCGGCCGGGGCGCCTGACCGCGTAACTGTCTGCCGGCGGCTGCCCGCACGCTCTGCCGCCTCTGCCCTGCGGCCCTGCCGCCTGGTCGCCGAGCCGCCCGTGCGCTCTCCGGCTCCGGCCACCCGTACTGTGCCGAGCTTGGAGAGCTACTATGCATGAAGGTGTGTTTTGTATGCTTCGGTTTTTAACCTGTATTCATCGCTCCCGGCGACTTTGGATGCCGAGCTCTACCGCGCCGATGCCCCCGGTGTTATTTAGTGACCCCGCGCCGGGGGTGTCATGGCTGCGCGGCTATGTTCTTAGGTCCCTGTACGCTTTATGTACCGCTTAGTGCAAATATATGTCTTATGGCTGTATGACAAGGGAGAAATCTGACATGTGGCCTTCTAGCTTCTTATTTGTTTATTCTAGAGCAAATCCTGGGACATTATTGGAATCCCTGTGTCCAAGGCAGTGAAAAAAGCAAAGCAATGCTGGTAAAATAAAAGTTCTGACCCAATTGTGTCCCAAATTATTGTTCAAACTATAAACACTTGACCCAAGATTGACTGAAGAATTAGTTCTGGCGGGTGCCTGATTCAAAGTTCCTACAAAATGTTAGGACATGGCCCAGCAACACATAAGCAGTACTAAATGATGGAATGGAACATGTGTGAGTTTATGAGTCTTATTTAACTTTCTAGACCTTTCAACTTTGAAATCATTTTTTATTATTTTATGCCATATGGCGTCAAATTCTTCATTAAAGATATGAATTGCAAGTGCACATTTATAATTTTTCAAAGTAAGATCAGCGGACATGATATAATGACTGGCATTGTACTCACTAGGTCATCATACTTGTATATTTTTCGTCACGTGTATCTCCCTGCCTGTCTCACTGCTTGAATGTACCTTGACGAACACATAACCCTCACACAGTGAGGAGCAAGCACATACACACTTCTCGTTCCTGGTACAGTGCAAGCCTCGTTCTGGTGCAGCAGCAAACCTGTCATTCAACACATTGCGTTCCTCTTCTATCAGATTTTCCGGAAAGTACTTGACAAACGTGGTCGATGAATGAATATTCAGGAAATCATAAAATTGTTCCGGAGTTCCTATGATATGCGTACCTTTGTAAGCTTGCTCGTTTTGCAAGTCTTTTTATTGGCCCTCCCACCCCATCACAGGGACCCTTTCCTTGCGCAGTGGCAAAACAAATGTCACTCAGCATCCATGCCAGAAGCTGACGAATGGTGCGTTACATTTACAAAGTTTTTTTATAATTCTTATATTGCGAGGCAGCGCCGTCTGAAAAATAAAATATATTTTCTGGACGTTTCTCAATTTTCTGGTCCAGATAATCGATTAGCTTTTGTTAGAACAGATGCAGTGTAGCAGTATCATGGGTCAAACAGTCAGAAATCGCGGAAAAAGAGAAGAAAAAAGAAAAACTTCAGGGTTTAACACTGTTCCAGGTTTCGGATTAGTTTCTGATAGGCAGCGCGACGTTTCCTGCAGATGCTTGCCACATCTTGCTAGATAATAAGATGTGCTAGACCTCTTTGCAATCTGCCGAATAGTCCAAGCTCTTAGTACTATTGTCATCACTCTTATTTTGTCACTGGGTTTGGTCAAGTCTTTGAATTACTGACGAAATCGGTTCATCATATCATCATAATTTTGCGCTTTCTCTTCATGTGTTTGAAGAATGCAAAATGTTTTCTGTGGATCGATCCTCCCAATCTGCCTATGGACAGAAGTCCGAATCTTTTTATAATTTGTATTGCTGTAGTTCTTAGACCTTCTTATTCGCGTCTGCTGAATTGGCGTTTCTCCTGGGGCGTGCGCCGATTAATTTATGGCCTCAACAGATTGATCAAAATCCATGGCTCCATCGCTGGAGTTCTGTGTTTCCGGTGTTGAAAGGTCTGTTCTTTCAATCACACTCTGGAGCCCAGAATATCCTGGTTATGAGAGGCTGTGGTGGCACGTGCAGCACTTGCACCGGCTCCATGCTCGACCTGGGATTGTCCCTTTGGAAAGCATCATTCTACAAGATGTGCAAACATATTTGTTCACATTTAAATCTAGATCAGAGTACTAAATCACCCATTTTGTAATCACAGGCCTGCACCCTTTAATAGTTTTTTTCGCTCATGTCGATGAAATGCCTCAGAACATTTTGTCCCCCTGTCCCTCCGCCACTCGTATCCAGATGAATTTCCCCATTTCTGGTCAGAGAAGTCAAGACTGTTCAGTTCCAGACTGCGAGTCGAAATCAGTCAACTCTGTGGGTGCGCTCTTCTTAAAACTGCTCAACTGTTCTCACTAAAGACACATCCGCACAAGTAAGCCTCGCAGCAACGAATGGCTCAGTGTTTTATCGCTCGTGGGCATCGTCGTTATCGACGGATCACCCTCCAACCGAGTAGGAGCGTCGCATCTCTGTCTCCTCTAACGTTTGTCTCAGGTTTTTCAAACGCCATTGAGACAGTACAACCCAGATTTAGTCACAGTTTGCTGCTGTGATATGTGTCTCACGCCAGTTTCAAAGCATCCTGGTGCCAATGATTTCGTGCCATGAACGTGCTAAGTTAGAATATTTTACCGGCTCATGTAAGCTCGGGTCCACTTGATCAAGCTACAAATGAGGCGTATACTGTAAGCTTTCCATCTTCCAAGCGTGTTTTTCAAAGCTTGGACAAACGAAACCTATGTAATCGCCGATCACAGCTTAATAGCCTCGGGGCACGTCTGCAACACAGTGCACTACCCTACTTAACTACCAGTATCTCAAAAAGTTTTCCAGTCTCTGCCTTTCTTTTTTAGGCTTGTCTGCACAGTGGTATAACCATTTGTGTGACAAGGTTTCATTGAATTCGAAGCAAAGTTGGTCAAAATTATTATTTTCGAATTTGACCAAGCTAGGTCAAGGGTCAGGTAAAGGTCAAGTCAAATTTGTTTCATGTTTTCAGGATGTCCAATCATTTCTTAGTGATTCTCAAAAATTGTGTGGCTCAATCTATTGTGAGACCGGAAATATATATACTTAATTGAAGACAAGTTGGCAAATATTGGTGACCTTCGATGACCTCTAGATCTGACCCAAGAGGTCACTGGGTCATGGAAATTTGCATGTGGTGTCTTACTACATGGTGGAAGCACATTACAAGGTTTCTAAAAAATCAGAGGGGGTCGGGGATTTTCTTGGTCGATCTGACGCGGAATGACCCAAAAGTGATTTGTGCAAGCAGTGGCTTAGTTTCCATGGGCAAGAGGCAATCAGGATAGAGCACAAATGACAACTTGGACTGGGGAGCAAAGTAAGGGTCATAATGGTGTGTATTAGGAGGCAGTGCAGGGGGCGCAAACAGCACAGTGCATGGGGCGCAACTGGCGCAATGTTGGGGTGCCCTCGCTTAGCACAGGGGGAGCAACATGTCCAGCTCTACAGGTGGTGTTTTGCCAACTTTCAAGGCTCAATGGAGCAGGTTTGGGGGGGGCTAGATATGAGAGGGATTTTAACTGGGGACCAGGGAATATAGCATTATGTAGGTGGAATTGCTTAGAGTGTGAACAGTGACATCGACAAGGGCAGCGGTAGTAGGCCACAGTTTCAGTAACAGATGAATAGATGACAGTAGTCTGGTCCTTTTTTAATGACTTGGTTAGAAACCATAAATATTTTGACATCCATTGAATTAAAATGTACCTATTGTTAGCATCCCCTAGCAGAGTCAACGCTGGAGTGCAAATATAAAAGCTGTGGGGTCAAAGTGGTGCAGTTGGCCAGTGTGCATCCAGATTGAAAATGTGACCTTTCCATTGAGCCAAGGGTCTTGGGATCAATCCCGCCCAGAGGCAGGTTTAAGCGCCCTGCCGTGGTCCCAGCCTAGTAAGTTTCCTCTCCTCTTCGACACAGTATAAGCTCGTAGTTGGTGTGTCAGTAAAGTTTGATGCCTCTGTCATAGGCATTGCTTCCCCTCTCCAGCTACCTGGACACTCCTGATCGTATTGCTTGGCTCCTCGGTAGCCTGAGCACACCCCTGTGCATAGATCTCCCTCCCCAAGTGCCTGAGTACACATGTGTTCACTCCTATTGTACCTCTGCATGTTACTGAATTCAGCTTTATCGTAATGAAGGACAGCTGTGAGGATTGTCTTCAACTAATTATTGCATGCATGGCATGAGACAACCAAAGGTGGGTGCTTCAACAACATACCACAACGATGATGTCGATGTGAACTCAGAACTGAACAGCTTTTCCACAAACAATGTTTGGAAAATCTCCTGAACAAAAACATTTCAGATTTACGTACTAGTCACAGTCAGTCCCTCAAAATTGGAGCCTCTGGAAAGAACCCTCGGAGCTTGAGCTCAGTTCGGTTCTTTTCCAGGTTTATGGACTGGAGAGCTAATATTTTGGGTGACATATAATTACATATTGACGCTTGACCTAACTGTTCAGCTCATCCCACCAACCCCCCAAGCAAGCTTCAATACGGTCGTCATATGTTAAACCTGTGGTAACTAGGATCTTGCGTCAGGTGTCACGCCCTCGTTAGAAATCTGACCCCGCGAATATTTCTAAGCATTAATTTATGTATAATCCACGGTGCGACTCGGCGAAATATTTTTAAATATGATGCAGATATATGTATTATGAAAAAACTGATACAGACACAGCTTGAGTCAATGTGTATCGCTTGTTATACTACAGCTTCGCGGCTTCGGTACCTTAGCCTCCGTCTTAAAGGAAATGTGGCACCTTCATAACGTGATTTCAACTGAGATAGCGAAGCTGTAAAGCATGCCGGAAAACCCGATACTCACTATATAATCTGTCTGGGAACTCAAAACTTCCGTGGAGAAAAGCTATAAACCTACCTGAAATGTACCTCAAATGTACCCCAGTCAGGCGGCCACAGTTGTCAGCTGTTGGTGTGACGACAGCGCTGACATCACGGTGAGTAATCAGCCAATTGAAGCCCTTGAAGCCTATAAAATATGGCAGTAGTTGTCAGATCATGACGTCATCCACAGGCAGAGGTTTATTTTTCATCCTACAGAAGCATTTAAAAATCAAAATATTGAGCTCATTGTACTTTTTTCAGAGAAATCATGGACGTTTTCATGATTTTGGGCTAAAAATACCCCTAATTACACTAAATTCCTGGATTCGACCAAGGTGCCACGTTCCCTGTAATATGGAGTTTGGCTTTGTTCATCAAGCCGGTGAATATTCTAGAAATAAGTTTGAGAGCCGTGAATTGTATTACAGGTAAATTGGCTTAAATGAGAACATGATCCGGCGTCCACCGACTCGAATTGAGCTGCGTCTGGAAGACCTGCAGGAATACGAAAATCTGAAGAGAGAACTGGAGCTAGTCAAATCCGTATCCAACTCTGATAGTATGCAAGAGACCCCCGTTGCTAAAACGAAACAACAAATGGCCGGAGAAAGGTTGGGACTGGTGGGGGCGAAGAGCAATGTGAGGAAATAGGCGTACTTTGGTGAGTGTAAACCAGTTATATATATATATATATATATATATATATATATATATATTAGAACTGTTTTTGGACTAGTTTTCTATCGTTACAAGGAACTTGTCATGCCGTTTGAAAAAATCTACCTTTCCATAGTCTAATTCCCTAGCCTATTCTCAATTTTCGTTTAGCCAGCGAGTAGTTCGATACTTGAAACTAAATAGAAACCTTCTTGTACTCTATCCAAAAATATCAACCAGCCTCGTTTTATCCAGACTCCGACGGAATTGTCGTGTTCCCTCAGACCGACGATCGGCAACCGTTGCATCTGCCTCAAACCCCACTAACCCTGCAGCGGCCACCATGGGCTCCTCTCTGACGTACGAACTGCTGGCCTACCTTCACGGGTGGTATACATCGGCCTACCTACTGCTGACGCTACTGCTGCTGCTGTGGAAACGCTCGGTGCTGCCTTACCCGCCCGTCAACCTGGCATCGGAGCTGGCGCTGACGTTGCTGCTGGCGGTGGCAGAGGCTGGTCGCCTGCTGCTTTCTCGCCGCGGTAACCTTACCCAGCGCGCGCTGCCGCTGGCGGTGGCCCTGCTGCTGACTGCGCCGGCCGCGTTGGCCGTGTGCTACTTCCTGCTGTGGCAGACCTACGTGCTGAGACTGGAGCTGGTGATGGCAGCCACGCAGCTGGTGTTCATGGCGGCTGAGACGGTGTGTGCTGTCGCCTGTATGGTGGCCTTCGCGCGAGAGTAGGACGCTGGCATGCGCAGTTACCTCGTGGTTCTGGTGAACGTGGTAGTCATTGCGACAGTGTGTGGCGACTCATGGTCACTACTCAGTAATGTTTCTGGGTCTTGTGACCAACTTCTGGCTCCATCTACAAAGCCGTCGCGGGGTGAGGGCGCCTAGGGTGGAGTCCAGCTTGATCTCAATGGTGCGCCGGAATGTTTCTTCATGACAGAGTCGGTAAGCGTTCAAGTCACCAACTGGCCGTCATGTTATCTCGCCCAGGGGTATTCTCTAATTGCTGAGGAAGGCATGACTTTTTCATGTGGAGATAGCCCGAGGATGTTGTGGAGTGCGTAATGTTCACCTGAAATGGGCCTCACAGATGGAAGGTTTGCATGCACAATTGCACATCATGTCCACAGCACTTGCATATTGAGAAAACGTGCGACCGTTAGCAGTCGCCGTGTTGCACATGTTTGGCAGTCACTTTCATCATTCTAGTTATTCCAGTTCCTGTGGCCCACTGAAATATCGGGGCCTGGTGCTCACCCTAAATCCGATGGTTTAAGATTAACCATATTGCACCCCTTCCATTTTTACGTGCCGCCTCCATGTGAAAATAGGTTGCGACTAGAATCGTCAAAGTTTGTCCTTGTGTTAGCTTCTTAATAAAGGGTGTGGATAACCCGATATTAGATGCGCGGGCAACGCCTGTCTCTGCGGTGATGCGATAAAGCAAGTTATATCTCACCTCTGAAGGCTTGTGGTACTCATCATGTAAGGCGCATGGGTTGCTGGTGACCTTGTGATCCGTTCGGCGTCTCTACGATACCCCCCCTTCCAGACGCCCGCGAATAGCGCCTCCTTGCAGGCTACAAGTCAAGCACTATTATAATAATTTTGGGGGATTATCGACGTACAAGCTCCCAGAGTCGTAGGGCATGTCCGACTGTTTCCCTGTGGAAGGGTTTCTGGGGGAGGGGGGCTAGATTGCTCCTTGCTCAGGGAATCCGCCGATCATTGAACCCGGGTAGGCCGCGTGGAAAGCGAGCTTGCGATTGACGAGCGCACCTCCTTGCGAGTTAAACAATAGCGCCTTTTGTCAGAACGGTACCTCTTGATGGGAACTGCCCCCTCCCCCCATCGGATGATCTGAAACAGGATTTGTTGGAAACTCGTGGCCGGCCCAATCTGAATAAGAGTAAACGTCCCGACTCAATTGGGTGAGTCTTTAGCAAGGAGCTCAGTTTTTATTTCTGCTCTACTATGTGTGCCCAGAATCCTTCGCTTTGGGTGAATTGAACTCAGTGAATTGTTATAAAACCAAAAACATGCTTTAGTAGGTCTCTATAGTCAGACTCGGGAATTCACGGGCTGACTCTGAAGTAGTGTGTTTTGGCACTATAGAATAATTTACAGAGTAACTGAACGGAACTTTTGAATTATGTGTATAAACCATACAAAACCTAGGTACAAACTGGGTTTCTTACTCTTGGCTCGCCAGTTGAGACTGGGTCAGGTTTACTTTTTTAAAGTAAATTTTGAGGTACTGGCAAGTCTGACTGGAGACGCCCATAGACGGATCCAGGATTTCCGACGGGGGGGCAGTGTCAAGGGGGTGCCACTTGGGCTGCAAGGCCTACTGTGGGAATCATAGGCAGATCCAGGATTGCCGATGGAGGGGCGCCGTCCGAACCAGGGGGGGGGGACACTTTGACCGGCAAACCCTATCAGGCGAAAAATCCTATCGGTGGGCGCCAATGTCCGCATCGTGGGGGGGGTGGTGAGCGACATTTCAGGGGCGTCGTGACTTCAGGGGGCGCCGAGGGTCGATTGGGGAGACGTGCCCCCTTTGCCCCCTGGATCTGCGTATAGCGGGGGTACCGTTGCTCACATCCTTGTGTAGGGGGGGGCGCCTTGGCACTTTTCAGTGGGTGCCATAGCTTTCTAGGGGGCGGTGAGGGTCGATTGGGTGTCCCACTTCCCCGCCCCCTCTAGATCCGCATAAGGAACCACCTGTGCTGCAGTTTGCAGTTTGGATGTAGCGGCATTTGGCACCAGATTCAGCACTAAACTAGGTAGGGACCGGTATTCAGTACGAACTTACTCAGAACAAAGAGACTCGTTTGCAAGATTAGCCAGGATTGGGCCTCAAATAGCACAAAATTTGCGCTATTCTAATCTTTACGTTCTCCCACAGACATTCCAACGGTCAGAACTTTTCGAACATTGTTGGGCACAAGTTAGGGTACTTGGAATTTGATTGCGCAATGGACAGGCCCCTTTGATTTTCTTTAAAATTGGTATACCTATATGATCTACGGTACAGAACAAGAAATATGACTAAACACCCCTTTTGCATTGACAATAAGGGGCCCCTAAACTGCCCAAACGGCCATAATGCACTGTAAATATGAAATTTACCCGCCGTGATGCATAGCGTTGAAAAGGTCTCTATTTCCCAAACAAAGTCCACTGATTTGTTTTGCAATCCGGCCATTAGGGCACATGTTAGGGCATTTCCAATTTTATTGGTTAATGGACAGCCCCCTTTGATTTTCTTTAAAATTGGTATCTATGATCTACGGTACAAAACAAGAAATATGGCTGAAGAACACTCCTATTCCACTGACAATTAGGGGCCCTAAAGTGCCCAAACGGCCATAATGAACTGTAAATATGAAATTTACACGCCGTGATGCATATAGTTGGAAAGCTCCCCATTTTCCAAACACGTCTACTAATTTGTTTTGCAATCCGGCCATTAGAGCACAAGTTAAAGCACTTTGAATTGTTTTAGGCAACGGACAGACCCCTTTGATTTTCTTTGAAATTGGTATATATGATAAACGGTACGAAACAAGAAATATGGCTAAAGAATATCCCTTTTGCATGGACAGGGGCCCTAAACGGGTCCTAAAGTGCCCAAACGGCCATAATGCACTGTAAATATGAAATTTACCCGCCGTGAGACACAGCGTTCGAAAGCTCTCCATTTTTCGAACAAGGTCCACTAATTTGTTTTGCAATCCGACCATTAGGGCAGAAGTTAGGGCACTGAACTTTTTTAGGCAACCCTTAGATTCTCTTTAAAATTCATTTAGAGGATCTAGGGTACAAAAACACGAATTATGGCTGAAGAGCACCCACTTAGCATTGACAATTAGGGGACCTAAGAAGCCTAAACGGCCATAATGCACTGTAAATACTAAATTTACCCGTTATGATGCATATTGTTGTAAAGCTCTCTATTTTCCAAACACAGTCCAATAACTTGTTTTGCAATCCGGCCATTAGGCCACAAGTTAGGGTAATTTGAAATTTTTGGGCAGTGGAAGGACCCCTTCGATTTTCATTAAAATTGGTATATGATCTACGGTACAAAACAAGAAATATGGCTGAAGAACACCCATTTTGCATTGAGAATTAGCGGCCCTAAAATTCCAAAACGGCCATAATGTTCTGTAAATATACAACTTACCCGCCATGATTCATATCGTTGGAAAGCTCTCCATTTTCCAAACACAGTCCACTGATTTGTTTTGTACAACGGCCATTAGGGCGCAAGTTAGGCCACTTATAATTTTTGGGGCAATGGACATACCCCTTCAATTTGCTTTAAAACTGGTATACATCATGTACGGTGCAAAACAAGAAATATGGCGGAAGACACTCCTTTTGCATTGACAGGGGCCCTAAAGTGCCCAAAGGGCCATAATGCACTATAAATATACAATTTACCGCCATGATGGATATCGTTGGGAATCTCTCTGGTTTCCAAATACAGTCCAATAAATTGTTTTGCAATCGGCTATTAGGGAACAAGTTAGGGCACTTTGAATTTTTTTGGGCAATGGACAGATCCCTTCGATTTTCTTTAAAATTGGTACACTATGATCTACGGTACAAAACAAGAAATATGGCTGAAGAACACCCCTCTTGCATTGAGAATTAGCGGCCCTAAACGGGTCCTAAAATTAAAAAACGGCCGTGATGCACTGTAAATATACAACATACCCGCCATGATTCATATCCTTGGAAAGCTCTCTATTTTCCAAACACAGTCCACTAATTTGTTTTGCAATCCGGTCATTAGGGCACAAGTTAGGGCACTTTGAATTGTTTTGGGCAGGGGCGCAAGTTTCCATATATTTGGGGGCTCGAGCCCCCAATGCTCGGAGAAGCCCCCAATGACCCGACGAGCCCCCCAATCCCAAGTTGCGGGCCCCTGCGGACAGAGCCGGGCCCCTGCCACGATTCCGGGCCCCAGTGGTCTACTTGGGCTAGCTTTGGCTGAGGCCAGGCTCCTGGCATCCTTGCGGGTGCCCTGTGGGCCACCTTTAACCTCGGTGTCCGCAACCGGGTCCCCAACGATATTTTTCAGGCCCACTTTGACTGCAGCCGGGTCCCTAATTCCGGCAGTCTCGGGCCTCCTGTCATCCAACCGGGCCCTCTGTGATCCACCCGGGCCCCCTGTGGACTGCAACCGGGCCCCCTGTAATCCACCCGGGTCCCCTGTGACTGCAGCCGGGCCCCCTGTGATCTATCCGGCCCCCTGTGACTGCAACCGGGCCCCTCTTTGATCCACCCGCACCCCTGTGACTGCAACCGGGCCCCTCTTTGATCCACCCGCACCACTGTGACTGCAACCGGGCCCCTGTGATCCACCCGGGCCCCTGTGACTGCAACCGGGCCCCCTGTCATCCACCCCGGCCCCTGTGACTGCAACTGGCCCCTATGATCCAACCAGGCCCCTATGACTGCAACCGGGGCCCCTGTGATACACCCGGGCCATCTGTGATCCACCCGGGGCCCCTGTGACTGCAACCAGGCACTCTGTGACTGCAACCGGGCCCACTTTGATCCACCCGGGCCCCTGTAATCCACCTGGGGCCCCCTGTGATCCACCCGGGCCCCCTGTAATCCACCTGGGGCCGCCTGTGATCCACCCGGGGCCCATGTGATCTATCCTGGGCCCCCTGTGATCCACACGGGCCCTCTTTGACTGCAACCGGGCCCCCTGAGATCCACCCGGGCCCCTGTGACTGCAAACGGATTCCCTGTGGTCCAACCGGGCCAACTGTGACTGAAACCGGGCCCCCTGTCATCCACCCGGGCCCCCTGTGACTGCAACTGGGCCATCTGTGATCCACCCGGGGCCCCTGTGACTGCAACCGGGCCCCTATGATTCACTCAGGCCCCCTGTGACTGCGACCGGGCCCCCTGTGATCCACCCGGGCCCTCTGTGACTGCAACCGGACCCCCTGTGATTACAAACAGGCCAGTTAAGATCCATCCGGGCCATCTGTGATCCACCCGGGTCCCCTGTGACTGCAACCGGGCCCTCTGTGAGCCATCCGGCCCCCTTTGACTGCAACCGGGCTCCCTGTAATCCACCCGGCCCACTGTGACTGCAACCGGGCCCTCTGTGATACACCCGGGCCCCTTGGGACTGCAACCGGGCCATCTGTGATCCACTCGGGGCCCCTGTGACTGCAACCATGCACTATGTGACTGCAACCGGGTCCCCTATGACTGCAACCGGGCCCTTTGTGATCCACCCGGGCCCACTATGATCCACCCGGGCCCCCTGTGACTGCAATCGGGCCCCCTGTAATCCACCTGGGGCCCCTGTGATCCATCCTGGGCCCCATGTGATCCACCCGGGCCCCTGTGACGGCAACCGGGCCCCTGAGATCCACTCGGACCCCTGTGACTGCAAACGGATTCCTGTGGTCCAACCGGGCCACCTGTGACTGAAACCGGGCCCCTGTCATCCACCCGGGCCCCCTGTGACTGCAACTGGGCCATCTGTGATCCACCCGGGGCCCCTGTGACTGAAACCGGGCCCCTATGATTCACGCAGGCCCCTGTGACTGCGACCGGGCCCCTGAGATCCACCCGGGCCCTCTGTGACTGCAACCGGACCCCCTGTGATTAAAAACAGGCCAGTTAAGATCCATCCGGGCCATCTGTGATCCACCCGGGTCCCCTGTGACTGCAACCGGGCCCTCTGTGAGCCATCCGGCCCCCTGTGACTGCAACCGGGCCATCTGTGATCCACTCGGGGCCCCTGTGACTGCAACCATGCACTATGTGACTGCAACCGGGTCCCCTATGACTGCAACCGGGCCCTTTGTGATCCACTCGGGCCCACTATGATCCACCCGGGCCCCCTGTGACTGCAATCGGGCCCCCTGTAATCCACCTGGGGCCCCCTGTGATCCATCCGGGGCTCCATGTGATCCACACGGGCCCTCTTTGACTGCAACCGGGCCCCTGAGATCCACCCGGGCCCCCTGTGACTGCAAACGGATTCCCTGTGGTCCAACCGGGCCACCTGTGACTGCAACCGGGCCCCTGGAATCCACCCGACCCCTGTTATCCACCCGGGCTCCTGTGACTGCAACCGAGCCCTCTGTGATCCGGCGGAGCCCTGTCACCGCAACCGGGCGCCTGTGATCCACCCGGGCCCCCTGTGACTGCAACCGGGACCTGTGACTGCAACCGGGCTCCCTGTGGTCCAGGAGGCGCGGGTCCTCTAATGCCACGGACGGGCCCTTGCCATGAGTGCGAGGCCCCGCGGTCTATCTGGGCTTGCTGTGGCTGCGGTCGGGCTCCCTGGCATGCTTGCTTGGGTGCGGTCCCCTTTAGGGCCACCCATAATCGCTGTGTCCGCAAACGGGCCCCTAACGATATTCTCAGGCCCATTTTGACTGCATCCGGGGCCCTATTTCTGGCAGTCTCGGGACCTTTTTGTTTCCTCTGTGACTGCAACCGGGCTCCTTGTATTCTGCCTTGGCCCCTTTTAGTCTGCCCGGGGCCTTTGTAGGTGGTATGGGCTTTTTGTAGTGTGCCTGGGTCCTGTGTGGTCCGCCCGGGCCCCTGTGGTCTGCCCGCGACCCTTGTGGGCGGTCTGGGCTCCTTTTAGTCTGCCCGGGCCCTCTGTGGTCTGCTCGGGCCCTCTGTGGTCTGCTCGGGCCCCCTGTGGTCTACCCAGCCCCTGCGGTCTGCCCGGCCCCTTGCAATTTGCCCGGGCTCCTATGGTTTGTCCGTGTCCCTGTGGTCTGCAAGGAACCACAGCACTAGCGGATCCAGGGGGGTAAAAGTAAAATTGGGGGATTTGATGCCCTCCCCAAATCCCCCGATTTTACCAATTTTTACGGATTTTCTTCAAACAAAAACCATATGTTTTTTCACGATTTGGGGCCCCGTTGCCCCCTCCCCCACCATCGGCCTGAATCCGCCCCTGATTCCACTCCTCCCACTTCGCTGTATCCGGGAATCCGTGCTATAATTTCAGGCTCCCTCTGGGCTACCCAGGCCTCCTCTGGCTCTAGCCGGGCTCCTTGCCTTGCTTACGACCCCCTGTAGTTCACCACCCCCCACCGTGCGCAGCCGGGCCCGTTCCGATAAGTACTGGTTTAATAAATTGACATGTTTGTTATTTTTGCATCTCTCCGCCGGCACTACTTTTCTTCATTGATATATTTCTAGGCATTTTTGTCAGAAATGTGCACGAAGTTTTCCATTTTTGTTTGTTCTAGTGGAATTTTAAGTACAGACAAATTTAAGTCTCTTAAATTTGTCTGTCAAAAAGTGTATCAAATCTTGTCGTCAAATCTGGGTTAAATAATGTGCGTCCGCCGGCGAATGGTAGCCTCTTAATTTCCCGGGCTTGTCAGCGCAGCGCGAAGGAAGCTAAGGCATGCTCCTGGCTCTCTTGTCGCATTCGCCGAGGCAAATGATTTGCACAAAGTTTGCCTTGAACAGTAAAATTGGCATGCTTATGATTCAATCGGCTTGTGTCTACTCTGGAAAAGTTTCGTTAGGCTCTGATTTGGATTTTACGTTTGGGCTTTTCGTGTCAATCCAAATCGTGCTCCGATGCGCAGTGTTGAATGGCAAGTGAAGTGATTGTTTGCTATTAGCTCCTGTCGGGCTAAATCCCTAATGAGTGATGATCCCCTGTCCGGCTCCCCTGATGGCTAAATACCAAGACTTGGAGAATCTTTTGCCCCTATGGCCGCCAGTGACGTATCTAGAATTTGGGTAAGGGGAGGGGCAAAGCCTCAGGGGACAGGGCGGCACTTAGCCACCCGAAGGACGCACTTTTCACCCAAAGGGCGACCAATCGTCGCATCCTGGGGGAGGGGAGGGTTTGGGGGCGGCATTTCGTCCTCAGAGGCTCTTGGGTTTAAGGGGTGGCTGCCCCATTCGCTCCCCCTGGTGGCCACCCCATTCGCCCCGCCCCTGGTGGCTGCAGCCGGGTCCCTACTCCCAGTAGTTAATACACTGTGGATGCAGACGGGCCTGCCATGGATGCGGTTCGTGTAACTGCAACCAGCCTCTGCCATGCTTGCCATGCGGGCCCCTGTGGTATCCCGGGCCCCTATTGGTCTGATCGGGCCCCTGTGGCCTGTCCGGGCCCCTGTGGTCTGCCCGGGCCCCAGTGTGCAAAGTATGGCAGTTTCGACGAGATCTCGTCGGTGCGAGTGCCCTTGGAGACAGGAGCGAGTGGTGCGAATTTTATCAGCCTGGTGCGAATTTGCAAGACTGGTGCGAGGAAGTTGACACTGAAAACTAAAAAAAATAATGACTGGATAGTTAGGAAGACACAGGAGGGGGCCTTATAAAAAGTCCTTAACCTTCGCCCGGGTGGGGGGTCTTTTTAGACCCCCCTCGGGTTTTTCCGAAGTGACCAAAAAAAACGGGGCGCGCAGCGCCGCCAAACTTGGTCTAGCTGTTCCTTCATCATTTTTACATCTTTACTGAAAATTTTAGCTCAAGGTCATATCAGGTCAGGTCACCAGGCCAGGTGAAGTGACCTCACCTCAAAAAAAAACTTAGGACCGCATAACTAAAAGAAGGGTTAATCGATCAAGTTGAAACTCATACCACATATTGGGCCCACCAGGAGCTACAACATTTGTTCTGGGATTTTTGATATTGGTGACCTAAGGTCATGTGCACAGCATGACCTCCCCATTGTCAATACATCACGAAATGAGCTTTTCTCAGTACGTATGGATGGAATCAACTTCAAACATTGGTTGCGACTTGCTCTTAGCCCATTTCTGGAGCTGATGCCAAAATTTTTGACTTGTGACCTTTAAAAGGTCACCTTAGGTCAAATAAGCATTTTTGGTGTTTTTCTCTATAAATTTTGAATAAAATAAGGTAGAGCTTTTATTTTGTCACCAAAGTGTTTGTATAGTCACTGGAAGTCAAATGATATACATCATGACTATACCAGGTCAAGTTGGGTCAGACCGTTGACCTGGGTCAGGTCAAATTCTTAAATTTGACCTGGCATAGCAATATCATATATCATTCGATTCGTATTGACAAGAGGATTGCAATGGTGCATAAACTATGGCTGTATCTTGTTTGGTTTGGAAGCTATTAGCGAGAAAGTAAACGCCCTTATGCATGGGTGGCTATGGACATTCCCAAGAATATGCCCAATATCTAGCGACCTGTAGCTCCCTAGGCTTTGACCTGACACGAAAATGAATGCCACTGTAATGAAAGCGCATCTCAAGAGCTTTCGAATGGTGTTAGAAAAATTTTTCTAGCTATCATAGCTTCTGAGATATATGAGGTTTTCTTAGTACACCTCATATTAGCGATTTTGACCTATTTTGACCTCTGGTGACCTTGATATTGACCTGACAAGAAAAATGAACGAAGTATTTTCGATATCATTTTCGAAGAGCTTTCGATTGCCGTTTTGCGCTTTTTTCTAGCTCTTTTAGTTTTTTTAGATCGTGGGGGAGTCTTTTAGCCCCCCACCAGGGCGAAGGTGGCTCGTACCCGCCACCGGGGCAAGGGTTAACTAACTAATAAGAGAGGTAGTATTGCATCGTGTGGGTAGGAATGTGTGCGTTTTTCTCCCTAGTATCTGGCAGATTGGTGATAATTTTTTTAGGCTGGTGGTGCGATAATTTTGGATGGCTGGTGCGACTCGTCTGGCCTGCTGCCATACTTTGCAGACTGGCCGGGTCCCATTTAGTCTGCACGGACCCCTTGTCTGCTAGTGCCCATTTTGTTCTGATCGAGCCCCTTGTGGTCTGCCCGGGCCTCCTGTGGTTTTCCCGGAACCCTTTTGGCCTGTCCGGGCCTCTGTGTGGCCTCTGCGGACCCCCTTTTGTCCGTTCGGGGCCCCTTTTGTCTGCGCGGGCCCTCTGTGGTTTGCCCGGGCCCCTCCCAGTCTGCAAAGTATGGCACTTTTGGCGAGATCTCGTGGTGCGGACACCCTTCAGGTGGTTCGAACTTTGGAGCAAACAAGTGCCCACTTTTGCTGTATGGTGCGAGGGAGCTCAAATAAAACACCCACAGAGATCTGAGAAGGGAGAAACTGGTAAAAACATCGAAATTTCCGGGTCAATGAAATTTCTCACCAATGCCTGGTGTGAATTTTAGGCTGCTGGTGGTGCGAAAAATCTACAAGGCTGGTGCGGACTCGTCAGGTCTGCTGCCATACTTTCCAGACTGGGGCCCCTCTGTGGTTAGCCCGGCCCCTGTGTTCAGCTCGGGTCCCTGTGGTCTGCCCGGGTCCTTTCATCTGTCCAAGCCCCGTGTGGTCTGCCCGGGCCCGCTGCCCAGCCAGCAATTCCGACCGGGCCCAGAGCGGGCTGGGTCGGGCTCTGCCCGAGCCCTAAGACTCATAGCTGAGCCACATAGACTCGGGCTGAGCCCGACATTAGGTCGGGGGATGACAAATTGCCCGAGCGGTAGAGCCCGGTCTTGCTTGACCATGGGCTCTGCCCAGACGGAGCGGAGCCGGACCTGGGCTGAGCCCATATACGCGGGCTCTGCCCAGTCAAAGCCCAGCATATATCGGGCAGAGTCCAGCCAAATTGCTGGCTGTGTGTGGTCTGCTCGGGCCCCTTTTGGGCTTATCGGCGTCCTATGGTTTTCTGGGTTCCTGTGGTCTGCCCGGCCCCTTTGGTGTGCTCAGGCCCTATGTGGTCTGTTGGGCCCCTTGTGGTCTAAGAATATCGTGCAGAAACTGAAGCTGTTGTGTTAGTCGCGTATTTGCAGGAGTTCCTTATTTGTGAGCAATTTCGTGCCCCAGGTGGTTTATCCGTGCTCCCTGTTGCCGAAACCGGCCCCCTGCCATGCTTGCGGGTCCCCTGTGGTTTTCCCGGGGCAACGTGCGGCCGGTCCCATGCAACATTCGGGGAAAAATGGATGGGGCGTGAGAAATGTTAGGCCCCCATTCCTTTTGTACTGATCCTATATGAGGATTGTAAAGGGAAATAGGCAGTACCACCTATTCATAGTACCCCTTGACCGGTACCCAGTGTTGTACAATGCCATGAACTGGCAAGGTGAATGGATCAGAAAAAGGTGTCTTGATCATGTAACCTAAATATCAGTAGGTTCGATTTCCCCGCTGATAAAGGAATTTCGCACTTCGATCTCTACCTTCCATTTGTATCAAATTATTCGCGATAATGCGATTTCGTTCCAGATGTGAATGTTAAAATGGTTGGACAGTATAAACATAAGTCGGGGGCACAAAAGCGTAAAACAAAGAACATTCAATACCGAGGGTCTGCTCTGGCAAAACTACCCAAATTTTGTACATTTTTCAGGTAAACTATGAATCTAGAATCGTCTTGCTAATTTTGCAAACTGTTATAAAATGACCCCGATCATATTTGCATTTAATCTCTAGCAACGTACGCGTCCACTTAAAGTAGTTCATATCACTACTATTTTTGGTACTTTGCAAGCTACGTTCATTTATCGACCGCAAAAATTAAAACCCCAATTTAAAACTAACTCGGAAAAATGCAATGTGTATAGTTTCCAGCAAAACGGTAAAGTAAGGTTGTAATTCCAATCCTTCTTTTCCTGATCATTGCCTTCCTCGGCCAGGCCATCAGCCGGATCCCGTTTGCTAAAAGACCCTCCAGCATCCATCCTCCGCGTCGTCCGGGGCTGATCCCGTTGTACCTCCGGAGGAGAGCATCCACGTGGACGACAAAGACGGTAAGTAGACACCTACTTGTCCAATATCCTCACATAGTTTGGCCGCTCGTTCAAAAGATTGGGTCTTCTGACTACTTTTTGGGCTAAATAGTGCAAATCAGGAACAGTGACGAATAGCGCGCTAAAAATTGTTATTTAACCTTTGCAGTCAGTTTTCGACAACAAACGGTCGAAAATACGTTTTTCGGTCACATTTTCATTAAAAAAATACGGGCCCCCATCATGTACGGGCCCCCATTATGTACGGGCCCCCTTTCGAGCTGGGTGCCCCCAATCAAAAACATAAAGTTGCGCCCTGGTTTTGGGCAACGGACAGACCCCTTTGATTTTCTTTAAAATTGGTACAGATGATCTACGGTAGAAAACAAGAAATATGACTGAAGAACACTTCTATTACATTGACAATTAGTGGCCCTAAATGGGCCCTAAAGTGCCAAAACAGCCATAATGAACTGTAAATATGAAAATTTACCCACCGCGATGAATAGCATTGGAAAGCTCTCCATTTTCCAAACACAGTCCACTGATTTGATTTGCACTCCGGCCATTAGGGTACAAGTTAGGGCACTTTGAATTTTTTGGGGCAATGGACAGATCCCTTCGATTTTCTTTGAAACCGTTAAATATGATCTACAGTACAAAGCAAGAAATATGTCTGAAGAACACTCCTATTGCATTGATAATTAAGGGCCCTAAAGTGCCCAAACGGCCATAATGCACTGTAAATATACAATTTACCCGCCATGATGCATATCGTTGGAAAGCTCTCTATTTTTCAAATATAGTCCAATAAATTGTTTTGCAATCCGGCTATTAGAGCACAAGTTAGGGCATTTTGAATTTGTTGGGGAATGGACATACCCCTTCGATTTTCTTTAAAATTGGTGCATCTTATATACGGTACAAAACAAGAAATATGGTTGAAGAACACCCATTCTGCATTGAGAATCAGCGGCCCTTAACAGGTCATAAAATTCCAAAACGGCCATAATACACTGTAAATATACAACTTACCCGCCATGATTCATATTGTTGGAAAGCTCTCCATTTTCCAAACACAGTCCACAATCTGTTTTGCAATCCTGCCATTAGGGCACAACTTAGTGCACTTTGAATTTGTTTGGTAACGGACATACCCCTTTGATTTTCTTTAAAATTGGTATATATGGTCTACGGTACAAAACAAGAAATATGGCTGAAGAACACCCCTTTTGCATTGAGAATTAGCGGCCCTAAATGAGTCCTAAAATTCCAAAACAACCATAATGCACTCTAAATAAGAAATTTACCCGCCGTGATGCATAGCGCTGATAAGGTCTCTATTTTCCAAACAAAGTCCACTGATTTGTTTTGCACTCCGGCCATTAGGGCACAAGTTAGGGCACTTTGAATTTTTGGGCAATGCATTTTTGGCCCTTCTATTTTCTTTGAAATTGGTACATATGATCTACGGCACAACACAAGAAATATGGCTGAAGACCACTCCGTTTGCATTCACAATTAGGGGCCCTAAAGTGCCTAAACGGCCATAATGAACTGTAAATATGAAATTTACACGCCGTGATGCATATAGTTGGAAAGCTCCCCATTTTCCAAACAACGTCTACTAATTTGTTTTGCAATCCGGCCATTAGAGCACAAGTTAAAGCACTTTGAATTGTTTTAGGCAACGGACAGACCCCTTTGATTTTCTTTGAAATTGGTATATATGATAAACGGTACGAAACAAGAAATATGGCTAAAGAATATCCCTTTTGCATGGACAAGGGGCCCTAAACGGGCCCTAAAGTGCCAAAACGGCCATAATGAACTGTAAATATGAAATTTACCCGCCGTGATGCATAGTGTTGGAAAGATATCCATTTTCCAAACACAGTCCACTGATCTGTTTTGCACTCCGGCCGTTAGGGCACAAGTTAGGGCACTTTGAATGTTTGGGGCAATGGACAGATCCTTCGATTTTCTTTAAAATTGGTATATATGATCTACGGTACAAAACAATAAATATGGCTGAAAAACACCCTTTTACATTGACAATTAGGGGCCTAAATGGGCCCTAAAGTACCCAAACGGCCATAATGCACTGGAAATATGAAATTTACCCGCCGTGATGCATATAGTGGGAAAGCTCCCCATTTTCCAAACCGTCTACTAATTTGTTTTGCAATCCGGTCATTAGGGCACAAGTTAGGGCACTTTGAATTGTTTTAGGCAACGGACAGACCCCTTTGATTTTCTTTACAATTGGTATATAGGATCTACGGTACAAAACAAGAAATATGGCTGAAAAACACTCCTATTATATTGACAATTAGGGGCCCTAAACGGGCCCTAAAGTGCCGAAACGGCCATAATGCACTGTAAATATTAAATTTACCCGCCGTGATGCATAGTGGTGGAAAGCTCTCCATTTTCCAAACACAGTCCACTGATTTGATTTGCACTCCGGCCATTAGGCCGCAAGTTAAGGCACTGAACTTTTTTAGGCAACCTTCGATTTTCTTTAAAATTTGTTTAGATGATCTACGGTACAAAACATGAATTATGGTTGAAGAACATCCCTTTAGCAGTGACAATTAGGGGCCCTAAGAAGCCCAAACGGCCATAATGCACTGTAACTACTAAATTTACCCGCTATGATACATATTGTTGCAAAGCTCTCTATTTTCCAAACACAGTCCAATAACTTGTTTTGCAATCCGGCCATTAGGGCACAAGTTAGGGCACTTTGAATTTTTTTGGCAGTGGAATGATCCCTTTGATTTTCTTTAAAATTGGTATATGATCTACGGAATAAAACAAGAAACATGGGTAAAGAACACCCTTTTTTCACTGACAATTAGGAGCCTTAAACGGGCCCTAAAGCTCCCAAACGGCCATATGTACTGTAAATATGAAATTTACCCGCCGTGATGCATAGTGTGCATAGCGTGCATCCTAATGGCCGGATTGCAAAACAAATAAGTGCACTGTGTTTGGAAAATGGACAGCTTTCCAAAGATATACATAACGGCGGGTAAATTGTATGTCGAAGTGTATTATGGCCGTTTGACCTTTTTAGGGCCCGTTTATTGCCCCTAATTGTCAATGAAAAACGGATGCTCTATTCAGCCATATTTCTTGTTTTGTACCGTAGATCATATATGTGTGGGACATTCCACGACAGATCGACAAGTCGATAACACCCTCATATCGCAGAATTCGTTTTTTTTTAGACGGGGTTATTGATGGAGCCGATCACGATTTTCGTATTCATTCTCCTGTGTGGCTTACGGCTTGAAAATTATAGCATCAAGTATTTTGACTATACCCACACGTTATGATGGTGCCACATTTCCTTTAAGGCATTTATCCAATATGTATTGTCTTCTGACATTATTATAGTGTATACCCGTGTACATAGGTAGCATCAAAATATTTGCATGGGATTGCATATCATCTTCTTGAACCGTACAAAGTGTTGACACTGCTCCCCCGCCGATGGCCCGAGTGCTGAAAAGTGGTTATGATGTAGATATTGTAGGATTCTCGGCCACGCAAGGCCTTATTCAACCTACCAATCGAAGGAAAGAAACCGACGATGATAATGTCCAATTTATTGATGCAATGGCCAGACAGCGGATGAGAGACAACAATTATAAACCACAACAACAGCGCCAATATTTACAAATGGGAACATATACCCACTCCAATGGGAAATAACAAAATCCCAGAGCAATATGTGACACACGATATGGACGCGTGTAGAGTGAGTGAGAGCGTGAGTGGTTGTGAGAGCGTGCGACGGCGAGGAATAAATCGCCGGTAGGTTTGATGCCGTAATCGACAGTACATCCAGCGACGGCTGCAAACCGAAATCGGATATGCAGTGATCAGGGATCTGCTCAGTCACGAGTGCAGACCCAATTACACGACGGTACCGTCAGTTGCAACTGGGGGGCGGGGACGAACCACTCCAGGGAGTGGCCCTGACGAGTGATCGCAATGCAGAGGTGGAGGAGTGGACCAGCCCAGAGAGTAGCTCTGGCGAACTGACGCTGTTATTACCACACAGCGCGCCTTTATTCCCGGCTGGCAGTGGTCACGTGACCAGGTCGCGCTCTGGTTGGTCGGCCGGGTGGGTCGCTGGTGTGGTGGCAGTGACCCGGCGTACGCCTGTGCCGGCGGCGGTGGTCGGCTGACCGCGCCGCGGCTGAGGGCGCGGGTCAGCTGGTTGGCTGCAGCTGGAGCCGTGTAGCGGTGCAGTGGATATACAATATTACAATATTGTACAATCAAAATACGCTACAATATTACAATCCTATGCTATGAAAGTTCCTGAGTTTGGTCCTAGGTTCATGACTGTTCAGTCGGAGGTCTGTGACCTGTTCTGTTTTTAAGTCTAAGCTGTGCTTTAGTCCAGAACGTATTTTAATCTAAACCCCTTACCCTATCCTATATTCTCAATACTTTTTCCCAGCCCATTTTCAGTTAGCTCCCGCGGTTACGGTAGATCATAACCAAAATTATACCACAACTGATTGGGGATACGGACCCTCCAATGAACTTTTAACTAAGTGGGGACCCAAGTCTAGTAGGTTTCTTGCGATTGAAGAAATTAAAATTGTTTCAGATGTACGGACTTTTTGTCGGTCTTATCAATAATTATCTTTCTGGCCTATACACTGCATTATAATTTATATTCATGTGCCCAGGAATTTAGAGATAGAATGCCTCCGAAAACAATAATATGGAAATCATGGATGAGCTACGCCTTCAGCAGGCTACCCTGGAAGGAAAGATTAGTACCCTACAACAAACCGTGGCCCAACTCTCCAATGAGCTCCAATCCCCCCACTTCCTTTATGAAGAAGCTGCTGTGGCAGCTTCTTCATGAAGCTGTGGCTGTGGCAGGGCATATTCATGCTGAGAGAAAGCTCGAGTCTGTTCTACCGGAAAATGAAAGACTGGTACAGAGGGAGGTGGCCAAAGCAAAGCAATTTATCGAGACTGGAGCAATACACTAGGAAGTTTACACTGGTGGTTACTTGGAAAGTGGTTCCGTCTTTCTGAAATGGGGAGGATATCCGCAAAATCACCCAGGGGTTGCTAGAGGAATACCTAGGTATAAGCCGGAGTAGAGATGCAATGGCAGCATGTCATCGCCTGCAGTCTAGGGGCTCTATTCTTCTACGACTCCATGACCTAGACATTATACTGCGCATTAACTCCCAGCGTACTGAACCATCGAAGAGGGGCCTCTTAGTCTTTGAAAGTCTTACGAGAGAAAGGAGGGAGGCGATCGATATGCTGAAACGTATGCGAAACAATGACTCTCGTCCATTTTACTCCTATTTTACATTCAGAGGTGATATCTTCCTCAAAGTAAGGGAGGATGACAGGCCAGTTCAGGTGGGAGTGGGCACCACGGAGGAGATGATCACTCAAATCTGCCGTGGAGAAAGGGTGATCCAAACGTCAAAAGACCAGGACGTACCCAATCCAAAGATTCAAATGAAGGGGGCTGGACCCAGGCCCAAAAACAGAAGAGGCCCTCTCGCAGACAGAGCAATCCCCCGCCGAACAGGTATAGGTCACGCCCAAACCCCAGTCTATCATCTAGGACTCAACAGCGGGAAAGACCTGGAAGCTCCTCCACGGGCCCTGTTGTGTGTGCGGGGGTTTCCAAGCCTGGGTTCAATACAATCTGGGCATCGGACTGGACACTTAGGAAATAGTACCAATGGGTCCATCGCTTTGATAGTGTTTGAATTGTGTATTCTGACGCAGGTTCGAATCAGTGTCCTAGATTTTATCGAGATGCGTGGATATCGTAGCGAGCAGCATATGGGGAGCACATTTGATTCCAAATGGCACTCTAGTGAAGCGTAGTCTAACCCCTTTCCATACAAACTGAAGGTAGGGTCGGTCTTCTTTTACCATTACTTTGTGGAATGCTGCCTTGATATCAGTTTGACACCCTATCTTATTCAGTCGAAAATTCAAAACTACCGCGGGTAGCGTCTGGACAAGATTCTCTTCTGGTTCTAGGTGCGAGTTAAGACTGTTTCCTCCACCATCAGGAGAAGATCCATCAAAAGCCAACCTTAGCTTATGGTTGCGGCTGGTTCCTCGGTGTGGCAGGTAGAATGCTGAAGCATCAGGTGTCTCAGCGTCTGGTGAGTACTCAATGACGGAGTTCTCATGACAGTCCCTGTAGGGAGCTGTCGTACTCTCCCTTCTGCTCCTCGGTGAGCTTTGCTGCCATGCGATGGGTTCGGGACGCAGCCGACAGAAGGTTACACACGGGTCGGCGGTCCGAATTCCAAAGCAGTCCCATTTCGTACCTATTTTCTCCGTCATTCCAGGTAGGCTTCGGACTGTCAGTCGGCGCAGTCTCCGCTGCTGTCACGCCGACGGTCTCCAAGTCCCACATGTCCTGCACCTGTCTGCAGCAGTATACGTGTCGGTCAGTTGTGTGCTGCTGACCGGGGGGCCTGACCGTGCAGGACGTATCCGAACAGTCTCGATAAGCCGAAGTCTCGGTGATACCAACTCTTGCTTCCACAGCACAACGCTATACAGTTGGTCACAGCCAATCAAAACATCAATGGGGCCATCCCCGAAATCGTCAGCCAACTGTAGATCTGCTGGAAGCCGAATTTTATCAGGAATTTTATGGTACTGAGTGGCACACACAGGCCGTCGCTCTTCCACAGTTCAAGCTCCGTTCCCTGCCCAGTATGGCGGTTTTTTTAGGGTGATGCCAACCAAATCATATACACGAGCCTCCTCCAGTTTTTCCTGGAAACCTATATATGCAAAGGTGCCTTGCCTGAGGTGTTGCAGTCCTAATTCCTCTGCAGCTGAAGTCCTGATGAAGGACGTATCCGAGCCTTCATCGATCAGGAAACGGACCTGCCGGACACCGAGGGGACCGACAGCCTCCACCAGGGTCGTTTGGCTGAAACAAGTGTTTTCGGACTGGATGTTGTTGCAGCTGCGGGTAGGAAATACCTCTGACGATTCAGCAGTGGTGTCATGTCCACGCGGTAAACCGCTATATCTGTTCCATACCTCTTCAGATCGGTGCTGCCATCCAGCGGCAGGGTCGGCAGTTTCCCCAGCCGCAACCGGCACGGCCGTAGCGCAGGTCTGCCATCTGGCGGAGGATGATATAACCCCAGGTTTCTTAGCTGGTGCATGCTTCCCACCGTCGTCGTAAGCGGGCTGTGCCAGGACGGCCGCCGACCCTACGCGTCCCCGGCCAGGAGGAGTGAGAGCTGTGGAAGGAAATCTGACCTGCCTTGGATCGCCAAGGCCGGCAGCCACACGAGGCAAATCCCGCGACGTAGTGACGGTGGGAGAAAATTCATGCAACGATGTGTGGTGGTCAGCGCCACAAAAGGGACACGCCGTGCTGAGACACGAGTTCATACTGTGGGGTCCAAGACACTTGAAGCACAGTCCTGCCCTTTTAACAATGTCCCATCTCTCAGGAACGATCATGCGGTGGTAATTTTGACACTTGTTCAAGCCGTGCTTATTAACCCCACATGCTAGACAGAGCCAATCCGACGACGTTTGAGTGACGGGTAGAGCACTTACCGCTGAAGGCCGAGCACGGTTCAACCTGTCCTTGGTACTCCTCCCTGGAAATCTACTCGAAGCTCCTCCATCAGCTTCCGCCCAGACGTCCATCTCGTGCTGAAGGAACTGCAAAAATTCGTCAAGACCAGCCTCTGGTGAGCGGCGACGCGCCCACTCCTGGTGCCAGTGGCTGGGTAACTTCGACTTAACCACCGGCAGCAGTAGCGCAGAGAAGGAACCTGAGGACATCCCCACGGCAGACAGAGACCTCACATGAGTATTCAGGTGATCTACAAACGAGCACATTGCGGCAAGATCAGCATCTTCCGGTAACGGTGGGAAGTTAAGCAGCCGCGTCATGATGGTTTCCTTTACGGCCTCAGGCTTGTCATACCGAGTGCGCAGTGCGTCGACGGCAGTGGCATAGCAAGCTTCTGTCACAGGTATGCCGCCAATACACTGCAGGGCGGCACCGCGCAGTGCACCGGTGAGCTGGCCTTTGAGAATGACAAATTTGTGCACCGGTGCGAACCGAGGATTGCCGTGAACAGAGGCGGAAAAAAGGTCCCAAAATTCAGACCACCTCATCACATCACCAGCGAACATGAGGAGCTTTACATCAGAAACCTGAAGATCGGTGATCTGAGGGTTGTGCTTTAGGTTTTCTAATCGTGTCAGAATTCTCTTAGCCTTGAACAATTCCTCCTCAGCATGATCGACGTGCGAAGTTTCATCAGGCCTACCCAAATAATCCAGTTCTTTCTGCAGTTTTGAGACGTGCTGGAAGTCACTTTCCAAAGAACAAATCTTAAAGGCGAGATCGTCTTGATCTATATCCTTCAGATCCTTGATCCTACACACTTTCAAAGCAGCAGTCTTTTTCGTTAATTTTCCCCCACAGCCGATCTTTCCCTTGCCATGGCTGTGAGCTTTTCATCACCTTCATGCTCCATACCTGGTCCGTGGGCGGTGAGGATCGCAGCCAAGATGAACAAACCGAGCAGCAGCGAAGATACCATGCGCGCGTTCTGGCCCGGAGGACTATTTGATAGTGTTGAACTCGAAGGTGAAGATATGGTGGTAGATGATGCAAAAGATTGAAAGCTGATTCGATTTGCGGTACTCCGAAATCTCTCTCGTTCTGCTCAACCTCAGAAATTAAGAAATTAAACGCTCGGATAATAGCTACGGTAATATTAAAACCACACAAGTACATACGGCAACACGGTTTGGGTGGCGACTGCCCGCAATGACGGGTGCCTCGACCCGGGAACAGGTCGGGCTACCAGATGAAAGTTGGCAGCTGTTGATCGTAAGACATACGTGAGTGAAGGGAACGCCTCAAAACGCTTCAAAATACCAAAACAACTTAACCAGAGTAAAAATAGGGAAAGAAAAATAGCCCTGTTCCAGCTGTCAGCACAGTTTTGTCAGCAAGACCTCTAACCTCTCCTCCAGAAAAGTAACATCAGCGCCATAATCGCCTCTTGCTTGTGCTAAGCAAAGGGAACTTAAACCTTTATACCATTAAAAATATTAGGCTGCACTTCGTGCACTTACGGTTTTTCATCAGCACAAACAGCAGGCCATCAGCCCGTAAAACCTCTAGAACTAGTTCCCGGGGAGAGGCTACAGTCCAGTGACGTAGGCGCAACGCGGCACGCTGATTGGTGCTGACAAAACTGTGCTGACAGCTGGAACAGGGCTAATGACATAGTAATCCCGCGAACATAATACATCAAATCGCTTCCACAACAGTCGGCTTCGATTGCAGAATTTACTGGTGTTCTACGAGGTTCGTTCTGCATGCGGGGAGAAGCTCAGCTACCATGGCAAGGAATTGGCGAAGCGATAGGTCCATGAACTCGGGAGATACTCGAATCTATGTTCAAATCAGGGCGTGTCTCGGAGGGGTTTCCTGCTTGTGAGGCATCGTGCTGAGCCCCCACCAGTGCATCTCTGTAAGGAGAGCGGTTGAGAGCAGGATTTACCTTGGGCGCTGTGGAGGTGGTCGCCAGTACAGGTTTTGGAGGGGGCAGGGTTTTCCTTCTTTGGTCCTCCTTGGCCTTGGGTCAGTTTTGGGCAAGACCTACTCCACGCCTCGTGTTCTTCTCCGCATCCCGCGCACCTCGGTTTAGCTGCCTGACATGCTGTCGAATTGTGGCGTACCTTGGAACATCTACCACACCGCTCCCTACCCTTGCAACTGCCCGCGATGTGGCCGAACGCCTGGCACTTGAAGCACCGAGTGGGGCAAGGCACGAAGGGGCGGACCTTGATAGCCATCCAGCCCACACGAACTTTCGCCGGCGGGGTTGTGCCTGAGAAGGAGAGCATGAAGGTGCCATTATCAGAAGCCTCACTTTCACCTCTCCTAAACATTTTTTGACCGATGAAACACTCTGATCTTTTAATCCCGAAAGGATCTCCTTTTCTGGAAAGTCGCACAAATCTCTGCAACTCATCACGCCTCTACAGCTGTTTTTGTGGCATGCGGAGACACCTTAATCGGTACAGTCAGGGCCCTGTTGGCCGTGCGCACTTGGAGGGAATTTGTTGCCAGCAACTTCTTCGCGTCACGCTCATTGCTCATCTCAACTTCGATTCACCCATTGCGGTACCGGAAGGTTCGTTTGGGCTGAGAGTTTCCTAGAGCTTCGTGGAGCTGAAAGAGTTTTGGCTTCACCGTACTGTCCTCGATGCAGATGACAAGAGTCAGAGGAGTGACATGGTCTGGTCGAGTTCGCGCGTAGGGTTCAGCTTCCGAAATGTTCATCGCGGCGGTGGTGTCAGCGGGTGGACAAGAGATAGTCGGTGTCGCTGAAGAGGTCGGAGATCGTGCGGTCGGTTCAGAGGGTGTGGAAGCAGAAAAAGAAGCCATGACTGATCAGTTTACCTCCGGCCCGCCGGGTTGCCAGCTGTCAATAGTTGGACCCGGGGGCTGGGACAGTGCCTACGGGGACAGGTGCGCCCGTCTCAGAGCGGCGAGAGATACTACACAACCCCTCCGATCAGAGCGCACCCACCCGCTTGACGCCATCAGCCCAGAGGGCCGGCAGGGCCATGAATCGGGATGAGGCAAAAACGCGGCGCCCATCACGCAGCCGAGACTGCGGCCCACCAGGCCGGAGTCTCGCAAATCGACGGTTTTTCGAAACCCCGGCCCGCGTCGCGCCCGGGAAGAACTACCACAGCCCCCGCCGCGGAGGGCGCCGCGCCGCACGCCCAAAACATGACCCCCCTGCCCAGCTGGACCGAGCGACAGTGCCCGTAGACACTGCCGCGTTGCTACGCCGTCCGCGGCAGCATGCGGACGGCTTACCCCCGGTTGGATCGAGATATCTGGGCCAAAGGGGGCGTGTTGGATCCCTCGGGCCTGACCCGCCCGAGGGGGACCTCAACCCCCAGGATCCCGTCAACCTCGTCGCCGGGGCTCGAGATAGGCCTCGAATGGGCGCCTTACACCCATAAAATGTGAAGAAGGCAAATAACTGTGGAACCAACAACTAAAGCATAAAAAAGAAGACAGGAACTAAAAATAATCAATAAAATAAGAGAACAAAAACAAACAGAAACTACATACTGGGGGTGCAGGACAGAGCTGATCCGATCCAATACGGTTACCGACCAGGTAACAAAGGGCCCGCAAGGCAGCCATCAGCATCCCCACGGACCTCATCACCAGAGCCGCCGGACGACAGACGCCGACTCTAACCGTCCGAAGTCAGAAGAGGCGGCGGCCACCGGAGAGCTAGAAATGATGTGTAGGCGGCGATGCGACGACGTGCCTCCCAGGGCTGACTTGGGCCCCGGGCGCGTCACTCCCCGTTGCTCCACCTTACTTGCCGGACGAATCCGGCAAGTGAAGATCGGTCCCCTGAGGGGTCACGACGCCCCACGACACCCCAGGTATAGACTTAATCCAAGCAAGCATTTCAAAGTAAAGGGTACATAAAAAATCGGGCTGCCACTAACGTACTTATTTAGAGCTGGTCTTGCTTACCACATAAAAACTACATTAATCAAAAACAATATATTTTCAGTTAAATATACATCAGCAATCAATGGAATGGTGTCGTAACACGTTATGGGGATGCAAATTCACAAGTAATGCGGAGTATGACGTTCTTTGAACATTAAAAAAGTATATAATCACATAGAATAGCATGATCGTGGCAAAGACCAAGCACAGCACAGTCTGTTGGAACCTAGCATGCCTCAAACAGGGGCTGACGAGGTCATTTCGCCTCTTTGTACTTCAACAATACCACTAACACAGATGACTCAATCAATCAAAACACGCGAGCCTAGCAAGAGGTCATTCAGGAAGGCGGAATCCTAATATCTTCAAAATATCGAACTACAATGTAAGGGAATGCCGATCTGTCCAGGAAAGGTGAGAATTACAACTTGTCAGCTGAAGATTATCAAGCAAAGACTAAGGACCAAAACAAATAACACTATATCCTCTCGAGAGATAGGATCGCCGGACTCGCCATTATTAATTGGGCTTACCGATCGATTCTAATATCCACAAAATACGTGATTACATGCAAGTCAGATACAGAACCCCTGGCATAAAACCTAATACGCAGAACAATGGCCGCCCTCGGCAACAAAGTCCAGCACTGAGCGATGTAAGCATTACACGAAAATAGAAACAAGAATCTATCCGAGCCACCTGCTTTGACTTTATAGCACGGAATCGGATTTCGGCTACCCACTGAAGCGGCCCACCGGCGGTGCAGCGCGCCACGCTACACTGCTCATCTCCGGCGCCCTGCTACACGTCCTCCCCGGCGGCCTGCAGCTGCTCGCGCAACATATCGATCAGGTGCTGGAAGCGCTGCTGCAGCTGCTCAATTGACCGCTGCGGCAGCTTGCGCTGGATGGCCCGGAAAGTCTTCTCACCGTCGCCGCTCTTCTGGCAGCTGGTCAGAATCTCCAGGTCCTCCTCTCGGCTCCAACTCGGCTCGTCCAGCGAGGCTGCAGACGCCGAGGCCTGCAAGCTGGCTCCTCCGGTGCTCGCGCAGTCACCAGAACCGGGCCCCGACGCCTTTACCGTGGCTCCCTCCGCGGCAGACGCCTTTACCGTGGCTCCCCCCACAGCCAACGCCTTTGAGGTCGCTGCTCCGGCGGTCGACGCCTTTGAAGTCGGTGCTCCAGACGTCCCCGACTTAACGGCCGCTCCGCCACCTGCACCAGAGCCTGATGTCTTCTTCGACTTCTCGCCCTTGGCGGCCGGCGGTTTCCTCCGTGCCCGTTTGGTGGGCGGCGAGGCGGTGGGGTCGACAGCAACAACGGGGGCCTGGGAGGTCTCAGTCGCTTCCGTGGATGAAATATCGATGATTCGGGCCGGACGCAGTACCTGCGCCAGATGGTAATGCTATTAAAGTTCTGTGACACAACGACCAGCTGCAGCTGAACAAACCATGAGCATGCACTAACACTCCTTGCTCTTCACCGGTCCACTCTGCACTGAACACAACACCTGACCGTTTCCTTCCTAAAGAATGTTGTAAAATAAGGTCAATATCTTGCAATCATCTCTACTGATAAATCAGGCGCAAACCTAATTCGAAATCAAAATCGTCCAACAAAACTTAAACTGCATTAGAAGCACTAGGACTTTCGCACAAGGGCCACACACAAGTTACGTTGGCAAAACAGCTTATTGCAACCAGTAGGCAACTATAACTGGGAGGGGATCCACACTTTGGTCAGAAGCGTTGTCGCAAAAGGGTCATTCATTGTCAAATTGATGAAGGAAATCAGTGACGCCTCTCATTTTATGAAAATTTGTTCTTTGTTTTCGCCTAGTGGTACAACACCACGGGCAGATTTTTCCTGTCCCATTGACCCCTTAGAGGTAATCAAGGGTCATTGGTTTTTTTAGAGGAAATGTGGCGCCTTCCTATTGGGATTTGAAATGAGACAGCCCGGTGATAGAGCATGCCGAGAAACCACTTGATCGATATATTTTTGTCTCAGATTCCCGCTTGCCGAGCAAACCTGATCTTAATCTCGCTCGCTTGGACCCCTTTAAAAGCTACGCGCTAAACGTAGCTGCGGTACTAGTGACTTCAAACGAGCATAACTTTCTTCAATGACAAGTTTGAAAAGTGAAAATATTTTGATATATCAAGAACAAATAGCACAAATTGAACAAGGGCCAGTTTGGGTCCTATTAGTAGCCTCCTTTAGCTAAAAAAACTTAATTTGCATCTATCTTCATTTGTGGCGTAAATGGAGAAGTTTAATCTGGCACAAAGCATTGCCAGATCATAACGACACGCAGATATGGAGACTGTTACCTCTGGCAAAGGAAAATAAACGGATACGAAATACTGAGTTTTCTAACCATTTTTAAGCAGAAATAAGGCCGAATTCATTGTTAAACCTAAGGTCAACCCAGCCTCGAATTGAACCAAGGCGACAAAGTCCCTTTAAAATTACCTTCAACGAAGTTTTTTTAATTTTGTGCACGTAGTTCTCAGTTCGACTGTTGGAGTCAGAGTCTCACTAAAGTCATCAAGGGACTTGTCACGGAGACCCCGACCCCACCACCCGAACGAGCAACTCCCACAATGAAGGGTCGATTTAGAAGCCAAAGTTTAACGTCCCACAAAGCACAGGGGACGGCCGCCCCGCTCAGGTCACCCTCTCACCAGTCAGTTACCAGCCGACCTGTACGTCGGGTAAACTATTGAGCGCCGGAGCGTCTCAGGGGAACCGATCCCAAGCCTGGGCATGCACCGCCACTGCATGTTTCTGAGCAGCGGGCCAGAGCCCAACGCTCTACCAACTGAGCTACCGGGGCGGCAAAGTTAACTCCATTATTATTATAAACTGAGTGACGATATTCGGCACAGTCACTAACAAACGTTTGGCCGTCCTGTAACCGAAGCAGCATGACATGGTCCACACCTGACCCTTGACCTGGCCAGGTCAAAGTTGAAAAACATACTGTTCATCAATTTTGCTTGATTCAAGTTTAAAGAAAACATTTATAGCGAAATAAAGAAACTATTACTAAACTAAGAAACTAAAGAAACCTTGGTACACGTATAAGAAAAGAAAGGCGGATACGAAAACACTTGTATTTATCAGTTATTGGTAAATACAATATTTTTCGGGGTTTTTAACTACTGTAGCTAAACATGGCGATGCCCTGCGGACCACACGTGTTCCTGAGGCTACCACCCAGTGAATGGCGATTACGTAGGTTTCCTGTGCCATTTTTTTAAAATAAACGATCAACGCTTTAAGACACGCAATGCTTTATTTCACATTTTCCAGTTGACCTGACTTTACATGACTAAAATACTTTAA